>JAAGEH010000452.1:3836915-3857906 GCA_011751065.1 Lasiurus cinereus | reverse complement strand
TACAGAGAGGAAGGGAGAGGGATAGAGAGTTAGAAACATCGATGAGCGAGAAACATCGATCAGCCGCCTCCTGCACGCCCCCTACTGGGGATGTGCCTGCAACCAAGATACATGCCCTTGACCGGAATCGAACCTGGGACCTTACAGTCCGCAGGCCGATGCTCTATCCACTGAGCCAAACCGGTTTCGCTGTTTGCCCTTTCTTTACCCGCCATCATGAACCTCTGTGTGAGTTAGTTCTGTCTCAAAGGCTACAGCTTTCACAGCTCACCCTCCCCAACGGGTGTGCTGTCTGCACCTTCCTGCTCAGGACCGACAGCTCCAGGCCTCCTTTTCCGAGCTGCTACCTCGCCTCGCATACATTAGCATGGCATTAGAGTAGGGAGTCCGCACCTGGGTACATTTCGGTTGTTCTGGTCCTGACTGACCCCACGTGCCCTCCAAGGGGTTTTGGGGAGGAGGGCGAGAGCAAGATCAGAGAGAAGCAACAGAAGGGGTGCTGTGCTGAGCCCTGGTAAATGTGAGAAGAGGGGATCACGTGCCTCTGGAAACTGCTGCTAGAGGGTTATAATCCCATTGGTAAGAGGATCCTTGAGAATTTGAGATGAAAACATAATGCGTATTGTTGTATGTCGTAGGTTAAATGATAAAGGTCTCTGTACATCAGCTCATGCTCATATTTTGGTTGGCTGGAGGATGTTGGCCACCTGGCAATAGGATGCTTGTTTCTGTGATTTGCATTGGGCCACGCAGCTAAGCACGGATCCCCAAGCAAAGCCACCAAGGTTAACCTTGAGTTGCTCACCGCTGCGAAGAGGAATGAGCTCCTTGTCCTGTTTTGTCCGTTCCAGCTCTCTTTTTCTCCCACCACCCCGATGAGCAGCCATGGCCGAGTGCTGTCTCTGCTGATGGCGATGCTGCTTTCCTGCTGCGGGCTGGCGGTCATCTGCTGTGTCACAGGCTACATCCACGGGATGCACACGTTGGCCTTCATGGCCGTGGAGGTAAGATGCAGACAGGCTTTTGCTCTGATCACATTTCTGAATCTTTGCAGGGAAGCTAGAGGAGTAGGGACAGGTATTTGCACCCGTGAAGTGTGACTGATGGACATTTGTCTTCCATTTGAACAAGCATTTTTTGAGTCTGTTTTGTGTTGGGTACTGGTATTAGATGCTTTTATTTGTGTTATTACATGTAATTTGTTCTACAATGTAATTAAAAGTGTTATTTTTGCCATCATTTAAGTAGTGCTTACTGTATCCTAGGAATTGTTCTAAATGCCTTACCTGGATTGACTCATTTTTACATGCACTGACTCATTTCATCATTCCTGTTCATGAATGGGGACATGGGCGTAAAGGGTGAAGCGAATTGCTAAGGTTCCAGAGTGGCAAATGGCACCATCTAAGTCCAGAGACTCCCAAGTAGGAAGGTTTTCCCTTAAGACACTCTGAGCCCTGATTAGTAGTAAGTGAAAAAGGAGTTCTCTCTACTTGTTTTTTTCTTAGGCAAGGCAGGAATTAAGATTTTATAGAGTAATACATTATTTAAAATCTATTATTTTGAATGAATAATTTGATGTTCATGTATATTTTAAAATTTGCTTTTTAGACCTTTCTGAAAATACCGATTTCTACTCAGTAGAAGTCAAAATTCTCTGTGCTTACATTCTGAGTCTTTGCTTTATACCTCAGGCCAAAGACAAAATACTTTTTATCTTGTCCATAATAGCTGTTATTAATGAAAAATAAAGAAATAATAAATATATTAAGACTAATGAGCTAATAACGAAAAACACTAAGTTTGAAGTACTAATTGGGAATTTGTTGGAATAGCGTTAGATTTTTTTGTTTATAATAAAAAAAATTGTTTTAGCTTAATAGAGTTCATTTTTGAGTATAATATAGTAGTGTAAGTAAAATTAGAAAAGGAACATTTAAGTATTTAATCAAAACATTTATAATCCTGGTTGAATACTTACTTTCTATTTGTGAAAAGTATGCATCTATATTTTCTGTCTTAAAAATTGATTCCAAAGAGGAAGGGAAAGGGAGAGACATAGAAAAATCAATGATGAGAGAATCATTGACCGGCTGGCTCCTGCACTTTCCCTGCTAGAGACTGAGCCTGCAACCTAGGCATGTACCTTGACCGGGAATTGAACTGTGACTTCCTGGTTCCTAGGTTGATGCTCAACCACTGAGCCATGCCAGCTGGGCCTATATTTTCCCTTGAAAAATAATCTGTCTAAAACTTTACACTGACTAGTGTTAATTAGCTTATTTTAAATATATTTTATTATATACCAGCATTTGAATAATATTGTGTTTTCCTTTTTTGGCTCTCTTTTAATTACATATTAAGCCAACCTTTGAACAAGGTATACCTAAAAATGAAGACACTTAAATTAGGCCTATGGAGCATACTATAGTACATATTTTAGTTTAGTTCATTACTGTTTATTCTTTTAAGAGAATTTATCATGCTATAGATTTGCTATTTTGAGCTAAATTATATTTTTATATTTATAGTGTTTCTCTTCTATGTATAGTAAAGTATTTTTCATTTATAACTGGGAGTATCCTAATCTCTAATATTAATCGAACAGTTCTGATAGATTAGGAGGAAAATCTTAATTTCTATAATACAAAGACCACGAGGGTTTATTTGGTTTTTGTTTCCTTTATTCTCTTTCTTCCCGGGGGCAGAGGGAGTGCACACGGTGTTGTGTGGAGAGCTCACATCTAGGAGATGCTGTCTAAACTGTACTTTGGGGATGGGGTCCCCAAGTACCAAAACCCTTTCTTGGGTGATTAGTGGTGTAACTGAACGCTGCATAAAAAAGAAGCGATCGTCCCCTACTAGGATGACTTCAGGTTGGAGAAGGCAGCCTTAGGCGACGGACAGGTGTAATTGCTTGTCACCTGTCAATGGAAAAAGCTCAGAGAAGCTGGGTTGCTAGGTGATGAAATACTCCATGGAAATTTGCAGCAGATGAAAGGAAATGGTTGGCAAACTTGAACCACCTGCCTTTTTTTCCTTTTCATCTTATTGAGGTTTGGAGACATACGGTGCTGTGTAAGTTTAGGCATACAGTATCATGACTTGACTTAATATACTGTGAAATGATGATCATAATAAGTTTCATTAACATTCATCATCTCATACCGATGCCAAAACTGTGTTTTTCCTTGTGATGAGAACTTTCAGGATCTGTTCTCGTCACAACTTGCAAATGCTAGTACAGCACACGGCAGTATCAGCCAGAGTCCTCGTGCACATTACATCCCTCGGGCTTATTCTTATAACCGGAAATGTGTACCTTGTATAAAAACCGTGTATTTATTATACACACACATGTGTGCGCACACACACAAGCACACACACCCACACACTCTTTAAATTTTCTTCATCTAGTTCCCTGCTTTTACATTGAACTGAACAATGTTTGACTTTTTATCATTTTGTAAAAGTAAATTTGGCCGGAGGAATCCTAAATTTGACTAAACAGAAAAATATGACTTTATTTTTTACAGTCTCTTCTTGTCACAGTGAGGACTGCTCATGTGATTTTGCGGTGAGTAGAAATTGGGGAGGGAGGTGATTGAGATCTAACCTTACAGTTGATTTTAAGATATAAAATATATTAAAATGTGACTATCCTATATCATGTTTAAACCAAATTCAATTGTAACAAAAGGATGTTAAGACAATGTCTGTATTCATTGCAGATACGTGATCCACCTTTGGGACCTCAATCACGAAGGGACATGGGAAGGGAAGGGGACGTATGTCTATTACACAGATTTTGTCATGGAGCTCACTCTCTTATCTCTGGACCTCATGCATCATATCCACATGTTGGTACGTTTTCTCAGGGAGCACTAAGGTGTTCAGAATCAGGAACCCCGATTTGTACATTAATGAGGGAAACGGCTGGATGCACCCCTTAAGACCATAGCAACGAGCGCCGCTGTGCCCGTCCCTCTCTCTCTGCCGCTGGGTGTAAAGTGTTAAGAGGAGGAAGGAAAAAATAACATTGCCTGGACCTGGGTTACTCAGGGCCGAGTCAGGATCCAGACTTCCCAAGAAGACAGGAAGCCCTCATATCCGCCCAGCTCCGTGGCTGCCCTCACCCCAAGTTAAAGACCTCTTCTATATGCCACCACCCTCCCCCACCCACTCTCCACCCCTCGATTGTCCTGGAACCACCGCGCCCAGCTCAGGGGCGTGTGCTGACTTTCCCGGGAGACTGCTTAACTCAGCTGACCCAGTCACCAGATAGTTCTTTAGCAAAAAGTTAAGGGAATTCCTCTCCCCATAGTTTCTGTGGGTCCTCATATTTAGCCGTTACTTAGTAGACGGTAAATGGGAATTCTTGCAGAGTTAGCTACTTCATGGATTCACACCTTTTCCATTTTTGTGATAAAAAATGTCTTTGTACCTAAATCCTCCCCTTCCATTGTTTACGTTTTACTTTGGTGTGCAAGAAATGACAATGTTGAACTCCTTCATTGGTTAGTACTTAAGTGACCTAATAATGGTGAGAATTAACATAGTTGGCTGGCGGTTCATTTAAGTTATAAGCCTATCAAAGAAGTCTTTAAAAATTATTGAATTAGACTCGCACATTCCTAAATACTTTGAAAGCAACTTTGAAAATATATTTAAAAACCCCCAAAAAACATGTATAGTTTTTGTTAAAAGAAGGGCCATCCCCCCCCCCCCCCCAACAAATGCTCACTGTTAACATTTTATTTTATTTACTGCTGCTTTCCATGTTCAATGAGAGCTTCTGGTGCACCCCTCACCTTCCTCACTCGCCGGTTCACGGTCATTTTTCACGTGTATTTTATTCTCTTCCCTCTTTGAAGTTGTTTGGCAACATCTGGCTGTCCATGGCCAGCTTGGTCATCTTCATGCAGCTGCGGTACCTGTTTCATGAGGTCCAGCGCCGAATCCGCCGGCACAAGAACTACTTGCATGTCGTTGGGAACATGGAAGCCAGGTGAGCGAGCACAGGCTGACGTGGCCACGCTGTCTCAGTTTAGCTCTGACGGTAACCGCTCCCGGGTTAGGTGAGAACTTGGCTGTTGTGAACGGGTAGCAGCAGGGGGAAGGCTGGAGGCTCTGGAGCTGGACTGCCTGGCTGCCAATCCCCACCTGCTGTGGCTGTGAGCGGTTCCTTTGACGCTCTGTATTTCCAGAACTTGCTCCTGGACCTGTTGGCAGCATTCATGGGTGGGTAGGTGCAGTCAACTTAGAATGTTCCAGTACCGCGTACGGAGCATGTGCTCAGTAAATACTAGGTTCTTTTTTTCTGTTGAATTTATTGGGGTGACACTGGTTAATAAGATTATATAGGATTCACGTATACAAGCTATAATCATCATCTGTGTATTGTCTTGTGTGTTTACCACCCTCAGTAAATATTAGTCCTTATTATTATGTCACTTTTATCATCACTATTATAAGGGAGCTTCCTTGGGCATCTGTCCTCCTTATTTTAAGAACGTGGGTCTCACTTATTCTTTATTCATGTGTATTTACTATACACACACATGTGTGCACACACACCAGCACACACACTCATACACTCTTATCCTCATGGAAGGAGGCACTCGCTTGCCAGCCTGAGGCTAAAAAGCGTGAGATTACTGGGGACCCTCTTTGTGCCCGAGGGCACGGTTTGGCTCTTTGGGGGTCTTCACTCCTCTTCGCCCGGAAATGTTTCCTGAAGTCATCGCTAACAGGAGTCAAGGTCAGGACAGAGTTTCTGCCCGTAGGTCCCCCACTTGCTCTGTGATGGGCCACGAAGGAAAGCAGGTGGACTGCTTTTGGGCAGTTTTTACTGGGTCCCTCCGTACCTGCTGATAGGAAGCTCCTGTCTCCGTTCCCGGTAGACCCCCCTGTCTGTATGGGGGTGCTTGGAGCATGCTGTGGGATTGACCCCCGTCGGGCGCGTCCTGTCGTTCACAGGTTTGCAGTTGCGACTCCAGAGGAGCTGGCTGTCAATAACGACGACTGTGCCATCTGCTGGGACTCCATGCAGGCTGCCCGGAAGCTGCCCTGTGGCCACCTCTTCCACAAGTAGGAGCGCCGGGGAGCGCCCCGCGGGATGGCGTTCTGCGGGGGGCGTGCGGGTGCTTTTGTGCCGGGCCCGATAGCCGGGGAGCTGGGGACGGTACCTCAGACTCACTAGCTGCCCTTCAGGATTTTGAAGCGAAGGCCAAGGTTATGATGGCGTAGGTGGGCAGTGACGTAGCGTGAGAGAACGGATCGCTGGAGGGAGAACAGTTCAGCCACGTGCATGTTCAGGGGCTCAGACAGGACCGGGAAGGGAGATGGTGAGCGGTGTGATGACGTGTATTGGAGAGGGTCATGGTAGGTGACCATGTCTGTGAATGAGTGGATGCTCACGGCTTGACATTCTAGAAGAATGTTAGAGTGAAGAGGTAATCTCAGCATTTAGAGCTCACCCAGCAGTGAATAGAAAGCGAAATCACAACACATTGGACACATTCCGGTAGCTCTGCTGAGCTCCCCCAGAACACGCTCAGGAGACGGGGTTTCGCCCTCTCTGGCAGCTCCTGCCTGCGCTCCTGGCTGGAACAGGACACCTCCTGCCCGACGTGCAGGATGTCTCTGAACATCGCCGACAGCGGTCGCGTCAGGGAGGACCATCCCGGAGAGAACTTGGACGAGAACTTGGTTCCTGTGGCGGCCGCTGAAGGCAGACCTCGCCTGAACCAGCACAACCACTTCTTCCACTTCGACGGTGAGCGGGCTCAGCACTTATCAACCGCCCTTCCAGCCACTGGAACACACTTTCAGTTTGAATTGCGAACGTGCAGCAGGTGTCCATGGCGCTGAGGGTGACTGTGTCGCAGGCGTTCTGCTAGATTCGGGGTGAGGTGGCGCTGGGGCAGGGAGGAGGCGGCGTAAAATGGACACAGCGGGGCCTGCACGGCGCGCTCCTGACCTCGGTCCTCGCTGACTCTGCCATCAGTTCGTGCGCTGGTGGAGCGCTCGGCCTGGTCAGGATCCCAGAGCGGCCTTTCCGGCGGCGTCTGAGGCAGAGGCAGAGCGGGAGCTGTTTGTGTGCCCGTAGATACTACCATCCGCCCCCCAGCAGTGGGGAGGAGCGAGAATAACGCCACGCTTAAAATGCCAAGGCCTTGGGCACCGTGTGGGGCTGTGGATCGCCCTGTCATTCATCCTGTCGGGTCCCCTAAATCCCAGCACTAAATGGGATGCGTTCCCATTGCTCCTGGCACTCGCAGGAGGAGTGCCGTTCGGATCTCTACACGGGGTGCTGTCTGTGTTTCAGGGTCCCGGATTGCAAGTTGGCTGCCCAGCTTCTCAGTCGAAGTGATGCACACCACCAACATTCTCGGCATCACGCAGGCCAGCAACTCCCAGCTTAATGCAATGGTGAGGACTGCCCCCTGCCCGGGCAGAGGCTTCGTAAGGAGGGGGCGGGCAGGGAGGCTGACACGTGTCCGCCGAGAGCAGCCTGCTCGGTCCTAGCTTCGCTCTGGCAGGAAGGCAGGATTTTTAGGGGCGTTTTGGTTACTCGCTGAGATCACTCAGGTTCTTGTGTTTTAAATTTTAAATTTTGAAATTGGTTTGAAAATTCTTTTTTACTTTGTGGTAGATCCTTTTCTGGGTACTACGAAGTTCGTTCTGTTGTGATGTAGGCCAATCTTGGACTCTCCTGATTTTAGCCAAAATGGTTAGTGGGGTAATTATTGACTGTAGTGAATGATTAACAAATGTGCTAGGCCTACCAAATATTGTCTTTTTTAATTAAAAGAATAAATATTTTTATTGACTTCAGAGAGGAAGGAAGAAGGAGAGAGGGATAGAAAGATGATAGGGAATCATTGGCTGCTTCCTGCACACTGCACACTGGGGATCAAGCCCAAAACTGGTAACCTTGCTCTATCCACTGAGCCAAACTGGCTAGGGCTAGCAATTCACATTTTTCATAATCCTTTTGATTCAAATTAAGATATTATTTACATATAGTAAAGTCACCCTTTTCTGTATCCAGTTCTGTGCGTTTTGTCAGACTCAGATAGTTGTGTAACTCCCACCATTATCCACACAGAGAACAGTTCCATTCCCCTCCCCCAAATTCCATGGTGCCGCTTTGTAATCACTTTCTCTTCCCACCTCCACCCTCTGGCAACCACTATCGTTTTGCTATTCCAGAGTGTCATAGAAATGGAATTTTTGAGTCGGGATGCTTTCATGTGACATAATGCATTTGAATTTCACCCATGGGTGTGAATCAGAAGTTTGTTCCTTTTTGGAGCTATGTCTTTAAGGAGAACACATTTTTTTATGCTCAACTTAATGGGCACTTTTAAAAACCGGAATGTTCTCGTTGAGCCTGTCTTAGGATCCCAGTTGGACTTCTGTCCCTTTTTATTTTCAAATCGATGTCTCAAGTGACCTGTTTGCATCTGGAGAAGTGTAAAAGGGAGGTGGTTGCCTGGTGAGCTGCAGAAGAGAGGTGGCCCCTACCCTTGCCTTCATGGCAGATGCCAAGTTCGGTGCCCGGAGCCTGCCAGCCCAGGCCCTGCGGGAGGAGCTGCGGAGAGCGAGCCTTTCTGTGCCTTCCCTTTGTGTCCTGTAGGCTCACCAGATCCAAGAGATGTTCCCGCAGGTCCCCTACCCGCTCGTGCTGCAGGACCTCCAGTTGACACGCTCCGTGGAAATCACCACAGACAACATTCTGGAAGGACGGATTCAAGTACCTTTTCCCACACAGGTGAACGGGCCTGCGGCATGCCAGCGGGATTCTGTCTCCACAACGATGTGATCCTCTGGAGCAGCGGTTCTCAACCTGTGGGTCGCGACCCCTTTGGGGGTCGAACAACACTTTCACAGGGGTCGCCTAAGACCATTGGAAAACACAGATACGATTCATAACAGTTGCAAAATGACAGTGATGCAGTAGCAACAAAAATAGTTTTATGGTGGGGGGTCATCACCACATGAGGAGCTGTCTTAAAGGGTCGCGGCCTCAGGAAGGTTGAGAACCACTGCTGTCAGAAGGGACGCGGTCTGGAATCGCGGCAGCATTTCCGTTTCTTGGTGCTGTGGGCCTTGTTGGGGCTCAGACCGGCGGGACCCTAGCTCCCTCTGCCTCCCGGGTTTCCCCGTGCCTGCCCGTTAGGCTCGGATGGCTGACTGTGGTGCCGTCTCTTTCAGCGGTCAGATGGCATCAGACCTGCACTGAACAGTCCCGCGGACAGGCCGAACGGTGACCTGGACGAGGGAGAGTCTGCGGCCCAGGTGAGGCCAGACGCCAGAGGGAAGGAGGGAGAGGCCGGGGTTGGGGAGGAGATGGGTGTGCCTGGCAGGGTCTTTGCTCCTGCCTTAGGCTCAGGGCAAGAGCCCCAGAGAGGGTGCATGCCACATCTGCCTCAGGGTTTAAGGTGAACCCCAGCGCAGGCTGCCTCACCTGTGTGCATCCTCCTCCACTCGCCACCAGTTCTGTCTAACCTCCTGGAGGGTCAGGCTCAGGAAGAGAGAGCTTAGGCTGGGCCCTGGGACCCCAGTGTGTGTGCGTGTCCCTGTGTCTGTCATTTTCTTTCTTTTTTTAAAAAAAATATATTTTTAAAAGAGAAGAAGGAAGAGGGAAAGAGAGATGAGAGAGAATCATGGAATGGCTGCCTCCTGCAAGTCCCCCACTGGGGATCGAGCCCACAACCCGGGCATGTGCCCTTGACCGGAATAGAACCTTTTAGTTCGCAGGCTGATACTCTATCCACTGAGCCAAACCAGCTAGGGCATCTGTGCCTGTCATTTTCTCTGAGACCTCCCTGCCCCATTGGGTACCAGAAACCTTGACTCTGCTTGGGAACTTGAGCTGACGCTTTATGACCACCCCTCCCTTCATGGGGGGGTCACATCCCCCTCTGAGGGGTTCTCTTGGGCAGGACCCCCGCCTGCTCCCCCATCCACAGAGCAAGCGGAATCAAACTTGCTCTCATCACAGCCTTTCCTCTGGATTTCTCTGTGTTGGTCACCACCGGTCCCTCTGTGCCCCGAACTCTAGGGATAGGAGTCGGGCGACACTGTTCTGAAATCCCCTCGCTGGCTTGGCGGAGGCAGAGGGAGGAGTGAGTGTAGGTGACGGAGAAGCTCTTGGGCCTGCCCTCAGCCTCTTCCCCTCGTCATGGCCTGAGGAGCGAACGTTAGCCATGCTGACACCGGGCAGCTGGGTCCGTGTCTGCTCACAGGAGCGTACCTGGTTGGCACCTGCTTGAGCATGTGGGGGCCCAAATCGAGAGAACCCCATGTTTATATCCCATTACACAAGGAACCCCACGATCTTATATCTGTTTAAAAAGATCCTTAGAATTTACCCTTTTTATCTGCTTGACTGTTTTCCGAGCCAGGAGAGGGCAGAAAACTTGTGTGCTGAGCATGATAGGACTTGTTTAAATTGTAGAGCAGCTAGTAGAATGGAACAGAAAATTCCCAGAATGCAGAGTGGTGGTGAACGGTTTTCTTTCCAAGAGGGCAGTCTCCGGGCACGGGTGTCATCGTTGGCCTGTGAGGTTCTGTTGTTACTGGACCCAGGCCCCCTGCGCGGCCCTCCCTGTGGGCCCGGAGATTGCTCTGGGGGGTATGGCCGGCGTCTGCCTGGGAGGGCGGCTGTGTTCACCGGCCCCTCGCTTCCTCCGCAGGCGGAGCGCGTGCCGCTGGCCCTCGGTCCTCGGCTGGAGGAGGCGCTGGACTTCAGCGAGATGGAGGCCGAGCCCAGCGAGGGCGAGGACTTCGAGGCCCGGGGCAGCCGCTTCTCCAAGTCGGCGGACGAGAGGCAGCGCATGCTGGTCCAGCGCAAGGACGACCTCCTGCAGCAGGCGCGCAAGTGAGTGCGGGGACCCCGGGCCCTGTCACGTCGAGCCCACAGCGGGTCCCCTCGGACCGGTGCCAACAGGGACACACTCCCTGTCGCCCCGGCAGCCAGGCTTGAAACCTCTCGTGAGAGACCAGAGGGGCTGGTAACATGGGCTCCGCTCGTGACTTCCGGCAGCTGCCGCGTGGCCCATCTTCTGTGACATCTCTGCCGCGTGCTCTGAGCTCTCTCTGTCTGAATTTGGACTCCCTTGGTGGCTCTGAGAGGGAGCGGTGTAATGTGCCCATTGGACAGGCTTACGGCGAAGAGGCGACACGTGGAGAGTTCGCCGTGCGGCCCAGCCCGGAGCGTCAGTACAGCTGAAGCCAGGCTGTCCCCGTGACTGTGCGGGCTGGGTGCTTAAAGCCTGGGGACAGGGCCAGCATTGTGCTCATCCGAGCCGGGTGGGGCCTCCGTGCTGGGTGTGACCGTGGGGAGGGGACAGCAGAGGACCCACAGCTGAGCTGCCTCCTTTATTTTTTAAATTTTTTAATAAATTTTATTGATTTTTTTACACAGAGGAAGGGAGAGGGATAGAGAGTTAGAAACATCGATGAGAGAGAGACATTGATCAGCTACCTCCTGCACGCCCCCCACTGGGGATGTGCCCACGATTGAGGTATGTGCCCTTGCCTGGAATAGAACCTGGAACCTTTCAGTCCACAGACCGATGCTCTATCCAACCGGTTTTGGCTGGGCTGCCTCTGATGTGCCTCCTCCCCTGCAGAGAACGTTTGCTCCTCTGCTCAGGGGCGGGCCTTTCTCCTGGGGCAGCGCTGAGTGACAGCTTCGAGAAGGAACCTGGAAAGCGGGTGCAGAAGAGGCGCGTCCTGTGTTTTCCGTGTCTGTCCCAGAGCTCTCCTCGTGCCTCCGCAAACCCTTCGTTTCTGTCCCAGGCGGTTCCTGAACCGAAGTTCGGAAGATGACTCGGCCTCCGAGAGCTGCCTGGCCCCGGAAGGCATGGCCTCCGACCCCGTGACCCTGCGGCGGAGGATGCTGGCCGCGGCGGCGGAACGGAGACTTCAGAAGCAGCAGACCTCCTAGCACCTCCTGGGCCTGCTCAGCCGCCTCCCCCGAGCAGCGCGCCCCCCGAAGAGGCCTGCCTCACCCGCCCGCTGTCTGACGTGGGCCCGACTGCATTGCCGCTGTACAAAGCATGTGGTCTTCATAGTGTTTGGACAGCTGACAAATGTAATCCTTTTTGTAACCCTTTCTATGTGACCTTTCTTCTCCCGTTAGACACACTGCACGTGGGAACTCCAGGCACGATCTCTCTGGCAGGGCCTGGACTTCGTGGGGGTGGGGGTAGTGGGCAGCCAGAGGCCCTGAGGCTGGCAGAAGTCGCACCGATGGTGTCTCTGCCCCCGGCCTGGCAGGAAGTGGGGGTGGGGCAGGTTCACAGCGAGTGGGATGTCCAGCGGGAGCCCACGCCACACCACTGGAGGGTCCGTCTCCGGGTGCTCTTAGAGGCGTTCAGAGCGGCACCGGGGCCGGAGCCGGGCCCCTGGACCCTGGGGCCAGCAGGGCATCTTGGGAAAATAACTCTCGGTGTGATACCCGGAGCAGCAGGGCAGCGTGTGAGCGGGTGACCCGTGTCCCAGGCCATCCGGGACTTCCTTCCTGAGCCCCAACCACAGCTGGTTTTATTTCCGTTTATGCGGTGCTGCTGCATCTCACGTGTCCACCCTGTGTGTGTCCGCTCCTCAGCCTGTCCCTGGCCCCCAGGGGTGTGTGTCGGGGCGCGGCGCTGAGGGTTGGTGCAGCAAGCGTTGGGTTTTGGTTGGAATTCCCGGGTCAAGTAGATGGGGCACTGCCAGCGGCTGGCGGTTTGTCCTTGGAGAAAACGTGGCCTTACGAGGTGGAGGGCTTTGCTGGCGAAATAAAAGCCACCGTCCTGTCTTCCCCGGAGCCCTACATCCTCACAACTGTTCCTGTTGGTGCGAACGCGGGAAGGTAAGATGTGGCATCCACTGCCCGGAGCAGACCCAGGTCCTGGCCCTTGGCAAATTCGTCCCACACGTAACTGGAAGGATTGGAAACATGCAGTGATTGATAGGTTACATAGTTCCGTTTTATGTCCTATCGGATTAAGTTTTTATTTTTTCCCTTGATGTTTGAAAACAGTTACGATAGTTCTTTGGGGGAGAATCCAGTATTACCTGAAATGATTGGCAGAGGTAAATGTATTTTAAACGGAAAGTTTCTAGAACGTTGAAAAGCAGTTGAAAAGAGAGTGATGAGCAAAGCCTAGGCCAAGATAATTTATTTCAACAAACCTTTCAGAAGCCTTACCTTTGAAATGCTGTTAGTACATTTCTGTGATTTTTTAAAAACAAAATGTGTTTGTTTTGCTGAGAGCATAGCTATTTGTTTTTATTGTAAAATGACAATAATAATAAAAAGCGAACTCGATTCTTAGCGTGCTGTGTGCGGCCGGAGCCTGAGGTGCCGTTGCCCGATCCCATGTCGATGGGGTGCCGTTTTGGGGGGAGGGTTTTCCCATCCTTATGGCCCGCGGGTGGCGCTGATTAAAGATGGCATCGCGCGTTTTGGAGGTGTGAGCAGAGGCATTGTCTGAAGGCGGTTTGAGGTCTTGAAACAGTGGCACCTCGCAGTGTGACAGTGACGGAAGGCGGGCGTGGTGACGTACACAGCTTGGCGTGACCCAGGAGAGGAGTCCTAGGCTCACGGACAGATTTTGCATCTGGATGGCTGAGGATTTTGGGGACCACCCACTCGGCTTTTGTCACATCTTGGGGGCGTCTGGGAGAGATGCCAAGGGCAGCGGCAAGAGCTGGGCCGGTACCCTGGGAATCCCTCCCCTGTGGCCTCTCCAGGTCAGGGAGCCTGCGTGCTTTGGAAGTAGACTGTGTTACTCCTTCCCTTTCCTTGTCGGGCCCTATTTTGTTGAGATCTTGAGTTTGGGTCACCCCGCCCCCCAAGTTTTGAGGCTTTTAGGCGGATGTGTTGTGTTGCTGCAAGTCCTAGGGGTCCAGGTGGCCACTGGGCCTCATTTCCCACTTGAGCTGTGCACCCTGTGTGCCAGCAGACGTGGTCGTCTCTTGGGGTGGCTCTCCCCATGATGGAGGGGAGCTGGGAGCGCTGCTGAAGTGACGCAGCAGGTCAAAGGAGCCCCAGCTTTGCGCTGGGGCTGGTTCTGGAATCGCCTGCCTGCTCGCCTGGACGCCCTCCATCCGGAAGCCTCATCTCATCTCATCTCATCTCATCTCATCTCATCTCATCTCATCGGCTCGCAGTGGTTCCAAACGTGAGTGGGCGTTAGAACCCCCTGGGCTGGGCCCCCCCACTCCTCGCTCTCACTGCATTGGGCCCCTCATCCTTTCCTCAGACGATGCTGTGGGCTCATTTTCAGGAGGACCCGGCCAGGAAAGTTCTGATGGGAGAGAACCCTGCCAGAACACGGCTCCCTTTTTATTTAATTTTATTTTTAATTTTACTGTTTTTTTTACAGAGAGGAAGGGAGAGGGATAGAGAGTTAGAAACATCGATGAGAGAGAGACATCGATCAGCCGCCTCCTGCACATACTGGGCTGTGCCACTGGTTCTTTAGAGCAGGAGGGAACTAGCTGGCTCTGGCTCTGCGGCAGTACCAGCCGCACCTCCACTGGCAGTTTCTGTTGGAGTTCGGAGAGGGGTTCAATGACCTGACCTCGGAGGCCCCCCATCTCTCTGGGCCGCATGACGCAGCACGTGCCTGCCTGGCCAAGCAATGAGCCCTGGATGTGACGCAAGGACTCTGATGGGACATGCTCCTTCCCTCCAGCGTCAACCGATTTGCTAGCGACTCCAGCCTCACCTGGCAGCCCGGGAGCGCGGTGGCGAGGCTGCCGCCCGGGGGGTGACCAGCACGGGGCTCTGTGTGCCAGCTGTGCGGACTCAGTTGCCCCGTGAGTGTGTGGCCTCAGGGGGCTGCCCAGCACCCAGGAGCGGTAACCGGCTTTTAATGATGGTCGCGTGGCTCAGTGGTCGAGCATCGACCTATGAACCAGGAGGTCACGGTGCGATTCCCAGTCAGGGCACTCACTGGGGTTTCGGGCTGGATCCCCAGTGTGGGTGTGCAGGAGGCAGCCGATCATTGATTCTCATCATTGATGTTTCTCCCTTCCTCTCTGACATCAATACAAAAAAGTGTGTAAAAAAATAAAATTGTCCAGTTGGGGGCAGCGGGTCCAGGCAATTTGGCCTCAGTCTTGGGCCCACCCATTCTCCCCAGGCAGTGCCACCACTGGGAATAGGAGAGAAACAGGAGCCCGTGTCAGCAGATTTGGGGTTACCCGCCCTCCAGCTTTCCCCCTTCCCAATCCCCGATCCCACGCTACCCTCAGAAGCAGACAAAGCCAGCTGTACCCAGGGCACCCGGAGGAGGTGGTGGGGGTTCTCTCTCTGCCACCTCCAGCCTTGCCCACCAGCACCCTTTCCCCTACCCCCCGCCCCGGGTCTGCGGCCCACTCGAGCCCTCCTGCCCCGTCCGTCCTGTGAACACAGAGCCGGCGCCGGGAGAGCGGTACAGACAAACATTCTCTTTATTGAGCTACACATGAATTTTCCGTTAGTCAGAGAGGGACTGGCAGTGTGTAAGATATCACAGAAACCTCACCGATTGGGAATAGAAAGGCTTAGAAAGACCGTGGGCTTTTTTTTTTTTTCAAATTTTTTTTTCTGTATTTTTAATTTTTTTGTGTGTGTTGAGTCGTTTTGCCTCCTTTTTTATCTGAAATGGCTGTGACTGGTCTTCAGCAAATGTCGTCAAAGTGAAACCGTGAAGAGGTTTGGGGTTGGGATACGAGTCAGCGTAGAAATGACAGGACTGGTCATGGAAACTGGCTTTCGTGTAAACACTGCATTCCATCTTTGCCTTTTCGATTTGTGTATATGTGTGTGTGTGTGTGTGTGTTTCTTTTCCATCTTGTGGCATTTAAAAAAAAAGTGGGGGGATTTTTGTTGTTCTTTTGATCCGCCGCACAAACATCTGTCCCCACATGAGAAAGAGTGGACACAGGTCACCGAAACGGAGGAGGAAGTGGACACACACACACACACACACATACACACACACGAAGAGCATCCATCGGAGACCGAGAAGCAAAAACGTCAAAGAAAAAAATACCCGCAACCCTGACCCCCCAAAGACAAGGAAAGCTGCTGGGGTGTGTGGTACACAGGACTCATCAGGACAGAGAAAAACGAAACCACTGGAGAACAGTTATGAGGGGCGTGTGTAGAAAGGGGGTTGGGGGAGACCGTTCTCAAAGGGGCTCTTGATGCATATGATCCGGATTCTTTTGGGGGCAGCTACGGGCCAGCGAGAGCTGTGCTTTTTCTATACAAACCTGGGGTGGGCGTGTAGCTGGAGTGGTTGAGGGTGTGTGTGGGGGGTGGGTATGTGTGTGTGTGTGTGTGTGTGGATGGTGTGGGTGCAAAGCGCAGCCCGGTCTGAGCACATTCTGGAAACCTGGTGCGGACAGATGGGCCCGGCACCTCTGCAGGGAGGCTGCCCCCACACCTGCCGCCAGGTGAGACGGGGGGGGGGGACAGATGCATGTTTCTTTATTCCAAAAAAAAAAGAGAGAGAGAGAAAGAAATACGGATGTAATGGTGAGTTTTCCATTTTTCCTTTTAAGCTACAAAGCACATGAGAAATGTTCTTTTTTTGTTTTGTTTTGTTTTTTTTTTCCTTTCAAATTCTAAATGTAGAGACTCAACTAAAACCGGGTTTCTACAGCATTCTACAGAAATACACAGCCGTCAGTCACTCTGGGGTCGGAGGTTAGACAGGGGCTTGGTACAGAAAGGCTGTGTGTCTTACAAAGGCCAAAAGGTCATGCTACCAGGAGATCAAGGTCAACAGCAGAGAGTCCGTGAAGCAGTCTGTAGAGAGAGAGATAAGGGGCTCCAGTCGGACCAGTTTCTTTGCTTTAAAAAAAAAACCAACCAACAAACCAACCAACCAACAAACCCTGGCGCGTTTCTCACGTGTTGGAGGCGGGCACGATGGGGCGGCATCCCAGTAAGAGGAGAAGGGACCCCAGGAAGCCCAGTCCAGGACCCTAGAGGCCTCCTCTGTGGTCGGGTCTGCAATCCAGCCCCTCCCTGTGGCCCCTCGGGCCTCCATCTCCCCCTCACCCCCTTCTCCCTAGCGCCCTGCCTGTCTCTGCCCTCGGCTGCTCTGACAGCAGCCTCCCTTTCCTGCCTCCAGCCTGGCGGGCACGAAGGCAAAGACCAGGAGAGAGGGGGCGGGTCAGAGCAATGGGTCTTCTAAGTCCTTGAACCACCACCACCACCACCGCCACCACCCAGAGAGAAGCGACCTTCACTTTCCTGTGGTTTTGGGGGGTGTAGGGCAGGGAGGTGATTAGGGCCTTGGCCATTTTGTAGAGGATTTGGGGGTTTGCAGAGAGCCGGGCAGAACTGAGAACTCGGGGGGAGGGAGGGTAGAAGCAGAGACGGGCTGGACCGATCGATGCCAGGCCTCTTGGCAGACCCCTGCTCGCAGACAATGCGTCTCAGAGGGTGAGCCTACGGACTGGTCTCCCAAGTCAGGACGCCATCACGGCTCGTGTGTGTGTGTGTGTGTGTGTGTGCACGCGTGTGCACACAGGCACACACCTGCATGCTCATGGGCTGACCCAGGAAAACCTTGAACTAGGGAGTGGTGGTCAGTTCTGTCCGAAGCTCTTTCTAGTACAAACTAAAAAGAATTTTTTAAATATATATTTGTATATATATATATATGTATATATATATGTTTTTGTTATGCCTTCTTTTTAAAGTTTATTTACCAACTTGCATTTGTCAGTGGCGTGTGGCGTGTGGCGTGTGTGTGTGTGTGTGTGTGCAAGCTTTTCTGAGTGCTGGAATCATTACCAAGTAGGTTGCTATACAGGACAAGAGGTCAGTACAAGCCGCAGCCCCGGAGGTTGTTGGCAATGATGATGTCGGTGACGGCGTCGAATACCACCTGGATGTTATTCGTGTCTGTGGCACAAGTCATGTGACAATAGATTTCTTTGTTGGGGGAGCGGTTTTTGCTTTCAAATTGTGCTTGGATGTAGGCGGCGGCGTCATCGTAGGTATTGGGGCCTGTAACAAGACAGAAGAGGGAGGGGCCCCGGTGAGAGCTGGCAGGGCGGGCCGGGAACCCCCAGGCCAGAGGCGGGCTGGGGCGTTTCCCAGAAAGCGGCTGAGCCGGGCCAAGAAGAGAGGAGGCTGCAGACAGACACCCCCTCCCTCTCCAGCGGGGTCCCTGCATTTTACAGCCAGACCCACGTGCGGCGCGGCGTTCGCCTGGCTTCTGGCTCTTCAAAGTGTCTCACTGTCTCCACGCTGGATGGCTAGAGCCCTGGGCGGACCGTGGCCACAGAAGGTCCCTTTGCTTTCTGGATGAGCACCCGGAGGCCCCACCCCGGTCTGCCCCGCATAGCGCTCACCCCGGGTCTAAACTAGTCCTGCTCGCCCGGCCAACATGGCTCAGAACCAGCTTTGATTCCTGCTCAGGGCACATGCCTGGGTTGTGGGCTCCATCCCCAGTAAGGGGCGTGCAGGAGGCAGCTGATCCATGATTCTCATCATGGATGTTTCTCTCTCTCTCCCTCTCCCTTCCTCTCTGAAGTCAATAGAAATATATTTTAAAAAAGAAATAAAAATAAACCAAGGCAGTGGCCTCTGAGGGCGGGGGATGGGGGTTGGGGGGCTGGCAGGTGGGGATCCAGAACTCCTGGTGTCACAGGGGCTCCCGGGGACCCAGCTGGACCTGCACATCTCCCTGCACTGGGCAGGGCTGGGGCGCCCCTCCACAGTACTCGTTCATGAGTGAGTGGCCAGACCTAAGGGTGCTGGTACGCCCTGGGTGGGAGGTTTCAGGTGCTAGCAGCGTGTGTAAGACCCCCACCCCTGTTCCTCGCTGTCCCCCTGATGCCAGCTGGGGCTGGTGGAGGGTGCAGACAGTTCTTTTTAATCAGTTGCACCCCCAAACCCACCTGGCTCTGCCCTGTGGACAACGTTCAATCACCCTACAATAGAGAGCAACACAGAATTCCCTAAGTGCCCGGCACAGGAAGATGCCTCAGTGCCACTGGTTCTGGGAGCTTGGGACAGAGGCCATCAGCGCTGAGGGTGTGGTGGCCCGTACCTCCCTGCCCCACCCCGGCCCTGCCCTCCCGCTCTGGGTGTGAGCTGCATGGGGAGGCGGGGCTTGGGCTGCTCCAAGGCTTCTGCAGCCTGATAACCAAATGGGAGAGGCTGGGGGGCGGGGTGGGGTCATCCCTGGAGTCGGGGGTCAGAATGAAGACCAGCTCTGCACAGCCCACAGGTCAGAACCTCTCGGTCAGCCCCTAAGTGGTGAGTCTGTAGTGAAGCCATCAAGGGAGTGGCAACTCGAAGACGAGACAGAGTGCCAGAGTGGACCCCATCAAGGAGCTTCCGGTCCAGAGGGCGCCAAGACAGGGCGTTGATTGAGGGCACCTGCCAGCCAGTCCCTCGCACCCTCCCCCAACCTCCCCCGCTCAGAGGCCACTCTGGGGGTGCCCAGCTCGTGTCTTCTCTGCATCTGCCAGGCACAGAGCTCGCCTTGGCCAACCAACCACTACCTGCCCCCCGCCTGTCATCTGCCCCTTCAGCCGCTCTGTGTCCCCGGTGGGCCTTGGCCCCCCAGGGGGCTGCTTCGTTGGTGACGATTTGTGCTCTGCTGGGGTGATGCTTGGACCCACCAATGACGTGGGGTGGACCCTCTGGCTGCTCTGCAGGACCCAGATGTTTCCCAGGTTCAGACCGGCTTCCCTGGGGCCGCCAGGGCCTCCCACTGCCCGGCTACTACGCTACTACGTGGGCCACCTCTGGGGTTTGGGGGGGCGGGAGGTGGGGCCAATGGAGAGCCTTCGGTGGGGGGGCTGCCTGGGGTCTGCCGGGTCCTCTGGCTCCTGAGACTCCTCGTCACCACCGCTTTCTCCAGACCCCAACTGGTCCGGCGGGGCCCCGGCTGAGGCTGGGAGAGAGGTCAGCAGTGGCCGCCTACAGATGGGCCCTCCTCGGCCTGGGGACCTCCGGCCCTGTCCCCTGTCGCCCTGCAGAGGGCACCTCCCACCTCCTCCTCCACAGCTCCCTGTCCTTGGTTCCCACCCTCTGAGTGACAGAGGCCAGGGGGATGCAGACCAGGCCCCGGGCTCTGTGCTCTCCGGGGGGCAGATGAGGAACGGGGCCAGAGGGTTTTCCTGCCCAAATCGCAGGTGATCCGTGCCCCTGCCGGCCGGAGACATGCCCCTGACCGCCGCCTGACCCCAGCCTGCCACCCCTGCTCCTGGCACCTGGGGTGGGCGGAGCCTTGCTGACTGACAGCCAGGGGAGCACCTGTGACCGCAGGCTGCGCTCAGAACCACCGATGGGCCTTTCTCCGCCCGGAGGGTGCGCCAACACTTCCAGCGGCGGAGACGGTGTGGGGGCCAGTGGAGCCGGGGCGCCCACCCACGTGTGCCCTCCCCTCTCCCGGGGCTGCCTGTGAGGGGTTCCTGGCTGAGCCAACCTGCGACACTTCCCCGTCCGGAGGGACTAAGGCTGGGCCTGCACCGCCCCTGGCTGTGGCCGGGCCGCCAGCCTGCTGCAGCTGTCCCCCCACCCACCCCCCCCGCTGGCAGCCCCTGCCTCCTTCACCTCATTCACCTCACTCACCGGCCGCCAGAGCTCCGTGTGCGGCCTGGGAGACGCTCCCCTGGAGCCAGCTGGGAGGGAACAGCCCCAGAGGAAGTGGAGGAGGAGGAGGAGGAGGAAGAGGAGAGGGAGGAGGAGGAGAGGGAGGAGGAGGAGGAGAGGGAGGAGGAGGAGGAGGAGGAAGAAGAAGAGGAAGAGAAAGAAAGAGGAAGAGGAGGAGAAGGAGGAGGAAGAGAAAGAGGAAGAGGAGGAGAAAGAGGAAGAGGAGGAGGAGGAGGAGGAGGAAGAGGAGGAGGAGGAGAAGGAGAAAGACGGAGAGGAGGAAGAGGAGGAGGAGGAGGAGGAAGGTGGGAGGAAGAGGAGAGGGAGGAGGATGAGGAGGAGCAGGGTTTGGTTTGGAAAAAGATGGGAGA
>JAAGEH010000452.1:3758816-3829000 GCA_011751065.1 Lasiurus cinereus | reverse complement strand
AAGTGGGGGGGTTGGGAAGGAGGGAGGGGATGCTTGAGCCCACCCTGCCTGGGACGGGGGTAGGGAGGGGGGGAGGAGAGCAGAGAGGCTGCAGCAGCTGTGGGGGAGGCCTGGGTGGGGGCAGAACCGGAGGGAAGGGCCTGACTGGCGGGGAGGCAGCAGGGGCTGGGGGTGGGGTGGGAGCAGAGGTGTGTGGAGCTGCTGGCAAGGGGTGCCCTCACCCTGAGTCTGGGTGCATGGGGTGGGGGGGCGGGCAGAGGATGAACCCTTTCCTTCCAGAGGGACTCTGATCAAGAGGGCCAGGGTTTTAGGACTCGGGGTGCTTCCTGCTTCTGCCTTCATCTGCTGGGGTGGGATCTGCCTGGAGCCCCAGGACCCCCCGAAGGAAGGGAAGGGTCCCTCCCCGCACCCCACTGCCGCACTGGGGGTCGGGAGCCTGACCACCATCCACAGCGACACCTGGAGCGGGCTCTCTGCTCAGAGTGGGGGCAGAGCCCACCATCCTCTGACCACAGTCCACAGGGCCAGTCCTTGGGCCCGAGGCCCTGCCCCCTCCACCAGGCCAGACGGCCTTGGGGACCTTCCTCAGTTCTCAGCGCAGGACTAAGCCCAGGACCACCCGCAGCGCGTCACTCACACGTCCCCCTCCACCCGCGACGGAGCCAAAACCCAGTCATCTTCAGCGGTTATGCCCGATGGTGGAGCGACGGTGCCCATGTGGACGGGTGATGTGGAGGACAGCGGGGGGCTTTCGCCCCGGACCCCCTCTCCTCCGGGACTCGCTGCACCACCGAGGTCGCCCCGTCATCTCACGCGAGAAATGAAGCAGCACCTCCGGGAGGGAAAGGGCAGGAGGGTCCAGGCCACCGGCTCCCCCCACACTGCTGTGGAGGGGCTGGGCCTGGCTCTTGCCCGCGCTCTGACCACGGTGCCAGGAGCGGGCAGCGCCGAGGGGAGCCGTGGGCCTGCAGAGCCGGTGACTTCCGCCTCTGGGATGATGGTGGGGCTCGGCCAGCACCCCTTTTGTGGATCGCTTTTGAGTCTGGGGTCCCAGGGCAGAGGGAGGGCTCGGCTGGCCACACCCGGGGTGAGGATGCGGGAAATAACTGCTGTGTCTTCGATGTTGAGCAAAACGCCTCACGGGCCGCCTGCCTGCGAGGGGACGTTCGGGCTTTGGCTCCGGGCCTGTCCTCGCCCGGCCCCGGCGGTGGTGCAGGAGCAGCACGAGGGGAAGGAGAGCAAGTGGGGGGTTGTAGGGGGAGGTGGCTCCTGCAGGCCGGCTGCTGGGGATTTCCCAGAAGGCTGGGCGGCAGCAAACAGCCGGCCCAGGGTGGGCTCACACTGGGGCCCGTCCCTGCAGGCACTTGGCACTAGGGACAGCACTGTGCGTCTCCAAGGCACCACCCAAAACCGAGCCAGGGGCGAGCCCGGAGCTGGGGGCCCAGGGGTGGCTGCAAGGGCAGAGGGCTTGAGTGGGGAGCCAGAAACCCCTCAAGGTGCTCTTCCCCTGGGCACACAGGGGCTGCCTGGGCTGTGGGACATTGGCATCGGCCAACTGAAGTGCCAATTGTCGGGCGCCAGCCCAGGCCTGGGTCGCCAGAAGCCCCTGCAGAGGTCCTGGGACTCTCTGGGGGAGGGGGTCTATGTGGGGCACACTGCAGGGTGGTGGTCCTGAAAACCAGCCCTCCTCAGCCCTGGGCAGGGGCTGGCAGGACACCGAGACGCAGGGAAACTGGGGACCGGCCTCCCCTCCTGCAGAGCCAGCCCCTGCCGGCTTGAGTCGCATTCACTGTAAATTCCAAAGCAGTGGTTCTCAACCTTCCTAAGGCCGCGACCCTTTAAGACAGCTCCTCATGTGGTGGTGACCCCCCACCATGAAATTATTGCTACTTCATAACTGTCATTTTGCTACTGTGATGAATCATAATGTAAGTACCTGTTTTCCGATGGTCTTAGGCGACCCCTGTGAAAGTGTCGTTCAACCCCCAAAGGGGTCGCGACCCACAGGTTGAGAACCACTGTTCTAAAGGAAAAGCCCAGGGACTCGCACCCGGAGCAGCGGCCTGAGACGGGGAGATGGAGAAGGCAGATGGGTCACCGGGCCGGCAGGACGGCGTGAGGCCCCCTCGCCGTGGACATGCGCTACCTCCCCTCAGCCTCCCCCCCCCCCCCCCCTCCCCTCTTCCCTGCCTCTGTCTGGCACGTGGGACTGCGCCCTCTCCAGCGCCTGCCGGTGCAGGCAGCCCGTCTCAGAACCAGAGGCTTTTCCAGACCCACCAGGAGGCCCAGCTGAGGGCTTCCCAGGGGTGAGCCTGGAAGGAGGGCCTGGAGAAGGAAGGGCTTGCACCCCAGGGCTGAGATCGGAGCGGGGGAGGGAGGAGGCCCCCGCCCAGCCCTGAGCCCCTGGACCAGTGGTTCTCAACCTTTCTAAGGCCGCGACCCTTTAAGACAGCTCCTCATGTGGTGGTGACCCCCAACCATGAAATTATTTTCGTTGCTACTTCATCACTGTCATTTTGCAACTGTGAAGAATCGTATCTGTGTTTTCCCATGGTCTTAGGTGACCCCTGTGAAAGTGTTGTTCGACCCCGAAAGGGGTCGCGACCCACAGGTTGAGAACCGCTGCCCTAGACCCACGCACAGCAGACCCAGCCCCCGGGCCTGGCTTTTGATGACGGAGCTGCCCCGGCCAGAGGGACCCCAGGAACAGATGAGCACTGGCTCCCACTGCCCCACCCCTTCCAGCGCCCCGCACCTCGGCCGCCCCTATCCCCTGCACAACCCCAGGTCTGAGTCACCAGCTGCAGGGGTGCCCATTCCGGGCCCCCACGGCGGCCTTGGCTCCACAGCTCCCCACTGAAGATAAAGCACTTGGAGGTGGAGCGGAGGCGACAGAGGCAGGTGGCCCGCCCCAGGAGTGGCTCGGGTGCTCAGCCCCTGCCCAGCCCGTGTCACCATGTGCCCTGATGTCTGGGGCCGGGCGGCTGTGGCCGGTCCCTCCCCGTTCGGTGCCAGCCGCTGTGCTTGCTGGTGCAGACAGTCTGAGAGGCCCGAGCTCTGAGAGGTTCCCAGCCGGGGATGGGGGGCGGGGCGCGGGCCGGGTGGGGTGGCGGGCGGGGGGCCAGGCGGGGCTCAGTAGAGGCCGCAGCCCCGCAGGTTTTTGGCGATGATGACGTCCGTCACGGCGTCAAAGACAAACTGGATGTTGTTGGTGTCGGTGGCGCAGGTGATGTGGGTGTAGACCTCCTTGTGGGCCGACTTGTTCTTGCTCTCGTACTGGGCCTGGATGTAGGCCACGGCTTCCGTGAAGGCGCTGGGGCCTGCAGGGAGGGGAGAGGAGAGAAAGGGGACAGGTGAGGCCAGGCCGCCGTCGGGGCCTCCTGGTGACGGTGACACCGGAAGGAGAAACCCGACGGGGTGGGGGAAACGGGAGCTCAGCTGCAGGCTCTGCAGGCGGGTCCGCTCCTGTCCGTGCCCCCTCCACCCCCTCCGAGCAGGCCCAGGAGGGTGGAAGCTGGTGCCTGTGAGCCCCCTGGGCCTCCTCCTCACCCTCCCCTCTCTCAGGGCACCATCCGGCCCGGACTTGCTACTACAGTGGTACCTCGAGAGACGAGTGCCCTAACATACGAGATTTTTGAGACACGAGCCGTCGAGCGAGCAGTTTTTGCTTTGAAATACGAGCAACATTTGAGATAGGAGTCATCGCGCGGATCGGCCAGCTGCACACGACCCACCAGTTTACCGCGACTCGAGCGTCTCATAGTTTCCCACGCCTCAAGGTGACGGAATGAATTAAACTCGTATCTCGAGGTACCCCTGTACCTCCCTCCGGATGTGCACATCGCTCCGCTCCCGGGGGAGCCCGGGCGGAGGGTCTCCAGGAGCGCAGCCGCTGTGTGGGGAGGGGGACTGGGAGCTTTGTGCGTGGAAGCCCCCACAGGCTGCAGGAATGGCTGCCAGAACCCTCGCGGGGGGGGCAGGAAGCGGTGCTGGATTTTGGAGCCACTGCACTAAGCTGTGCAGACTGGGGGTGGCCTCCCTAGAGCGGGGTCCAGCCCCTCAGACTACAGCTCTTTCCCAAATCGGGGCTGAGGGGCCTGCAGGTACTCACTCAGGCCTTCTCCGCCCCAAGCCAGCCGTGGTGCCTGACCTCTCCCGCCTGCTCCCGCTGCCTCCCAGGCCCCCGCGGGGGTCAGTCAGGGCAGCGTCCCTGCACCCCCAACTTATAGCTAAGAGGTGGGTGGCTGGGGCTGCTGAGCACCATCCGCTTCTGGCTGCACGCAGCTGGGGGCCTGGATGCGGGGCCATCGGCTTGATCTTGGGGCAGGGGAGGGAGGCCGGGGGCCTGGTCAGGCTGGGGATGCCCGCTCCCCTCTCGGACCAGGCCCTGGCTATCGGGGAGAGCTGGTGGGCCCCTGGGCTGCTCCGGCCCCCCCACAGTGAGGTAAACCCGTGGCAGCATCATCATCATAGCCCCCTCCCCAGCAGGCCGGTCTCTGCGGCGTGTGCCGCTCCCTCACCTCCAACAGGCCGTGGGGATTTCGTAACCCCCGTGGGGGAGGTGTCAGGCCAGTGGTTATGATGACCACCGTGGTCCCAGGCAGAGCCCGTGTGCCGTGAGCACTTGCTGTGTGCCAGCTGCCATGCCAAGCGCTCCACGTTCACCAGCTCACACGGGCCTCCCGGCTGCTCTGCGAGGGAGGGCTGGACCATCGCTGTGATTATCCCCACGGCACAGACGTGAACACAGGGGGGCCCGGGGAGATTCTATAACCGGCTGCGAGCGGCAGAGACCGGGGGCGGGTGCTGGGCTGCTGGGCGCAGTCCACACAAAGCTCCGCCCCTCATCACGTTGGCGCTGCCCTCTCACGGGTCCTCTCTACTTACAGATGACCCAGCCAGGCCTCTGGCCCCGCCTCCCATGACCAGGGTGCCCCACGGGCTGCCCGGTGCTCCGCCCCCCTCACTGCAGCCCACGGCAGGAGCGGGGGCTGCAGGGGGCTGCCTTCGGTTTAGTGTTGGCTTCTCCGTGGTTGAGTCCGGCACACCCTCGGGGCGCACACACACGGGGAGGCTGAGCTGGGATGGGGGCCTGCTCGCCAGGCGCCTGCGCCCCTACCTGTGTACTCAGGGAAGCAGATGGTCAGCGGCGACTTCTGGATCTTCTCCTCGAACAGGTCCTTCTTGTTGAGGAAGAGGATGATGGACGTGTCGGTGAACCACTTGTTGTTGCAGATGCTGTCGAAGAGCTTCAGGGACTCGTGCATGCGGTTCTGCAACGGAGCGGAGAGGCCGGTGAGCGCCCGGGCGCGGCCCCACCCACCCCCGGCCGCCCCACGGCGGGACCAGCCGAGGAAACGCCCGCCGACAAGAGGACGCACCCGTCGAGGGACGGAGACAGGAGGACCACAGGGCAAGCGGGCGTGGTCCCCGCCTCATTCCACACGCAGGCAGGCTGGAGCGGAGCAGGGCGGGGTGTGGGGTGGTGGGGGATGCTGCCCCAGCCCTCGTCCCCCCAGAGGGCTGACACGGCTGGGGCAGCGAGGTCGCTGGGTGGGGGTGACTCCAGCTCACGGAGCGGACATGCACCATGCACTCGGGGCAGGGCCCCCACCGTCCAACACATCTACACACAGAACCGCGGGCCATGCAGATTCCTCTGCCGGGAGGTCATTCCCACTCGCCGGCGGGGGTGGGGGGTGCACGCATTCAGTTGGGGCGCATTCAGTTGGGGATGCATTAACCGAGGACGCGGGGATCCTCGAATTAATCCAGAGTTGGAAGCAGACACAAGGGGGCAGCGTCTGGGGGGTGATCTTGCTGTGGCCTCGGTGTGGGCGGACACTGGGTTGGCTGGCTGGGCCACGGCTGGGTCATGGCTGGCCAGGGGTTCGGCTCAACCCGGCAAAACAGGTGGAAACAGAGAGGAAGGTAAAAGCCCAGCAGGAAACATGAGAGAAAGAGAGAGGGGGGGGAAAACCCTGAAAAATTGGCTCAACCCGTGCCAAGGCCGGGAATTCAAGGCAGGTCCAGCCGGGGGGCTCCCCACCAGTGCCGGCTCAGAGACCGCGGACCGTGGGGCTGGAGATGGACGCCAGCGGGGGAGGACCAGCCTGGCCCAGCGAGCGGAGAGGGTGAGAGGCCAGAGTGGGCCGGGCAGGCATCACAGCAAAGTCACCCGCCGAGCCCCGGCCCTCTGCTTTCAACTCTTAGCTGGTGGCGGCGCTGAGGGAGGTGCTTCGTACCTGCCCGGCGTGGAGCTCCCTCAGTCTGCTCATGGTTGGCCTGCGTTTGGCCAGTGAGGGCCCGGCGGTGGTGGTGGTGCCGGTGGTGGTGGTGGTGACGTGGTGGCAGGCTGAGACCCAGTGCCGCTGAGGCTCCTGGGGTACGCGGGCAGGATGAGGCCCCGGGATGCTGGATGTGGTGGACACGATGGCTGGGCGGTGGGCGGTGGGCAGTGGGTGGCAGCCACCAGCTTCAGGAGCCACCTCCAGGGACCGGTCCCAGGCAGTCCAGGCTCTCGCCTCAGGCCAGAGAGGAAGGCCGGGACCGAGGGCTGCTCAGCGGGGCCTCCTTCCTGCTTCCAGAGTCCGTAGCCCGCAACCTGTCCGGCGGCCACACTCCCAGACAGCAGGGCCGAGGGTTGCCGTGCGCTGCGTGGAGTCCCGCGTGCAGGTCGCTCTTTACAGCTGCGCCCGGCTGAGTGCCCACCGTCACCCTTTTAAGGAGCAGGACGTGGAGTGGCGGCCTCACGACACTGTGCTGGACCCTGGGCCACGTCTGCCCGGGTCCCAGCCGCCCAGCGTGGCCGCGTGTCCTGGACAGACGGCCGTCCGTCCGTTTAGTTCTGCGGCGATGGGGGTGTCTCGCTGCTGTGGGCGATGAGCCAGTTCGTGGGCCGCTGTCCGGTCCTAAAGCCCATCCTGCCCCCGGAGGCGGCACACTCTGTCCCGGGCTGTCCAGCTGGCCCGGCCGGGCCCACCTGCTTCGGCCTCCCGAGGCTCCTCCGCTCCAGCCCCAGGGAAGAAGGGAGGGCACTCGGGGAGGGAGGGAGGCGAGAGAGAGAGAGACACAGGAAAGGCAGGAAGGAGGAGCAGCGCGGAAGGACAGAGCCCAGGACACTGCCCAGCTCAGCAGCCAGGCCGGTGAGGAGTGTGCAGACGGCGGGCGAGGCCGGACAGGGCGGGCAGACGGGAAAGATGCCTGAGCTCAGGGCCTGGTGTTGGCCCAGCCCGCTGGTTAACGGAGACCCGAGGGCCATGGAACTGGTGCCCCGTGGCTGCCAGGCCCCCCCGACATCCCTCTGCCCCTGCCCTGCTGCAGAGGCGCGCGCCCTGCCCGTGAGCCGCCGCCTGGGACGGGGGCTGGCGCTGTCCGCAGGCCTGGCCGGCAGGACCCGGGAGAGGCCCGGTCAGGGAGAAAAGCCCTCCGCCACGCTGCAGCCCTTCCCTTTCTTGGGAACCACGGCCCTGCTTCCCACTCCTGGCGTCGCAGGGACAGGTGAGCCACGTGGATGGAGCTCAGACCCAGGGGTGGCCACTCAGACCGTGCACGGCGCCTGGCACGCACAGTGGACCCAGGAAACAGCGACACCCGTGCCAGGCAGCCCTGTGCGCGCAGGCATCGAGGGGACAGTCAGGAGCCGCCCTCAGGAGTCGGGTCCAACACAGCACGAGGTACACATCTCCCCTCGCCCGCCCCCCCCCCCCCCGCCACCCCCAGCGCCGGCGATGCCACAACCTGCCGAGGTCGCTAACGAAGACGGTGCCACCGGGAAGAGCTGCACGGCGGAGGCCCCAGAAGCCTCCCCCCGGGACAAGGCAGGGCTGGGGGGCTTTGCTGAACCCCCGCTCAGGGCTGCAGCTGGGCCTGAGGAGGAAGGGCACGATGGGCACGCCAGCCTGGGGTGCGAGTCTGGACCACACCCCCCACCGGGGCAGGGCTTCGGCCCCCATCTGCCCAAAGCCCCGCTGTGTGTGTGTGTGTGGGGGGTGCCCCGGGATGGCGGCTGCTTCCCCATAGCACTGCACCCCGCAGCCCCCACCCCGCGGCCCGTCAGGTCTTCCCGCGGCCGGGCGACCAGCAGGCAGGACTGAGGAGGAAAGGGAGCCAGAGAGAAGACAGGCGGCCGGGACGCAGGCCTTCCTCCCCCCTCAGTGCTGCGAGGGGGTGGGGGCTTCGGGCCTGCGCGTGCTGCAGGCAGAGGAGCTGAGCCATGCCAGGGGCGTGACCCCAATGCCAGGGGCGTGACCCCGCAGCCCAGGAGCCCCACTCCGAGGCGGAGCTGTAGGCTTGTCCCGGCACCCTCGGGGGTGGACCAGCCAACACCCGGCTTCCCTGGCAGGCTGCGCCAGCAGGCCCCCCGCCCTGTGGGCTGAGACCAGACGAGGACTCTCCCCATGTCAGGACAACCACCGACTCAGCGCGGTTGTGCCAGGAACCGTCACCTGGGCGCTCTTGTCCAGGGCCAGGGACCCCACAGGTAGGACCTACTGTTGTCTCCCCGCCCTGCTCCCCAGTAACCGAGGCGGAGAGGGAGCGGCCTGAACTCGGCAGCAAACCAGGACTAGGAGCCGAGCGACCCAGCCCCGCCGCCAGCTGAGCGCCCCCCGCTGAGGCCAGATGGCCATTCCGAGGTCCCAGATGGGACGCGATGCACATCGGAGGCAGGAACCCGGGCTGGTCTCCCCCAGAGGTGCCCAGGCCCGGCCCTCCTCCCTGTCCAGCGCCCACCTTGGCGGCCGCCCGGGCTGAGAACCGCTCTTTCCGTCTCACGCACCTTCTTGCCGGACACCCCAATTCTTTGAGGACTAGCCTGGCCGGGTGCCCCCAGACTCGGCCCTGTTGACCGGCGAGGCACTCACTGCCTCAGTCTGAGGGGTTAGGGGGTGCCTGTGAGCAGAGACCCACGGCCCCCATCCCAGCTGCCGGCCTGTGGCTGCCTTTTCTGTATCTGTGTCACCAGACCTTCCCCTTAACCACGGCAACGCCGGCCGCTCTGGAGCCGCGGGGACCACCGCCGTGGCGTCGCCTCTCTGCGCCCACACCTGGCGGGCACGGCCACTCACCGTGGTCTCGTCTTCGTGGAGCACCTGGTCGTAGCCGCTGAGCGCGACGCAGAAGATGATGGCCGTGACGTCCTCGAAGCAGTGGATCCACTTCTTGCGTTCAGACCGTTGCCCCCCGACGTCAAACAGCCTGCGGGGGAGACAGGGAAGCTGGGGCGGTGGGCGGGGGGCCCAGGCCGGCGGGAGAGGGTGCCGGTCAAGCTCCGGGGGCCAGAGGAGGAAGAGGAGGAAGAGGAGGAGGAGGGGCTGGCATCTGCCCCTCGAGCAGCTGCAGGAGCCCCACTCCAGGTGCTCAAAGACCGACAGCTATTCGTGGCCACGCGGGGCGGTCTTCACTGCGGTCCGTCCCACCACCGCGCGGCGCTTGCACGCAGTGAGTCCTCCCTGCCCTCGCGTCTCCGGAGCCTGAGACGGGACACAGCGCCTCACCTGGCCAGGACACAGGGCTTCTACCTGTCCACCCCTCCCGGCCTCTCCTCCTGCTCCCCATGACACCCAGGAATCAGACCTAGAGGCAGGTGGGGCAGGACCGGGGCCCCCAGGCCCCAGGGGGCGGAGGTCACCCCGGGGGGGCCATGCCGCCCTCCAGCAGTGTCTGAGAAGGCCAGGCGCACCCCTCGGATCCCCTGCCGAGGTGCTCAGAGCTCGCTGTGTTCTGCTCTTGGGGGGGGAGCCTCACTCCTCCCAGGCCTCGGTTTCCTCAGATGTGCTGGGAGGAGGGGGGGTCAGCTGATCCCCAAGCCCCTTCCAGCTGGGATTACGTGGGTGCTTGGGGTCTCACGGGTATTGTGGGGGCTTACCCATGCTCACCCTGCACCCCTCTCCACCGGGTGTCCTGGGAGGTGACCCACCTTCTCCCCGCTCAGAGGTTGCCCAGGGGCAGGCTTCCTCTCTTCCAGGACCCCCTTCCAGGAAGCCTTCCTGCTGACCCCGCCCTGAACTTGGGGGGAAACAGACCTCTAGACAGGCCCCTCCTCCTGGCTGCCTGCCTGTCCCTCCGGGAGCGCTGCAGAGGCAGGCAGGCCGCTGTCCGGGGCTAAGGCCGAGGGGCTGGCCCCACCCGTGTCCCGGCGCCCTGGCTGGGACTCGGCCGTCCCCCGGGCGGGCCTCACCTGAAGTGAAGGTTCTTGAAGGTGAAGTGGGTTTCTACGATGCCGGTGGTTTTGACCCTGGTTCGGAGGATGTCCTGCTCCGTGGGCTGGTAGTCGCTGGCCCCGATCCGATCCAGGCTGTCCAGGTAGCTGGGAAGGGCACACAGGGGACCGGGGGCAGGCTGTGGGCACAGCTCGGGGCTTGCTGGGCCACCGCTTCAGAGCCCGGTCCCTGCTCCCCTCCGCCCCTCTGAGGGCCCCTCAAAGGCCATGGAGGGAATGGTGGCGCCCCTTGTCCAGGGCCCGGGTGGGGGTGGGAGGGTGGCCACACATCCTGGAAGAGCCTCTAATTCAGGCCACAGGGGCCTCCGTGCCCAGCTCCAGGGATGCTCAGGCGAGACCCGGCTTTCCAATGAGACTAACGGGCTTAGGAGGCGGCTGGGTGGTGTCTTCATGATAAAAATGACAATGGCCAACCCCTGGACTCTATTCTTTTTTTTTTTTTAATCTTTGTCTTTTTAAAATATATTTTATTGATTTTTTACAGAGAGAAAGGGAGAGGGAAAGTCAGAAACATCGATGAGAGAGAGACATCGATCAGCCGCCTCCTGCATGACTCCACTGGGGATGTGCCCGCCACCAGGATACATGCTCTTGACCGGGATCGAACCCGGGACCCTTCAGTCCACAGGCCGATGCTCTATCCACTGAGCCAAACCGGTTTCGGCTGGACTCTATTCTTCACTTGCAATCAAGTTCCGTCTTTAATTTCCAAGTGACGTGTACCATTCTACAGGTGACAGAACGGAGGGTCGATGAAGGTCAGACCTTGCCCCGCTGGGAGCTGGGCCTTGAACCTGGACATCTGGCTCCAGAGTCCACGCTCGAGTCTCTACGGTGTTTCCGAGGCCCCTGGCATCCTCCCGCCCTGCTGGCCTCCCAGGGGTCCGTGGGAAGGGAGGTTCAAAGGTCACATAGGGGGACGGGATCTCCTGCATCAGGCCCCTACTTCTGGAGACAGATGAGGCCTTTGCACCCCATAGACCCAGGCCGAGCACCTGGAAGGCTTTGGGGTTTGTGTGGGTTAGGTAGGAACCCAAAGACGGGGTGGGATCTGGGAAATCAGAATTGGGCTCCCCCAGGGCCAGCCAGGTATCCACTCCTTGTGCCTGGGGGCAGGGAGCCCCACACAGCCAGAGGGGAGGATCCCCAAGTGTCTGAGGCAGGGATGACGTGGGTTCTGGCTGCACAAGGAGAGGCTGTGCTTCATCAGCACTTGCCCTGGGCCCATCCTGCCTCTCCCTGTCCCTGTCCCAGCGGCTCCCAAGCCCTGCCCCCCATGACGTCCCTGCCCTGCTGGCGGCCACCCTCCCGCCCGGGTCACTCACTATTTGGCAGAGTCGTTGAGCTGATACTCCCGAGAGCGGTTGAAGCACTCCTGGATCCCCGAGTCGCCCCAGAGGCGCACCATGGCGGACAGCAGCTCCGGAGAGAAGGGCTCGGTGTCCTCCATCCGACTGACCACGTCGCACACCATCTTGGCGTCGGCCTGCGAGGAGACGGGGGCGGGGCTGTGAGGCTCGGTGGGGACAGATAACCTGCTGGACACCTGCCAGGGCACCGGGACAACGCTCAGCCCCAGGCCCGGTCAGGAGAAGCGGGCCACTATCTGAACATCCACGCCCCCCACCCACACCCCATGCCTCAGTGGTTCCGAGTGCCTGCTCAGCTCCGGGGCGTCTGTGGGCAGGAGGGAGCGGGCAGGGCTCTGTTCTACACCCTCCAATACCCCCGAGCAGCCCTGCTTTCATTCATTTTTTAAATTTCATAAATCTTTATTGTTCAGATTATTACAATTGTTCCTCTTTCCCCCCATAGCACCCCTCTACCCTGTGCCCCAAATTGTCCTCATCCATAGGTGTACGATTTTTGTCCAGTCTCTTCCCGCAACCCCCTCACCCCTTTCCCCCTGAGAATTGTCAGTCCACTCCCTTTCTATGCCCCTGATTCTATTATATTCACCAGTTTATTCTGTTCATCTGATTTTTAATTCACTTGATTTTTAGATTCACTTGTTGATAGATATGTATTTGTTGTTCCTAATTCTTATCTTTACCTTTTTCTTCTTCTTCTTCTTCTTAAAGAGAACCTTTCAGGATTTCATATAATACTGGTTTAATGTTGATGAACTCCTTTAGCTCTTTATCTGACCTTCAATTCTGAATGATAGCTTTGCTGGGTAGAGTAATCTTGGTTGTAGGTTCTTGCTATATTCATCACTTTGAATATTTCTTGCCCCTCCCATCTGGCCTGCATCGTTTCTGTTGAGAAATCAGCTGACAGTCGTATGGGTGCTCCCTTGCAGGTAATGAATTGTTTTTCTCTTGCTGCTTTTAATATTCTCTCTTTGTCGTTTACTCTTGGTATTTTGATTATGATGTGTCTTGATGTGGTCCTCTTTGGATTCCTTTTGTTTGGGGTTCTGTGCACTTCCTGGACTTGTACGTCTATTTCTTTCACCAGGTGGGGGAGGTTTTCGGTCATTATTTCTTCAAATAGGTTTTCAGTATCTTGCTCTCTCCCTTCTTCTGGCACCCCCATAATTCTGATGTTGCTATGCTTGAAGTTGTCCCAGAGGCTCCTTACACTATCTTCACATTTTTGGATTCATTTTCTTTTCCAGTTGAATGTTTTCTGCTTTTTTGTATTTCAATTCTTTGACTTGATTCTTGCGATCCTCTAGTCTGCTGTTAGGGTCTCTGTCCCTCCTGCTGGGTGAGGGACACACTCCAACCTGAGTACCTGGAGCCTCGTGACACCTCACAGGGGAGGGTGTGCTTTATCATCGCCTCCACCAAGCCACCGTGGACTCCTACGTTTGTCCCTCCGTGTGTGACCTGTCTGCCCTTCCCAGAGATGTGGTCACTCGGGAAGTGGGATGGGGTAAGTGGTGGCCGGGGGATGTTGGCATCAGCCATGATGGCCACACGCTTGCCATTCGCTGCCGGGGACTCGGAGGTGCCCAGGTGTACGCACCGTCTAGGCAGGGATGTCTAACGTCACCTGTAACACTCAGGCCTTCAAAACACTTCCCTTCTTTTCAGGGCGACACGGCCTTTCCCATCAACACCAGCGGCAAAGGGCGAACGTTTAATGATGGGCCTTTGCTCTCCCGAGAGACGAGATGTCACAAATGTGGGGCGTCCTCACGCAGGTGGCCCAGGTTCAAATCCTGCCTCTGCTCTCACTGGTTCCCACCCCCCAGTGTGTGCGTGCCGTGGCGGCAGGCTCAGGATGGGACACAGCTTGGCAGCATACAGAGCCCCGCAAATGTTAGTTATTAGCTGCAAAGACGAAGTCCTCCAGACACGAACAACAAGCTGAAGGGAAACGGGCCTGCTTTGTACGCGACGTCAGGCAGGCCTGATCCTCTGGATAACAATAATCACAGTAATTACAATAATAACCCCTTCCACGGAGGAGCTGCTGTGGGCCTTTCAGAGTTTTCTCTCCACCTCTAATCTTTTCGGCCAAGAGAAGTGTGAGTGCGTGAGTACACATGTATACGCACACATACACACACACAGAGTCCTCCATCCACCCCGCCCCGCCCTCAGCAGCAGTTGTCCTGGCTCCCACCAGGGGGCAGGCGCGCACAGGCCAAGGGGAGAGGGAGCCAGAGCTGGACAGGCCAAGCACCAGCAGCCAGGCCAGGCAGGGCCCCTGGGCATAGCTGCCTTCCTTGGCTCCCGGCTGTTCCTCCAGGGGAAGCGGCAGCGAGACCCGGCGGGCACAGCAACGCCAGCAGGTGGAGAATGGCAGGGGCGGGAGCAGGGAGCATTCTGGGCACTTAGCAACGGCCAGACTGCGCCCGCCCCCCTCCCAGGCCTCGGCATCTGTCTTTGTTAGTGGCAGTGATCGGGGCACTGCAGGCATTCAGCGGTTGGAGACCAGGCGTGCTTGCGGTTCTTCCTTCCCTTGGGCTCAGGGGTCTTCGTTGCAGCAAGCTGTCAGATCTGTCAGATTGCGGGGTCTACTGGGGGGATGGGGAGAACTGGGGACCCCCTAGATCTACCACTTGCCTTAGGGAAGGGAGCCTTCCTGGTTCCCCGGAAAGATCCGGCAGGAGAACCAAGGACTTGGTGCTGTTTCCATCTTGTCTCCTTTCAAACCTGCCCATCCTTCTTCCTCCCTCCCTCCCTCCATCCATCCACGTATCCCAGCAATACCTAGCTAGGATGCATCTCTCTCTCTTTTTTAAATATATTTTATTGATTTTTCACAGAGAGGAAGGGAGAGGGACAGAAAGTCAGAAACATCGATGAGAGAGAGACATCGATCAGCCGCCTCCTGCACACCCCACACTGGAGATGTGCCCGCAAGCAAGGTACATGCCCCCGACCGGAATCGAACCCGGGACCTTTCAGTCCGCAGGCTGATGCTCTATCCACTGAGCCAAACCGGTCTCGGCAAGGATGCATCTCTTTTGAACATCATACATCCGTCCACGTAGCCACCAGCTACCCTTGTTCACCCATCCACTCACTGCCACACCCGCCCATCCCCTTACCTTCCTCTGTCCTTCCCTGGCATCTGTCCATCCATTCATTACTCATGGGGGCACCATTTCTTTCCTTCCCCCCCATCTCTCTCTAGCCACCCAGCTATCCAGCCAACCCTGTACTCATTTATCCACTGTACACCCACTGCCGAGGGGTCGTGACCTGCAGAACATTCATAGTGGTTGAGAAATGATGGCCCCCAATTGCCTGGGCACAGATGAGGGGGAGCCGGGGAGGGGGCGGGGCCCTTTGGCCTGCTTAGGAGCTTTGTTGTCATGGTGACTCCTGGTCTCCTAGCTGCCACCTCCTCTGAAAAGGGAGCTGGAAGGTGAGTGCTCAGCCTCAAGGCCAGCAGGGAGGAGGGAAGAAGGGAGAGAGGGAGGGACTTCCTCCCGCTCCACCTGTCCCAGCAGCCCCGTGGCTGTTCTTGGGGACCCCGAAACCCAATCCCGCTGCCTTCTAAGCTGAAAGGGACAGGAGCCGCCTCCCCAGAGGCCCTGTTTCTATAGCACCAGGGGGAGACTGGGCGGGAGGGCGCCCCGGACCGCCCAGGCCAGAGCTCTGCCCTGTGAGTGCCCCCAAGAGGTCGCAGGCTGGACAGAAACGCACTTTTCAAGGACAAGGCACGGCCTCAATTAGCTGTCCTCCCAGGAGCGGCTCCACTGACCCCCTCAAAAAGGCACAGCAGGCTCCCAGGGCTGCGTCCCTGTGGCTCCCAGACCTTTGCTCCAGCCCAACCCCATTGTGCACTCCCCCACTCCTCCCTCTCCGCCCCCCTCAACCCCGTGCTGCTCCATCCACTCCCTCTGCCCAGCCAGCAGCAGGCAGCGCCTTTGAAGTCTTCTGTGCCCGCTGCAAACTTCCCAACGGCTCAGCGCCCAAATCGGAGAGGCCCGCACTGGGCTCGCCATGCCAAAGCCACCAGGCCCCCTCCCCCAGCGCCACCTTACTGAGAGGGAGCCGGCTTCCCGTTTGCTGAACTGCCAGGCCATTTCTCTGGGACCTTGCCCTCCTTGTAGTTACGTCTGTCCTCAGCAGAAGAGGGAGGGAATTTGAGGCGAGTCTGGGGGTCTGCAGGCAGTGCAGCCCGCTGGCTGCGGGAGGCTGAACACACCCGGTTAGGGGTTCTCTCCTCCATTTCCTTCAACACAACACGCTCTGGGCCTCCCTCCCTCAGCTTGGCCTGGTCTCCCTGTCCAGACGGCTGGCTGCTCTGCCCTGGTGGCGGAGGGCCAGGCTGACCAGGGAAAGGAGTCTGCCTTATCCCGAGTGCGATGGGAAGCCAGGCAGGCTTCAAGGAGAGAAGAAATGCCCAGCCAGTGTGGCTCAGTGGTTGACATCGACCTGTGAACAGGAGGTTACGGGAGGGCCAGGTGCCCAGGTTGCGGGCTCGACCCCCCAGAGTGGGGCGTGCAGGAGGCAGCCGATCCATGGTTCCCTCTCATCATGGATGCTTCCATCTCCCTCTTCCTCTCTGAAATCAATAAGACTATATTTTAAACAACAAAGGAGAAAAGAAATGACATGCCGATTTTGCAGCTCGCCGTGGCTGCTGTGGGGGCGGGAGGGCAGGAGAGAGAGGGGCCGCAGGGGTGGGTGCGGGCAGCAGATGAGAGGCGCTGGAGGCGGGGGAGGTCGGAGCCGGAAAGACCCTTCGAAATAACGCCGCCTCGGACGCCCTCTCCGAGGGGGGCCATGCTAGATTTTGGCCCTGGCCCTGCCACTGTCTGCGTAGACTCTCCAAGCCTTAGCACCAGCCCCTGACCAGCAGTTCCCTCTCCTCCGGGTGCTGGTGTGAGGGTGAAAGGGGGTGATATGTGCCATCGTCCCGTGTCAGCACGTGGTGAGCCGTCAGTGGACATCAGCTGTCACTGTGCCCCACGGCTGGCCCAGGGTGAGCGGGCTTCCGGCGGCCACCCGTCTCCTGCACCCGTTGAAGTCACCTGCCTGGCGCGACCACTCTCGGCCTCTTCCAGTTTACGACTCAGCCTGTCCTCTTCTCTGCGCTGTAAGGGCTGGGAGGGTTACTCCGCTCGCAGCTTCTATGCCCGGCGCTCCCCATGCCAGTGCAGTTAGCAATATTCTGATACAAATATAAATGTAAACACAGATATAAATATGCCTCCAACGCCCAGGCTTCCGTGATCACAGGGAGGCTTTCCAGAATCGGGGAGTTATTCGGCATCCTGAGTCGGCAGCTTATCGGAAAAAGTGATTCAGAGATGGGAAAGGAAGGGGAAGAGGAAGGGCTGGCAGAGACCCGGGAAGAAAGGAGGGGAGGGCCTTTGGGGGCGGGGGGAGCTGACTGGGGAGGGTGCCCCGTCCACGCTGGGCAGCCGCCGCTCCTCAGTCACGTGGGCGACATCACGCCAGGCCCTTGCTGCAAAGGCCTCTGGGCGAGTGAATTCGAAGCAGCTGATTGGAGGATTTGCTCCCATTTCGCCCTTCAGTAAGGAGCCAGCAAAGCCTTCCTTCTCCGGTGGAGAGACCTAGGAAGGCTGGCTGGATGCACCCCCCAGACCCCCCTGCCAGCACTGGGGGCTGGAGCGTGAAGGTGCGCATGTCCGCCTGGGCTTTGGGCTCCAGCCTTGCTGGGGCTGCTGACCTGCCTTTGGAGTCAGACAGGCCTGGGGCTGGGTCCTGGCTCTGCCATCTATCAGCTGTGTGCCCCACCCAGGGCCGGTCACACAACCTTTCTGAGCCTCGGTTTCCTCATCTGTCAAACGAGTCCCATCCGATTCCTCACCGAGCTCACAGCGATCAGGCAGGCTTTGCCGAACTTCAGTCCTTTCTGTCCTGCTTTAGCCACCTCTGCCCAATCCGTGCAAGACCCCCAGCCTTCTGCGTGTCGCATGTTTCTTTGACTTGACTCAGGGGCCACTCCAAGGCCCACCCGGTGGTCTCGTTCTCCTCTCTGGGCAATCGTGAGCCAGATGGGCTGCGTGCTTGTTTCCTGGCTTCGGAGGAAAGTAAACGCCTCCCTCTTGGGATAAAGAATGTGCCCTAGGGTCTCGGCAGCACCGCGCAGCCCGGCTGGTGGCATGCGCTCCATACGCGAGGAGCTGTTACTTCCCGCTGTCATCGCTGTCACCCAGGAGCGCAGGAGGACGGGAGTGGCTGTGAGTCTCTCCAGGCACCTGCCTCCGGAGCCCTCCCCCAGTGTGGGGCGCCAGGCCCCGTCCTGCCACGGCCTGGCGCCCAGCCTGGGTCCCTCCCTCCCCTCTCTCCGAGTACCAGCTCGTGTTTGCACATGTGACAACGTCGTCCTGCACCGAGAGAACTTATTTTATTTAAAGATATATTTTATTGATTTTTTACAGAGAGGGAGAGGCATAGAGTTAGAAACATCGATGAGAGAGAAACATCGATCAGCCGCCTCCTGCACGCCCCCTACTGGAGATGTGCCTGCAACCAAGGTACATGCCCTTGACCGGAATCGAACCCGGGACCCTTCAGTCCGCAGACCGACGTTCTATCCACTGAGCCAAACCGGTTTCGGCAAGAGAGAATTTATTTTTTTAAAAATTATCTAGTTCTCCGTAATGGAGGGAATCGGCCAGCTGTACACATTTCCCCATCTTCCCCACCCCCTCTCCCCCAACTTAGCAAAACCTGAACATGTAAGAAGGGGTCAGGTGCTCCGTCCAACACTGCCTGGTGGCTTGTCCATTCAGCCCAGATGACTAGCCCAGAATTTCCTGATGCAACTCCACCAGGAAGAGGTAACTTTCATTTTAAAAAAATAGAAAATAACCCCCATTCAAACTTACGGAAAAGGCTCACCTACCAAAACCAACACGCAAGCAAACAAGCTGATCAAACAGAGCAGGGTGCCGCCTCGGGGCCTCTGTTTGCAGGGGAAACGGGCTGGGGAGGACCGGAAGTCCCAGGTGCAACACCAGAATGGGCACTCTCCGGCCGTGTGACTTTTGCCACTGGGGTCAAGGTGGGCCCCGTTGGGGAGGCTGCTGTGCGGTTGAGGGGCAGGTGTGTTTCCTGGAGAGAGGGGGTCGCCCTTGACGGAGCTGGGAGGCAGGTGCACTTGATCTGACTCCACCCTGGGCACGGGGATCCCTTGGCCGCCCCTGATCTGACTCCACCCTGGGCACGGGGATCCTTTGGCCGCCCCCAAGGGCTGTTTTCTCAGTGAGGTGACGGCTAATTCCCACTGGGAGGGGCTTCCTCCACTTGAACCAGGATTCCCAGAGACACGGAAAAGCCTTTCACACCCGAAGGGCTCCGTCCCCACCTGGTGGGGGGAGTGGTGCAGGCCTGGGGCACACACTGGGTAATATGCCCCTGGTGGGAAGAGTTCCGGGGTGGCGACAGCTTCCACAGAACCGGGGTCGTCTCATTTTATTCCGAGAGAAGAAACGTGTGTCCCAGAACCCGGAGCCCCGAGACCCCATCACAGCCTCTGCTCAGTTTCCCAGAAAAATCCCCCAAAGCAAGGCGCTCCGGCTGCAGACAAAGGTGTGTTTTCTAGTTCCCACTGCCCTGGGCCCGGTCGCTGGGGCCCAGCAGGTTGGGGGCAGAGGTGACAGGCACCTGAGGGGCTCTGGTCTTTTGACCCTGGACCCTTGACCTCCACAGCTGTAAGCCTGTTCCCCGGGCAGGGGCTGGGCGAGCCAGCTCAGAGCCCTGTTGGAGCGGCGCCCTTGAACGCAGCCTTGCCCGCCTGGGAAACGCACGCCCGGCCTGCAAAGCCCAAGGCCTCTGCTTCGCTGAGCTCAATTCCCCAGCCCCTCACCCTGGCAACGGGTCTTTGGGGGATTTACATCTCCTGCATCACAACAGGGGAGCGGCCATTCAGCAAGTGCGTGTGGGGGGAAGGAACCCCACAACACAAAATCAATGTGCTCTCCCCTCTCCCCTCCACCCAGCGCACAGCCACCAAACCAAACAGAATCAACAATAAGAACTTCCCACAAGCCCACGGGGCCTTGGCCGACCATCAACAACCAAACAGGAATTCAAACTTAATCAAACGTTCATGTCTTCCTTGTAAAGCTCAGGAAATCAGTAATTGGTTTTATAATTGAATTTGCTGATCACGTATCAAAGGCCTGGGTCCTGCCAAAGGCCCAGGAATGGCCTGGCTCCAGCGAGGACGGCCAAGCCAGCTCTGGAAGGTCGGGGGTGGGGGTGGGGGAGCGCTGACTGCTGGGGGGCTGAGGCTGGAGCCCGGCATTCATAACCAGGGGAGCGAGCCACAGCAGAGCCTGCCCTGGCCAAGGGGTCTCCCCCAAACACTCGCCCCAGGAGCCCTGTGTTTCTGAGTCCTTTAGTAACGGTGGCCCAGGCACGCAGGGGGGAGGCGGGGAGGCGGGAGGCAGGGAGATGGTGTGGGTAGGGAGTGAGGAGGCCCGTGGGGCAGGGCCTGGGCTGAGAATGGGGAGCCAGAGGGGCCAAAGCCATTCTGGAAAGGAAGCCCTGAGCTGCTACCGTGAGGAAGGAGGTGTTTTCAGCAGAAAGAAGGAAGGCGGAAGAATTGCTCTGCGAGGCCTGGTTCTGCACGGGTGGGGGCTGGGCTGCTGACGGGCCCGGGCACCCAGGGCGCTAACAGGTCGAGCTCAGCGTTTGCGAGCCCTTGCTCGGTGCGTAACAGCCATCCTTTCATTGAGTGGCACAGCACCCCGAGGAGACTATCATTTTGGTCCCCAATTTACAGACCAGAAATGAGAGATGCAGGGGGCAGAGGGGAAGGGGCTGGGACGTGGAACCAGGAGGGTCAGAGCTCAGAGTTCAGAAGCTCCACCCCTAATGCAACACCAGCTCTCTCCCCGAAGAGAGAGACCTCTCACAGCCAAAGAGCAATCACCAGAAAGGGGTCCCCACACGCAGAGATGGGAGCTCGAGGGCCAATGAATCCACACTCGCTAGTTCGCAAACTTAAAAAGGGCCCTGGTAAAGGCGGGCCGGCCACAGACAGGAGAAAGTATTGGCAACACGTGTATCTGACAAAGAACGTGGGTCCAGGATGAATCTCAAAACACGACCTCTCACCACTCATGAATAAGAAGGCAAACAACCCATTAAAAAGAAAGGATGAGCCCTAGCTGGTCTGGTTCAATGGATAGAGCGTCAGCCTGCAGACTGGAAGGTCCCAGGTTCGATTCCGGCCAAGGGCACATGCCTGGGTGGCGGGCTCCATCCCCAGTAGGTGGCGTGCAAGAGGCGGCCAATCAATGATTCTCTCTCATCATTGATGTTTCTCTCCCTCCCTCTCCCTTCCTCTCTGAAATCAATAAAATATATGAAAAAAAGGAAAGAATGAAAGATGCATGCACATACTTTACAAGAGAAGCTATACACAAGGCCAATAGGCACATTCAAAACTGGCTAACATATCACTGGTCATCGGGGAAGTGCAAGTTCAAGGCAGGATGGAGTGTCACTCCGTGTGGACAGGGAAAGGGGCTCTCATCCATTCTAAATCGTACAACCACTCGCCCAAGCCGGTTTGGCTCGGTGGAGCGAGTCCCAACTTTGATTCTGGTCAAGGGCATATGCCTATCTTGTGGGCTCAGTCCCCAGGAGGGGGCGTGCAGGACGCAGGTGATCCATGATTCTCTCTCATCATTGATGTTTCTCTCTCTCTCGCCCTCTCGGGGAGAAAATGAAAATATATTAAATAAATAAAAAACAACCCCAAAACAACCACTTTGGAATGTAGTTTGGAAGTTTCTCATCAAGTGAACACACCCTCACCATCTGACCTAGCAATTCCGCTTCTGGGTCTCTACCAAGAGAAAGATGTAAAAATGCGGATCCGCACGACAACGTGCACGCGAGTTCTAGTGGTGTTCTTATTCACATCGACACCCGGAATGACCCCTCAGATGCCCATCGAGAGATGACCAGATAAACGGAGGGTTTATACGTGGGCAAAGTCGGAAGCTTGGTCAGAAGGAAGTCCCGAGGTGTGATGGGAGAGAGACAGCAGCAGGATCTCCAGCTGGGGCAGAGGACCTGGGAGGGGCCAAGTCTGTGGGCTTCCAGATCCCTCCAGTCTGGGGTTCTGAGGGGAGGAGAGCAGCCCCTCATTCTGCGAGCCTGGCCCTGCGGCTGTCTGGGGCTTGACCAGGGCGGGGAGAGCACTCAGTGGCCTGTGGGTATCTGGATATCCGGCAGCCCCATCTATCACCGCTCAGAGCTCCAGGTTTCCTGGTGGTACCTGCAACGTCTGCCTACGTGCCTGGGATGTGGGGGAGGATCATTAAAACGTGTGCCTACCGTTTATGACAGTGCCCAGAGGCATCGCTGGTACCACCCCACCCTCAGCCTGCTCCGAGGCTCTGCTGTCCTATTCTCATGGAGCAAACAGCCCCTGCAAGCCACTCCCCTCTCCCCAACACGCGGGAAGCTTCCGGATTGATCAGAGCCAACGAAACCGACAGCTTCACCTGGCCGGTCATCTCCCCTGACGCCCGAGATAGGTGACCCTTGACACAGATGCAGCACCCATAGCACTTGACAGTGTTTCTGTGCCCGATTGCGCGGCTCTCCCCCTCCCCCCCAGCCCAGGGCTCATGGTCTCTGGGTGCCAGTCCTCATGGTGCTCCCGCTGGCTGTGGGAACACCAACTCCCACTCCAGAGAAGTCCATCTTCAAGGGACACACAGGCCCTACCTTTGAAATTCAGGTTTCTTTTTATTTTTTTAAAAAAATTATGTTTATTGATTTCAGAGAGGCAGGGAGAGGGAGAGAGAGAATAGAAAGAAACATCAGTGATGAGAGAGAATCATGGACCGGCTGCCTCCTGCACACCCCACACTGGGGATCGAGTCCGCAACTCTGGCCTGTGCCCTGACCGGGAATCAAACCGTGACCTCCTGGTTCATAGGTCGACGCTCAACCACTGAGCCACACTGGCCTGGCTTTTTTCCTTCTGGAAACAAAGGAAGAGGCTTGTGCTTGGCCATCAGCTAAACGCAGCAGTTCAGTTCTGGCAGAAGAAGGCACAGAGGTTTGTTTTGGAGTTTATGGTGCTGAAGTGACGGCTGGGTGGAGGGGCAGCTCAGAAGCCGGGTTCCTCAGGAGGCCCCTGCGGGACAGGGGATTTGCCTGAGGCCGCACGCAGAGGGAGCTGGCTGGGCCTGGAGCCAGCTTTTCTGTGCAGGGCCCCGTTCCTCTGCCATGGAGCTGAGGCCTGGCACTCCCCGGGTTCAGGGACCCTCAGTGGACCAACCCCCCGCCCCTCGGGGCTCAGGCCCTGGCTCCTGCCCCTCCATCGCGAGCCACGGTGAGGGAGACTGGCCCCCGCGGCCTTTCTCCCCGCCTGGCTGTGTGGCCGCTGAGATGGGCCTGGCGGCTGCTCTCCCGCCTCCCATGTTTCCCCAGGGGAGGCGGCCTCGTTCCAGAAGGCAGGCCGAGCCTCCTCTTCCCAGCCAGCTCTGGAACCACAGGGATTTGGGGCCCAAGCCTGTGCCCTGCATGCTTCCTGGGGTGGCGATGGAGCCATCTCTCCATCACTCACCCCCTGGCTGGCCAGGGAGGGATGAGGCCTCCATGGCTGTCAGCACCTTGGCCTCGTCTGCCCGTAGGTCAGTGGCCACCCTGCGGCCTCAGAGCCCCCGGCTGCCTCCCTGGGCGCACCGGTGATTGTGGGGCACACAGCTTGGGGCCTGGGCCCAGCTGTGGCGCCCGGGGACTCTCCTGGGGGAAAAGCCGAGATGGAGAGCGTGGACCTGCCTCCGCATCAGACTGGGCCCCACCACACACCTGGGCCAGGCTGCTGGGCTCCCACCTGGTCCACGGCCCTGTGACCTTGAGCTTGTCACCGCCTCTTCCCGTGTGTGTGTGTGTGTGTGTGTGTGTGTGTGTGTGTGTATGGCTGTGGAAGGGGCAGACAGATTCTGGTTTTCCTAGGGAGGCATCCACAGAACGAGGACAGGGATGGGGTTGATGTCTCAATTGGGGTCCTGCCAAGAAGCGGGGCGCCCTCAAAAGGGAGGGGCGAGGGAGTGAAGGTGTGGAAAGTGCTCAGCATCGTGCAGGGCCCCAGGTGAGCGTGCGACCCCATCACACCGAGGAGGGAAACTGAGGCGCTTAGGGTAGTGAAGGAGCCCGTGTGAGGTCCCCAAGCTCAAGGAGGAGGATGCAGCTTTGACCGGTGCCCGTCAGACTCTAGTGGGGTGCCCCCAGCCCCCCGATGCAGCAGTGTCTCTCTAAGGACACAGCAGGGTTCTCTGAGAGAGGAGGGGAGAGTCCCAGCTCTGGGCTCCAGGCTGACGGCTGAGACCTTGGACTTGGGCCTGTGGTGGGTGGTCTCTGGGGGGACGAGGGGCAGGTCCTTCACTCTCAGGTGCACAGCCGCAGACCCTGAACACAGGGGTGGGCCCCAGCCTGGCCCCGGCCCAAGCAGCCGCCCGGGGGGCTGCCTTCCTCTCCTCGGCCCGCGGGCCTCAGGGGGACGGGCTGGCCTGGGCACCGGGCAGGGAAGTGGGGCGGGAAGGAGGAAGGAAGGGAAGAGGGCTGGGAAAGGAGTGTATGTGTGGGGGGGCGCCCACAGAGCTGGGAAGGCTGGACCTAATTTGGCAGTGAGCTATTTCAGGACTGTGCCCTGGGGACCTCGGACCAGAGATATCGGGGGGAGGAGTGGGGGGTCTGGAAGTGCAGATGCCGGTGGAGGAGGGAGAGAGAGCCAGACTTCTAGCGCTAGGTGACGTGAGCGGGCCGTCTGGGCAGACGGAGTCTGTGGAGGTCAGTGTGGACACAGTCCTGCCGTGTGGGGAGGGTCCGGTGTGGGCACGGTCCCCCGGCGCCTCATCAGCTCTGCCAGCCCCCACTGAGGTGTCTCTGGGCCACGGGGAAGGCAGGCGGACGCAGGCCAGCGAGCATCCTTGTGTCTGTCTGTTTCAGAGTTAGTGCAGACCCCGGGGCGAGCGGGCTGCGCCGGGGAGATGGCACCGCAGTATTTTCACGACCAAAAAGAGGGCAGTGTTCTGAGCTCCACGGCGTGACTTAAATGTCAAGATTCCTTCGGCCAGAGGAGATCCGATGACAGTCTGGAAGCGAGGTGTGAAACAGGACGCGGCCTCCCCAAAGAGCTGCCGTTCTCTGGGGGTGCGCTGGGGAGGGACCCCTAACAGAGCCCCTCGGAGAGCCAGAAACGCCCTGGGCAGTGATTCCAGCCGGCCCGGCTCTGCCGTCCAGTGCAGGCCAGGCAGCCAATTAGGCGCTGTGTGCCTCGGTGTCTAGCCTGAAAAATGCACCGAAAACCTGACCCATTCCTCACTGGACACGTGGAGGGTAATTCACCGATTTTTATGAGTACAGTGGTACCTCGAGATTGAGTTTAATTCGTTCTGTAACCTTGAGGCGTGGGAAACTATGAGGCGCTGGAGTCACTGTAGACTGGTGGGTCGTGTGTAGCCGGCCCACCCGTGCGATTACACGTATCTCAAATGTTGCTCGTATTTCAAAGCAAAAATCGCTCGCTCGACGGCTCGTATCTCAAAAATCTCGCATGTTAGGGCACTCGTATCTCGAGGTACCACTGTAGTGATAATTTTAAACAAATTGGTGAAAAGGACAAGAACGAACGTGGTACTGACAACTCTCTGTTGTCAGGGATTTATCCTAAGCATCTCAGGCATCGTCTCATTTAGTCCTTTAGCCTAGAACTGAGGAGGGCAGTCAGACTGTGCCCATTTTGCAGACCAGAACACTGAGGGCTGAGGAAAGTAAATCACTTTACCTTCCAAAGAGCTCGTGGTAGGAGTGGGAACCGAATCCAGCCCTCCTACTTCCTATGTCAGGCATTGTACGAGACAAATAAGATCTAGATTTTGGGCTTCCGGGACATGAGAACGGAGTGAGAGAAATCGGCACCGGATGAAAACAAGAGCCTTTTCAACGGGATAAAACCTCCCACGAGTTCCAGGCTTTCTTTCGTTGCTGTTATCCCATGAGCTTGCCATGTATCTTATAGACGCAAGTACTGGTATATGCGCACACACGTGTGTGTGTGTGTGTGTGTGTGTGTGTGTGTGTATAAGTCTCCTGACACGGGTCAGGACTGTTCACAGACTTTCTCTGTGAACCTCCTAACCCAGCGGTCGGCCAACTGCGACTCGTGAGCCACATTCGGTTTGCCACTCTGTTGACTGAAGAGTTTGCCAGCCACTAACCCTGCAATTGTCCAGTCTCCCAGATCCTTACTGAGCCCAGGGCCCGCCGGGTCTCTGCTTTTGTGATGCAGATGGGGCCGGGCTGGGGAAGGAGGAAAGGAAAGACTCCACTTCAAAAGATTTAGGCAATTTGCATAATAAAGAGCTGGAGCTGAGGAGGGAGGGAGGGCAGAAAGGAGTCAGAGGAGGAGGGAGGAGGGGCGAGGGAGGGCAGAAAGGAGTTAGAGGAGGAGGGGGGAAGGGCAGAAAGGAGTTAGAGGAGGAGGGAAAGAGGAAGGGAGGAAGGAAGGAGAGGGGGGACAAGGCAGTGGGGAGAAGAAAGAGGAAAAGGGAGGAAGATGAAGGAAGGAAGGGAGGGAGAGGAGGAGAGGGACTCGCTCATAAGCAGAGAGGAGTGGGTGGAAGGGGGAGGGAGGGAAAGGTGGGGATAGGAGGAGGAGGAGGAGGAAGGTAAGAGCGAAGCCCTGGGGGCTGGGGGTAGAGAGAGGTTCTCGGGGAACTTGGGGTGTGAGCGGCTCAGGAGAGGGGGTGAGGAAGACAGAAGGGCTCTGTGGGAAGCGTTGTTCTTGGGGTCCCTTTCCACAGTTTAGGAGAGAGACTTAGGGAAAAGATGGGATTCCTGGAATGACCTCATGCTTTCCCTGACGGTAAGGAGCCTGTTTAACAGGGACTCTGCTCCGGACCGAGCCTCGGGCACTGCGGTTCCATGAGGGCGGTGCCTCCATCCTCCACGCGTGACCGTGGGCAAGTCACCTCAGGTGGCTGCACCTCATTCTTTCCCCTTGAAAACTGGGGTGACCTTAGCACCCACAGCGCAGGGAGCTGTTGGTGTTAACCACTTAATTCACGCCGATGGCTGCCACACGGAGTGGAGATGGAGCCAGGGATGGAGAGCTTCAGTTCCAAGTCCCTCTGGTAGGACCGCTCCCTCCTGGAGACCCACCAGGGGGAAACCCGACTCCCCGACTCCCCGGGGGTGGCCCCATCTCCTGACTTTCTGCCCGAGGTTTGCCTCGTCCCACAGCAGAGGCCGGTCACACTGGGGTTTCAGTTTCCCGATCCTTATCCTCCTGCCCCGGAGCCAGTCACAGGTCGCCTTTCTTTAGTCACCACATACCTGGCTGCCCTCATTTCCCACCAGCCTCGAACCCCGAGGCATGGGGGTGTCAATTAGCAGAGCTTACCCAGCGTTGGTGCCTCCCACTCATCCCCCCTGCACTCGCCATCATGATAACTAAAGCTCACTCTTGCCCATCCCTCCCAGCTCCAACTCTGTCATCGGCTGCCCACAGCCGGCAGGATAAAACCCCAACTCCTTGGCCTCCTGAGCCAGGACCCGACCCCAGCTCCTACCTTCCCCACACCTGGCCCCTCCCCGAAGTCTCTGCGCTGGCCACTGGCCTCCCCTGTCAATCCATCCTCCTCCTCCGGTCCTTACCCACCCACTGCTCCTGCTCTGGTCCCTGTCCTCACCCGCCCCTGCACCTGCCACGTCGCCACCTCTGTTTGGAAGAAAGTTCCAGCCTCATTCCCCGCAGGAAGCTGGTGGGATGGCCGAGCTCAGGCAGCCTGGGGCCCTGTGAGCCCCAGAGCAGAGCCAGCTCCCCAACGGCCCCGTCTTTCCGAGGGCTCGGCACAAAGCCCCCACGTGGTCGGTACTCAGCCCACGTCGGCTCACTTAGCGATGAAATGACAGGCACGTTCCCTTTTGTCTTGGAGAACTGGAAAAATCAGGTATGCCATGCCCCTGGGCCTGCTGGCTGGTTAACTGAGACTCAGCACCGTGCTCCTGGTTAACCGAGACTCAGCACCTTGCTCTCTGGTTAACTGAGACTCAGCACCGCGCTCTCTGGTTAACTGAGACTCAGCACCGCGCTCTCGCTGCGGCTGAAAGGTGGATGGAAGGCCAAAGCCCATGGCCGGTCCCAGGTCTGAAGCTCAGACCAGGCGCTGCTCTGGGCTTGAAGGCCAAGGTTGTCTAAAATGAGTGGATCTATGTCAAGTGCTCCGCACCGGGCCTGGCAGCTAGTAGGTGCTTGATAAATGATGGCTGTTTTTTGGGGAGGAGGGCAGGGCTGGGGGGGCAGGGCTGGGGGAAGGAGGTAAAGGGATTAAGAAAAAAAAACCACCACAACACACTCCTCAGGACAAAGACAACAGTATGTGGATTAGCAGAGGGGAAGCGGGGAGGGGAGGGAGGAGAGTAAAGGGGGGCACACGGTGATGAAGGAGACTGGATTTGGAGGGGTGAACACACCGTGCAACAGACAGATGATGTGTTCTAGAATCGTACACCTCAAACCTTTATAATTTTAAGAACCAATGTCACCCCAACACATTCAATAAAAAACCACCTGGTGGCCATTATGGCTAAAATGGATGAAGCCCGTACCTCCTCGCCGTTCGCTGATTGTCTTCTTTCTCAGGCACCTCTCCCGCTGCTCTCGCTCATGCCGCGTCCCCAGCAGCCCCGCGCCCCCCCCCCCCCCCCCGCGCCCGCCGAGGGGGCCCGCCCCCCCCCACCCAAGCCCCCAACCGACCCCGAACCCGGCGGGAAGTGCTGGGGGACGGCCCTCCTGCCAGCACCCAGCTCCCTTGCCCTGGGCTGGCCTCCGACACCTGCATCACCCAGTTCCCTGGCGGCACCGGGAAGAGCCAGCGCCCGAGCTGGGGTGACGCTGGGCCGTGGCGTTACAATTCCGCGCACCAGCTTTGGGTTTTACACGCAGAGCTTGGCCGAAGGTGAGACCTGAGAGTGTTCCTCCCGGGGAGGGAGGTGATTTTCAGCCCAGACGGGATATGTCTTTGCTCACCACCGGGCACACCACACAGCAGTCAGAGGCCAGGGGTGCCCATCCAGAGGCTCCCTGTGGGGCCCCCATACAGGGAGGCCTCCACCTGCTCCCCATTCTCCATTCGGGTCACAGCTCGAGGAGCTGGGACTCAGAGTCCCACCAGGGGGCTGAGAGCAGCTTCTGGATAGAATTCCCTGAGGTTGTCTCCCTTCCTCCCTCCCTCCCTCCCTCCCTCCCTCCCTCCCTCTAATTTCATTTTGCCAGTGTGGCTGCATGAAGCAAGTTCAGTCTTACAGTTAATGCAGACATTTGCAAATAAGAGGCTTTTATATACTTATTCCATCCACCACTTATCAGCCGCCTGGAAACTCAAGTGCAAAACAGTCCCTTTTCTAGAAGGTCCCCTTCCTACAGGGCAGGGAGCCCCTTAGGTTCTGACTCACCCCCCCGAGAGGCAGAAAGCACACCCCTTGGTTTGAGGGGAGAAAGAATCCGTTCCCACGGCTGCTCCCTCACCCCCCACACAAGGCACGGAGAGGTCTCCCAAGGAGGGGACGGTGGCCGGGCAGGCTGTCACATGTGAGACCCATTTCCTCGCCTGGCCGGCGTGGCTCCGCGGTTGAGCGTGGACCCAGGAACCGAGTGGTCACCGTTTGGATTCCTGGTCAGGGCACCTTCTCAGGGTGCGGGCTTGATCCCCAGGAGGGGGCGTGCAGGAGGCAGCCGATCGATGTTTCTCTCTCATCGATGTTTCTATCTCTCCCTCTCCCTTCCTGTCTCTCTCAAATCAATAAAAACGTATTAAAAAATTTTTTTTTTCTCTGTTCGTGTCATTGCACCAGGTGGTGTGGGAGCCCCAGTTCGAAACAGGCCCCGCCCTCTCTCACCTGCAGGATGAGCCCGGAACCCCGTGGCTGCTGTCCTTGTTGGCGACTTTGCCTAGGAGATCACCCCCCAGCGAAGCCCGTTTGCCCGTGCCGGGTGGGTGACTACCTTCTCTCCCGCACACGACACCGCCTCCTCCTGTGCCCCAAAGGCAGCGTGGCACAGTCACCAGGACGCAGCCGGGGACCCAGACAGGCCCTCTCCTGGCCGGGCCCGCGCTCAGCGGCCTACCTTTCTCTCCTTGTCGCCGTATTCGATGCCCAAGGTGTCCATGGCCCGGACGATGGCCGCCAGGGACTGGATGGTGTTGCTGTAGACGACAGGCTTGTACTGCTTCACGTCTTCTCCCGAGAAGCCATCCTCGTGGATGATCCTGGAGAAAAACCACACACACACACACCGACTGATGAGTGCGCCTCTGAACCGGGCCCCGGGAGCGCGCCCCTCGGAGCCCTGGGGCCGCCCGCCTGGCGGAGCTGATCCCGGACCTGAATGACTGAGCCGAGGCCTCGGGACCATCGGATCTGAAGGAAAAATCTAGCCACATTACTGAGAATTAACCTGAAAAAACAGAATCGTGGGGAAGAAAGGCAGTCTCTTTATATCCCCTCCACACGGGAGCACCGGCCGCCAGCAGGTGTGGATAGTATTTGGATGCGCTCAGCGTGGGAGGGCACGCACGCAGCACCCGGTCCATGTGAGCTCTTCGGGTTTTTAAGCAAAGCTCAGGGTCTCACCTCTCCATTCCGGGGTGCAGGGCTTCCCACTGCCTCATTTAAGATCCAAAACAATCCTAGGAGATCAACACCAGGATTCCCCACGTACAGGGGAGGAAACTGAGGCTCAGAGAGGGCAAGCCACCCACCCGAGGTCACACAGCCGGCTGAGTGTCCCAGTGGCAGTCGAGGCCCTGCTTGGGACCCCCGGGCCGGCCGATGCTCACAGGCAGGGTGGCTGCTTCTGCCCTGGGGGCCGGAGTTTCACCTGCACAGTGAGCATCAGCCCAAGGAGCGTGAGGCCAGGCCGGGAGGTGTGTGATGTGAGGCTGGAGAAAGAGCCGGGGTCTGAGTCCTGAGCTCCGAGGCCAGGCATGGGAGAGCGGGAGGGGGCCGCCTGGGACTCCGCAGTCAGCGGCACCTTCCTCTACAGCAGCGGTTCTCAACCTGTGGGTCGCGACCCCTTTGGGGGTCGAAAGACCCTTTCACCGGGGTCGCCTAAGACCATCGGAAAATGCAGATATTGACATCACGATGCATCACAGTAGCAAAATTCATGGTTGGGGGTCACCACCCCATGAGGAACTGTATGCAAGGGTTGCAGCCTTAGGAAGGTTGAGAACCACTGATCTACAGGGCTGCGCGACAGAGTGCACCGCCACGTCCCAGAGACGGCACTGGAGCCGCTGGATCCCTGAAGCTAACGCCACCCCTTCCCCGGGGAGGGACGGAAGCCAGTAATTCCTTCTGGTTTTTGGATAAGCTGATGGGACCCGAGTTTGGGGGGTATGTTTGGGACCCGGATGACAGCCACAGTCAGAGGTCATCGCTTATAGACTTGATGAATCTTCTGCCTTTACCACCAGCCTGCCAGGCCTTGGGTTTCGGGAGATCACACCTCAGTTTCCCCCTTTCCACACCACCTGGCACAGGGCTGGCTTGGGACGGGACTCCTAACTACAGGCGCCGGGAAGACACAGCTGCACAAACCACCCCTCTCCAAGGAGCTCACGGAAGGAGGCAGACATGTGTGTGTGCAGGCGTGCGTGCATGTGTGTATGCGTGTGTGTACATGTGCATGCCAGGGTGGGAACGCACCGGTGTTTCATGCCTGCAGAGCCAGGGCACAAAGGGAAGCCGAGCCGGATGCCCACGGAAACCCAGGGGCTCTGAGAGGTGCGGCAAGCCACCAAAACCGAAGAAATACGGGGAGCGAGCCAGGGCTGACTCCGCAGGCCTGAGTGTCCGACTGTGGACCCGAGCCGCCCGCTGGACTCGGGAAACCTGGTAACGCCTCGGGGAGATCTTCAGTGGGAATGGGGAGAGGGAGGGAGAGCGGCACCCAGCGCCCCCCCGAGAGGGGTGGAGCTCGCTGGGAAGAGGGACCCCTGGCTGCCTGGGGCCCCTGCAGGGCGGGGCTTGGGCTCCTTCTGCTCTCCGCTTCCCCTCCGTGCGTGCGGGCTGCCCAGACACAGCGGCCTTATATGGTCACAGAGCCACGGGCTCGGGAGCTGGAAGGGACCTTGGAGGGTCATCTGGCCCAGCAGCCGCTCTCTGACCACAGACGCCTCTGAGGTTGTGACCAGTGCGGCCCACACACAGCTCTGCCCCCAGTTTCTGGCGGTTCCAGGCTCACAGACCCTCAGCGGCTGGGACAGGCAGTTTTTCACCCCACTTCCCGGCTGGCCCCTCCTCTGTCTCCCTTCCTCAGCACCCTATCCCCTGTACATTCCCTTCCCACCCCCCGTTCCCCCTGCTCCATCCTCCCACAATCCCCCACAATCCCTTTAAGGATCCAGGTAAAGGGGGAGTTTCTAGTGATAGACTCGAGCTGTGTGACCAGGCCTAAATGAATGGGGTGCTGCGAGGGCGGGGGATGGGTAGCAGAGGGTGTCCACGTTTTAAGCAACTGGCTGGGCAGAGGTAAGATGTGTGTGTTTTGCTAAGTAATCCTGGTGGGACCGGGTTTCTGAGTTCCCAGCGTTCCCAGAGAGAGAGGCACTGAGACCTGGAGGCCCCGATGGGGGTGAGGACGCTGCTCTCCTCCAGGGACAAAGGCCGTCTGTCTGCCTGACTGCTAGAGCTGAGCCAGCCTTAAAGGTACTGCCTCCTTCAACCCCCCCCACCCCCTCACCCGCACGACGACTGCTGCGTGTCAGGGAGACTTCCTAGAGCACCCAGAGACGGTGGCGAACAGGACAGACACAGCCCTGCCTTCAAAGGACTCGCGGGCCAGTAGGGGAAGGTAGGAAAAAAAGAAGTAAACAAACAAACAAACAAATAAACAAATAATGTTAGAGTCACACCCACAAGAAGGGCGGTTCATGAGGGATGGGGGGCAGGGTGAGGAGCCAGGAAAGGAGGGGACATGTGAAGCTGAGGCCTGCATGATGCACAGGAGCAGACTCTGCCTTTATCTGAGCAAGAGCCCACTGGGCAGAGAGGACAGCACATGCAAAGGTCCTGGGGCACCTTGTGCGAGAGGAAGGATGAGGAGCCAGCGGGGTCGGAAGAGGGGGAGTGGGGAAAAGGCCAGTGAGGGCAGCAGAGACCCAATCGCAAAAGGCTATGCGCCCCTTACGTTTTTCTTCTCCACACACATTGAAACAGTCACCCATGAAAACAGAACGACGCCCGTCTGCGTCCTTTCCCAAACCATCTTGACTTCCCAGGTGGTTCTGCTCCACGTGTGGACCCATTTCAAAGGCAGCTCCCCTCCCCCCCTCTTCCCCTGATTCCCCCAGGCCTGACGGAGGCCTGTTCTGGGAGCCCTCCTGGATTCCAACCCACACCGCCGAGCCAAAAGGAAGCGAAGAAAACCCGCCCTCCGGCGGCCCCTGTCTCCCCCTAACCCTCCGCCCGGGAGGGAGGCTCCGCCCCACAGGTTGGTGTCTATGACCGTCCTTCTACCTGGGAGCCCACGGGTGCCTTGTCTTTCCCCCCGAAATGAAATCGTGTCGCCCAGCAGCCGTCCCGGGTTGCCCGGTGGCCCATGGTCTGAAGGGGCCCCCAGTTATTCAACCAGACCCCTATCAGTGGACACGGCTGTGGATGGAGCTCTCCCCAGCTTCCGTCCATCGGCTGCTGGGGCGGCTGCCGGCCTGTCGGCCCGTTTCTCCTAATGAAGACAGAGAGCTCTCCTCCCCCTCCCCCCGGGACGCACGGACGGATGGACGGACAGACGGACGGAACAAGCCAGAGGCAGGCGGCCCCTGGCCTTGCGGGCCGGGCTCGGGTGACGCGGGCGCCGACAGGATCTCTCGGGATTTGAAAAGAAGCAAGGAAAAAACCGGATGGGGAAAGAACTCAGCTCCTGCACTCTGGGTGGAAGTGTATGGCAAAACACGATCTAAAAGATAAACGAACTCCCCCTCACCCCCCTCTTTAGTCATCAATGCTCCACTGAGAACACGACAGCCTAATATTAGACCCACCACAGAGGCTGCCGGGGACTGGGCAGTCATGGCAGGAGGCGGGCCACTCCCGAGGGGAAGGACGGCCGCAAAGCCGGAGCCGAGTCCCGGGGACAGTGACTTGCAGAAACCGGCGGGGAAGATGCCGTTTTTAAGAAGGGGGAACGCGGGCCAGAAGCGGAGCCGCCAGCTGCCAACTGTCACCAGACGGAGCCAGCGGCCAGGCCGGGACGCGTGGTTCCAGGACAGAGCCTGCGCTGCTGTTATCGGGGGAACAGCGTGGCCCTGCCCTTTCCCGGGACTCTGGGCGCTGGCGGCAGGGCTGGGGGTGGAAGTGCGTGCCAGCTCCCGTCCTGCGTGTGTGCGTGTGCATGTGTGTGTGTGTGTGTGTGTGTGTGTGTGTATGTGCCGCTCTGAGAGCTGCCTTCTCGGCTCTGGGCCTTTTCCCTGGTCTCCATCCTGGTGACAGAGACCCTGCCTGGGTCTCGGAGGCAGAAGACGCAGGTTCTTACGCAATTTGGCCGCGGGCAGGCATCACACCCCCGGCGGAATGGGCAGAAGCAGGCCCCAGGGAGCGGGCCTCTGCCAGCCTCTGCTGGTCAGCATCGTGGGCCTCGGCCCGGGCTCCCGCTCGGGGTTTCCAGAAACCCTTCGAGGCAGCTCGGCCAGCCTCCCCCGAGGAGCCCCGTGGTCTCCGGGTCCACCCTCCGCTTCCAGGCGCTGGCCCTGCCCGGCCCGTGTTTCCAGGAGACACTGCCCCTTTCCGTGGTGGCTTATGCCCTCTCGCCATCACTCCCGAGGCCTGGGTCTGGCCTGGGTGCTTCCATGACCAGCGGCGTGAGGCTGGCTGTCATGGGCCTCCGTGGCCACTTCTTGTGCGCCCGGCCCCAACCTCTCGGGCAGGCCGCGTGTCGGCTTTGGGCCTGGGTGGTATCAGCTCCCTGCGGTCACCCGGCTTCGCTCAGGGGAACCAAGCTCCAGGGTCGTGTCTGTCTTTGCCAAATGTCGTCTTTTTGGGATACAGCAGCTCATAACGCATGGGACAAATAATCAAAGCTGCTCGTGGTGGACCACGCATTGAGATGTGCCCAGCCAGTTGCAGCTCAGTGGCTGAGCATCGACCTATGAACCAGGAGGTCACGGTTCGATTCCCGGTCAGGGCACAGGACTGGCTTGCGCTTGATCCCCAGTAGGGGGTGTGCAGGAGGCAGCCGATCAATAATTCTCTCATCATTCAGGTTCCTATTTTTCTGTCCATCTCCCTTCCTCTTTTTTTTTTAATATTTTTATTAATTTCAGAGAGAGGGAGAGAGAGAGATAGAAAGATCAATGATGAGAGAGAATCATGGATCAGCTGCTTCCTGCACGCCCCCTACTGGGGATCCAGCCTGCAAACCTTGGCATGTGCTCTTGACCAGAATCGAACCTGGGACCCTTCAGTCTGCAGGCTGACGCTCTATCCAATGAGCCACACCAGCTAGGGCTCCCTTCCTCTTTGAAATTAAAAAAAATATACTAACAAATACAAGTATTAGGCATTTCAACGGTTCCTTAGGATGAAAGAAAGAAGGTGGAGACGCTCTGAAACGAGGACTGTCTACCTCACTGAGCTCAAGTTCTGCTCACCTGTCACCCCTCAGACCACTCTGGCTCCTAGAGGCCCCTCGTCGCTGTGATCCCGTCTTTCCATGCCTTTTCTTCCTTATAACATCGACCACCTTCCTTATAACATATACAGTAGCACCTCGAGATACGAGTTTAATTCGTTCGGTAACCTTGAGGTGTGGGAAACGATGAGACGCTCGAGTCGCGGTAAACTGGTGGGTCCTGTGCAGCCGGCCGATCCGCGCGATGACTCCTATCTCAAATGTTGCTCGTGTTTCAAAGCAAAAATCGCTCGCTCGACGGCTCGTATCTCAAAAATCTCGTATGTTAGGGCACTCGTATCTCGAGGTACCACTGTACTTCCTGCGACAGTGCCCGCTTCCTCAGATGCCCAGACTTCCAGGAGAGCAGGGACCCTGTCTGCCCCCTTCACTGACCACAGCCCCTGAGCAGTGCCCGGCACATGGGGAGCGGCCAATGAGTGTGGGCCGATGGCGGAATCCAACAGGAGACGGCTCAGCTGCAAAGCCAGGCCGGGAGGAACACACCTCTGTCCCCGACCCGCCACCATCCCCTCGCACCCTGGCTGCCACTCCTGCCTCCATCGGGGGTGCTCAGTGCCTTCCCTGGGGGCCGGGGACCTGTGCCCCTCTCCCCAGCAACACGAAAAAACTAGAATCACCCCTCACTCACCAGCCTGGGTCACCCCCTTTCACCCTCCCTGGTTCTCACGGGTTTGCTCAGGGTCAGGACACACAGCCGCCGGACGCTGCCCGTTCCACATTCGCTTCCGGGAAAACCCAAACGCCGTTCTTTGAAACCCAACCATTAAGGTTCACTGGTGACGTCGCCAAGAGATGACAGAGCACGTGATGGCCCCCTCGCCCCTTTCCCAACGCCTCTGCCGCGACCCCCGTGGTCATGAGACACAGCCAAGGCCCGGGGCGGAGGCCAACTGGCTCCACGTCGAGGTTCCTGCCGAAATCTCAGCACCGCTCCTGCCTTCCCGTCTGCCTGATGGGGCAGCCGTGGCCCGCCCTGCCGCCTGCCGCTGGCATGACGAAGCGAAGCGTTCCTCTGAGGGCCTGATGTCTCAGACACGACGGGACCACCCCTCGGGGGGCAGGACGCACCGGCGAGGCTGCCGGGCTCTGCTCCTCCCGATCGATCCCGGGGAAAGCAGCCCCCCCTGCCTCCCCGCCCACATGTTTGTTTGTTATTGACGTTTCCTGCTCACTAGCTCCTGCATGTGTCCTCCTGACCACCGGAGAGAGAGGAGAGGCCGCGAGAGCGTGCTGCCTCAGGCAGAGGGCTCACAGGCCAGATGCTCGCCACCCCCAGCCACCTACCGCCTCTCCTTTTCTTTCTTTCTTTCTTTTTTTAAATATATTTTATTGATTTTTGTACAGAGAAAGATAGAGAGCCAGGAACATCGATGAGAGAGAGACATCGATCAGCCGCCTCCTGCACGCCCCCTACTGGGGATGTGCCCGCAACCAGATACATGCCCCCGACCGGAATCGAACCTGGGACCTTTCAGTCCGCAGGCCGACGCTCTATCCACTGAGCCAAACCGGTTTCGGCCCACCTCTCCTTTCCTGACACTGGCTGGGCAGGGGCAAGGCTCTGCCATCCGAGCCGACCAGGTGGGACTCTGACAGCCCGGGGGCCGGCTCCTGCCTCGGCTCCTCGGGGCTCCCTCACTGCTCACCGCCGATCCGCCTCGGTGCGCGGCCAAGGCGGGCTGGAGCGGGCGTCTGCTGCGTTTGCTGGCCCGGCTTCGCTTCTCCTCCCCTGGGAGAACCACCCTTCCGTCCACGTTGGGGACTCCCCCTCCTGGAGCCTGAGTTCCAGGCGCGAGCCCTGGACCCACACCTGGATCCAGCCCGGGTGGCCCACACCTGGATGCAGCCCCTGACCCACACCTGGATACAGCCCCTGACCCACACCTGGATCCAGCCCCTGACCCACACCTGGATGCAGCCCCTGACCCACACCTGGATGCAGCCCCTGACCCACACCTGGATGCAGCCCGGGTGGCCCACACCTGGATGTGGCCCCTGACCCACACCTGGATCCAGCCCCTGATCCACACCTGGATGCAGCCGTGCCTGAAGCTGCTGTACCTCCAGGCTGCTCAGTTCCAGGAGCCCACGTGCTTCCTTTTGTGCTTCGGTCACCCCACTCCGAGGCGGGTCGCTGTGCTTAGCAACCAGCAGTTCCGATGGCCGCAGAGGCACCGCACGGTCCTCGAGTTTGTGTTAGGGAGGACGGCCGCAGGGCGCTGGCCTAGCATGCGGCCTTGCTGAGCCGGAAGGGGGTGTCGGTTACCGCGTACCTTCTGAGGGCCCCGAGGGTTACAACCCTGCGGGGGAGCGGGGGAGCGTTGGCTCCGACCCCACTTTACAGAGGCCAAGTCGGCCCGGGGGGCATTTTCTCTTAAAGGCATTCAGGAACCAGAGTATCATCTGTCCGCTGCCCTTAATCCTCGAAAAAACCCAAACCCAAACCAAACAAAAATCCACACAAAAACACCAAACCAGCCCAGGACGTCACTGCCCTTCGCCTCTCCTGGACCCAGACAGGCCTCCTGGGAAAGGCGCTCAAGGCTCCCGGTCTCCCTTCCTGTTTTTTTAATTTATTTACTTATTTTTTATTTTTTAAATATATTTTATTGTTTTTTACAGAGAGGAAGGGAGAGGGATAGAGTTAGAAACACTGATGAGAGAGAAACATCCATAAGCTGCCTCCTGCACTTCCCCTACTGGGGATGTGCCCGCAACCCAGGTACATGCCCTTGACCGGAATCGAACCTGGGACCTTTCAGTCCTCAGGCTGACGCTCTATCCACTGAGTCAAACCGGTTTGGCCCTTCCTGTTTTTTTGTTTTGTTTTGTTTTTTTAACAAGACTTGTCTTTCTGCTTCTCGGCGTGCGATTGCCAGGGAGGGACACGAACACGCCACACGAATACGCCACCACTGACCTCCAGAGGCAGAGGGCAGGAAAGAACCCCGGTTCTCCGGGCCAGACCACTTGGCAGGCACGCACGCACGCACTCAGGGACCGACGGCTTAGAGACCCGGCCCAGGTGCTGGCCATCCTGGTGAGTGTTTGTTCTGAAACAAAGGGGCAAACGAAAAGCAGCCTCCTCAGCTCCCCGCGGAGGATCGTTCGAGGCCAGAGGCACAGGTCCCCCACACGGGGCTCCCCGGGGAAATCACATTTCTCACACCCTCTGGGGGAACGCTGGTGGAAAAGCCAAAAGCAAGTCTGCATGCACATTCCTCTCCGGGGTCACTCCTGTCTCCCCCGAACCAAATGGCAGGGGTCCGTGGCCACATCGATTTTCACTGGACAAACGGGGTGCCATGTGCGCACCTAGGCAGGCCCCCGACTCTCTTGGGTGGCACCCCGTGAGCCACTTTCATCCGGCTCCTTCTGCGTTATCCCTTTGTTGGGTCATTGAAAGCGAGTGAGAGAGAATTCCAGGTGAGGGCAAGGCCTGCCAGGCCAAGAGAAGGACAGCCACCGAGACACACAGCAGCCTCCCAGCCAGCCTGCCTCCCCCCTGTGGCCCAGGAAGGTGCCAGTCTGTGCGGTGAGTGTAAACAGCCCCGCGTGGCCTCCCGGGTTCCCCACCCAGCCTTTCTCAAGCAGATGGAGGCTCCTCATTAATAACCACGATCCACGGTCGTGGCCCAGACAAACGAGTCCATAAACACCACTTTGTGGGCTCCCGCATCGATCGCCCTTTCGAGGGATGGTGGGGTGGGCAGTGTTCTGCCCCAGGCCAGAGGCAGCCGCTCGGGCCGCAGGGGGAGCAGACCCAGCGGGGCCACTCTCGGCCAATGTTCGCCATCACTGGGGTTGGCATGCAGGGATGGGGGCTCAGAGGATGGCTTGGGGCATGAGCAGGGCCCCAGCCCTCCCTGAGGCCTGAGCCTCTGTAGAGGAGGAGGGGGAGGAGGTGGAGGGGAAGGAGAGGAGGAGGAAGAGGAGGAGGAGGAAGAGGAGGAAGAGGGGGACAAGGGGGACATGGGGGAGGAGGAAGGAGAGGGAGAGGAGGAAGGGGAAGAAGAGGAGGAGGAGGAGAAAGGAGGAAGAAGAGGAGGAGGAGGAAGAGGAGGAGGAAGGGGAGGAGGAGGAGGAAGAAGGAGAAGGAGGAGGAGGATGAGAGGGAGAAGGAGGAGGAGGAGGAGGAGGCGGCCTCTCTGGTCCAGCGGCTGCAGCTGAGAAACTCTGAATGACCAGGCCTGAGAGTGGCTCACACTGGAGACAAGCCATCAAGGAGGACGGGCCTCTCAGTCGCCATCCTGAGATCTGCCACTTGCTCAGCTCCTCACGAGGGATGCGGGGTCCAGACCAGAGGAAACGCACTGCCCATGGTCCAAAGCCGCTCCGCACGCTGCTCACACCGCTGTAGTGGGGCTGGGGCAGAATGTAACGGCCACAGGGGCAGCTCTGTGCGCAGGTCTCCCTCCGTGGATGCTCACTTTCTGAATTTCCCCGACGACCCTTGAACTCCCCTTCCAGCGTCCGGCCTTCGTCAGCGTGCGTGCAGCGTCACGTTCAAGAGGAGGAAGCTGGCTAACAGGGGCCTCCTGAGCTTTCCCCAGGCCAGGCAGCAAGAAAACACCCAGTATCCCAAGAGCCCACGCTCCGAGCCCTCTTCCGACAGCCCTCGGCCCGCCATTTCCAAGGAGTGCCGGTGGCCGCGAGCATGTTCGGAGGAAGGCGGTCAGGCCGGCGAGGGACAAAGCCCCTGACCAGTTGGACATATGAAGAAGGGGCACCAACAATCCGGAGGTTTCTCTTGCCGCCCTGGGCTCTTCCATGGAGACTCTTATGCCTCTTTAAACACCTTCCCAGCCCTAGCCAGTGTGGCTCAGTGGACAGAGCGTCGGCACGTGGACGGAAGGGTCCCAGGTTCCATTCAATTGCACGTACACAAGAGAAGCACCAACCGGGCTCTGGAGGCGAGAGGTGCCAGGGGCAGTGCCAGCCAGCTTCAGACAAAAACCTCGCCAGAGCTGGCCCCAAACCCTTACTTCTCTGAATGGAGACGACAGAATACCCCCCTTTTATCCCCCGTGCCCTGAGCACCCCTCAATCCTGTGATGGGGAGGGGCTGCCCGAGGCTGTGAGTATGGCAGGGCCACTGTGTGGGAGTCTCTGACAGCAGCCCCCCAGGGAAGCTATGGGCACACGGTGCCAGGTCTCCCAGGATGGCAGGCCCTGGGACTGGAGGAATATCACCCCGACCACTCACGTTCCTGAACAAAACGAAGGCGAGAGGGGGGGACGAGGGCGGAGCGAGGCCTTCGCCGTCCAGCCCGGCCGCCTTCGGTGATGCTGTCCACGTGGTGAGGGGCTTCCTCATCGGGCTGGGGTGCCACGGCCCGGCACGGGGACAGACACCCAACGCTCCCTTCGGCTGTGAGGAGCCTCTTCGCAGATGGTGTTGGAACAGGCGGTGCAGCTCCCAGGGATTAAACGTTAACTCTGTTCTAGGCATTTCTGTGTTCCCATCGGATATTCGCAACACGTCTCGGATGCGAGGAGAAGGGCATAAGACACAGGGAGGTCAACATCTGCTTGGTCAAGGTCTCGGAGCCGGAAGCGGCAGAACCGGGGACCGAAGCAGGGTCCCCTCCGTAACCTCCGTCCCAGGAGCCCTGGGGGTGGCCCCATTTGCCAGTAACGGGGGTGCCTGAGGACCTCAGTGAGGGGTGCCTCGCTGTCCCTCTGCCCCAGAGCCGAGGCCGCAGACCGACCGTCTGCAGCCTGGACGTGGGCCAGGGAAAGCTGTGTTTTGTTTGGCTTGTCGTGGTCTTGAGTTTTTGGTTTTGTTTCTTTTTTCTTTTTTTTGTTTTTAAATGGGAGCAAATATTTATGGTCCAGGAGAATTCTCACAAAAAGATACTGATCTCCTCGAAAAAAAAAAAAAGAAATCGGACATTCTCAGTGGATCCCGTGGACAGGGCCAGGGCTCTGGAGTGACCCACAGGCCCCTGCAATCCACAGCCCTCGGTCCCCTGCCTGCTGGCTCTGGGGGCACTGTGAGCCTCGGAGAGCTGGCCACTGGCATGTTCCTGGTAGCACTCGGGCAGGAAAGAAGAACGCTATCAACTAACGGCAGATTTAAAAAATATATATATTTTACTGATTTTTTACAGAGAGGAAGGGAGAGGGGTAGAAAGTCAGAAACATCGATGAGAGAGAGAGAGACATCGATCAGCTGCCTCCTGCATGCCCCCCACCGGAGATGTGCCCGCAATCAAGGTACATGCCCTTGACCGGAATCGAACCCGGGACCTTTCAGTCCGCAGGCTGATGCTCTATCCACTCAGCCACACCAGTTTGGGCCAGATTTTGTTTTTTTTTTTTTTTGTTTTGTTACCCTAATAAATACGGGCAACCAGCAACTTGACAGGTCCCCTGAATCCGGAACATTCAGTGTGAACCACGCTCAAGCCGGTGTAACGGTCCAGCTTGCTTCCATCTTTTTTGGCAGCCTCAGGGGAGGATACAGCCTCCCCATCCCCCCACCTCCCGCTAAGGATCCGACAGGTTGCAGCTAATCAGAAGGCTCTGCACAGCTGGGAGCCTGGCCACAGGCCATGTTTGCACTTAAGTGCTGCTTGTCGGACACATGGAACACTAATGACGATCACGTGGCTGCGGCTGCCGAGAAGTGGCCCCGACGTGATGGGAAGCGAGCCTCTCGAGCGAGCCATTCAAAGGCGCCGGCCAGCGGGTGGGAAAGGGTCCAGAGCACCGGTTGGCGGTGGGGAAGGAATCCAGCCTCTAAACAGCGGGGAGCCCCGGGCTCAGACCTGGGCCCCTCCTCCCCATCTCCTTCCATGCACCCCAAGCATGGCCCCTCCCGCAACTGCTGATTTCCCTCCAAAACTCTCCCGTCAGTTCCCCACCCGCTGAAGGCAGATACTGTTGTCTACCAAAGACTGTGAGCATGATACCTGCGCGCGCTCTCTCTCTCTATTTGCGAAAAGGGAGATTTTTAAGTGTTAAAGGGGTGTCAGGCATAGTAACACCAAACTCGAGGCCTCGGATTTGTCATCATCAGGAGGACTGAGAGAGCTGGGAAGACGATGCTCCCGCAATGGGGTTCCACGTTGCTGAACGCCGAGTCCTCGTTGCTACTGCAAGCCATCTTGGGGGGCACGGACAGTGTCAGCCCACCCTGCGAGGGGCCTTGAAGCAGGTGATTCTGGAATCCAATCCAGTGTTTAATTGGATTCAATCAGACAACAGAGTGGAGAGGTTCTGGGGGCCGGGGGTGATAGGGTCTCTGGGTGTCAGTCAGAGCCACAGCCTGCCCAGAGGAAGGGGAGGGGAGGGCGTGCCCCGTCACAGCTGACCCACTGGCAACTGAGAATGGCAACGACAGGGAATAGCACCCAGAGAGAGATGGCCTTCTCTAACCCACCTGCCCACCCTGAATCAGCGCGGCCGAGCCTCTGGGCAGAGGAGGGCACGTGGGGGAGATCTGCCCCAAACACTGGTCCCCCCTGTGACTTGGGGACCAGCGGAGGAGCAGGAACCGAAAGCTGCAGATGCTGAGCAGAGCCTGGCCATGGGAGACGCGTGGAACCCAGTGGGAAGGGGAGTTTGCCTGGGGCTTGGCCTGACCGGCCTCGGTCTCCCTGGACCCCAGGACGCCAAAATGTAGCTGAACAAGGGGCTGCACTCGCCCTGCCCCTGCGGCCCAAGGAGATCAGAGGGTCTAGGGCAGCGGTTCTCAACCCGTGGGTCGCGACCCCTTTGGGGGTCGAACGACCCTTTCACAGGGGTCGCCTAAGACCATCAGAAAACACCTATTTCCCATGGTCTTAGGAACCAACACACCGCTCCTCGGTGTAGCAAAGTGTAGCCATGTAGTTGACTGTTGTCCTATGACTGTTGCCCATGCTACACCACGATTCAAGACAAAAAATTTCATTTATTTGTCATTAGAAAGAAATATTTCACAATATATAATTACATATTGTTTTTGTGATTAATCCCTATGCTTTAATGCTGTTCCATTTGTAACAACGAAAATACATCCTGCCTATCAGATATTGACATTACAGTTCATAACAGTAGCAAGATTACAGTGATGAAGTAGCAACGGAAATCATTTTATGGTTGGGGGTCACCACCCCATGAGGAGCTGTCTTAAAGGGTCGCGGCCTTAGGAAGGTTGAGAACCACTGGTCCAGGGAGAAAGGGAGCAGACCACTGGCCCGGAAGGAGGAGGCCGCCCTACGCCTGCCAGCCCCGTGCCACACCAGAGGGCCAGCAAGGAGCAGTATAATTTGCCACAGGACATCGCCCAGCGGAAGATGGTCAGGACACACCATGCACACCCCCGGCGGAGAGAGCCGCTCCAGGAGACAGAGGACAGGCCCACCAGAGAATCACGCGTGTCCTGCCACCATCCAGGCAGCCAGGAAAGGCTTTCTGTATATTTAAGACCAAGTCTTCCCAACTGTAGCAGGGCTGTCTCTGTGGAGAGGTGACTCCGTGGCCTGGATGACCAAATGCAAAGGTCATTTCCAAAGACATAAAGAGAAACAATTCAGGGGGGAGAAGGAGGAAGACGTGGAGGACAGATCCAGGGAGAGCTAGCCTGAGGAAGTGGGGCGTTTCAGAAGCAGGAAGGGGGGCTGATGGAGGGGAGCCCGCGGTAAAAGACACACGGGAGACCCGAGTCTATGAATGGAGAGGAAGGACGAAGAAGGACTCTACAAATAGAAGGGACGCTCTACCAGAAAAATTCCAACCGCAACCCAACGCTAAAAATATTAAACCACCCCAACAAAATCGATGAGTTGACGGGGAGGCGTGCAGACATGGTCCATGGCCTCATCTTTAGCCGGAGACTTGGGAATGAGTCTAAAGGTCTCCTCCCCATGGAAGTCGGGGTGGGGGTTGGGGGGGGGGAAAGCAGGAGGAAACGGAGCCGATTGGAGGGAGAAATAGTCATTTCATGTTATCTTGTGTTCAAGTAGGAGTGGAGTAATATGTATTTGATTATGAATTAAGGGGGAAGGAATGTAACCTTTAACAAGACGCAAAAGTAGGAACTTCCCCATTGGCATGGGAAAAAAAAGAAATGCAAAGCAACTTACATCAGACCAGCATAAACAAGAGGAAAGAAAAAAACGAAAATAGCACTGGAAGGAAATTAAAAACATGCCATCAGATGGAAGAAAGGAAATCAAGAACAACAGCGAATAGACCAAGCTTCTCATTAAAAAAAAAAAAAATAGCAGCGGCTGATGGGGTTAAAAAAATTAAAAAAAAAACCCCAAAAAACCCAAATGCAGGTACATGATGCTTATACGAAAAGTAATTAAAATAAAGTGTCGAAATGTCGGAAATGAATGCACAGGCAAGTGGATACCAGGCAAATGTAAACAGAAGGGAAGCGGGAGTGTCCAAATTAATTAGGTAAGGGGAAATTTTCCTTGAAAAAATAGTGCAGAGGGTCAATAAAGGTATTTGTCGCGATTAAAAGGAACACTTTATGAAGAAGTTAAAGACACCAGAGGCCTGTCAACAATGTAAGGCATGTACGGAAGAGCTAAAATTTTAGCGTGGAATTTCAAGAGTCTATTTCAGAAATGGACTACTGTGGGCAAAAAAAATTAATGAAGATAACAGAGAAAACGAGTAAGATCACTCTCGTTATGAGAAATACGCAGGACCTTACATTCCTTGAATTCGGAATGGTTTAGCTTAGGAACCTGGATCATTTATCAAAAAATGGATCATGTATTGGGTCACAGAGATAGAACAGTAACACGTTTTACAAAGGAAAGCTTTTATAGACCGCAGTCTCTGATCACAAGTAATAAAATTAGAAATTTACAAAGATGAGAAGAAAAGTATTGACTCCCCAATGAAGAAACCCCCCCTAGATAAATCCAGGCTGGAGAGGAACTTACAGGGGAAAATGATAAACCACCTGGAAGTGATTAAGGAGAGCATGTCATACCAATTCCCATGGCACAGCGCAAAGGTCAGGCTCTGGGGAAACTCATATCCTCTACGATTAAAAAAGAAAAAAAAAAAAAAAAAAGGAACTTATCAAAAGGATGAGCCAAAAGAAACTACAATTGTAAATCAATAAGTTGAGAGCTGGAATTAATGAGATTAACTATAGCAGAACAAAGCGGAATATAAATACAAAGACCGAAAATAAGCAAAACAAAACCTTGAAGAGATTAAGAGAAAGAGCAAATACACCCAAGATCAGAAATCTGAAAGGAGCCGCAAGCACGGCTTCAGAAGAGGAGAAACAGAATCCTCAGGAACACCACATGCGGCCCTAAAAGTCTGGTGGTTACACAGCCCAACAGAAATGACTTAACCGGAGCTAGGCAGAAGAATGTTTGGATGGACAAATTACCCAGGGAAAATCGGAAAGGGAACCAAGATCTACTCCTGAAAATGGCTCCAGGTATTTGAGACCAGACAGATGCAGTGAATTTTACCCGACCTTTAAATGGCAGATAATTCCAACGTTCTTTCAAAGAGGGAGAGTCCCCCAATTAACGCTATGAAGCTACCATGACTGTAATTACTAAGCCATGAAGAAGAAGGAAAACTAACAAGCCATTCTTATTTATTAAAATGCATGCAGACTTATTTTTTAAAATGATCAAATTGAATCGAGGCAAGTATGAAAAGAAAACATGCTCTAACTAAACCTGTTCATTCTAGGAGAGTAAACTTAGTTCAACAGCTTTAAGCATGACAACCACAAACATGTCCTGGATGATGCCATATGGTCGCATCAATAGATGCTAAAAAGGACTTGGTAAAATTCAGATCATTCTCAATTAAGAAACAGAAATAGAAGCTAATTACGTATCCAAAATAAAAAGTATTTACTCAAACCCAATAGTAAATATGATTATAAATAGCAAAAAATAGTGAAATAGTGGGGAAAAAAAATCAAGAACTAGATAACCACCATTACTATTTATCATGGTCTACCACTACATTATTATTTATCATCGTCTGCCACTACTAACTAATGCTGTAAAATAAGAGCTAAAATAACTTTTTTGATGATATTGGGGTACCCAGAAAACATAAGAAACTATTTTTTTAAAAAGTCTACTATAATTAATAAGAAAATTGGTAAGGTGGCTGGATACAAGACAAATATTAAAAAATTAATAGTTTTTTTTCATAGTAACAATTCCCTAGAAAAAGGAAATCAAGAAAATAGCCCTACTCACAATAGTGAGGAAATTATAAATATCTATGAATAAATTATACAAGAAACTTACAGAACCTATACAAAGAAAACCACAAAAATCTTCCTGCCCATCAGTTCCATTCCTAGGTATACACCTAGGAGAAATGTGTACACATGTTCCCCAAAGGATATTCAAGCATGTTTCTAGCAGCGTTACTGGTAATAGTTCAAGGCCAGAAACCATCCCCCTTTACTTGCAGAAGAAACGGAGCTGTGGTTTGTCCCATGGCAAAGGGAAGAAACAAACTACAACCACACACAACAACCCAGATAAATCTGAATGTCGAGTCAGAGACAAAGCCGAAAGAGCAGATTCCCTTTGGGTAAAATATTAAAACAGGCCCATCTGATCGGTGCTTCTGGAAGCTGAGGGGGTGGTTTCCCAGGTGGGGGTGATGATCAGGAGAGGGTGCTGGCTGGCCAGGATTCACATCTTGACTTGGGTGCTAAGCACCTGGGAGTATTCGCTTTGGGAAAATTCACCAGGCTGTACATTAAAATGGGTGTATTTAAAAAAATATATACTTTATTGATTTTTTACAGAGAGGAAGGGAGAGGGATAGAGAGTTTAGAAACATCGATGAGAGAGAGACATCAATTAGCTGCCTCCTACACACCCGCTACTCGGGATGTGCCTGCAACCAAGATACATGCCCTTGACCGGAATCGAACCTGGGACCGCTCAGTTTGCAGGCCAATGCTTATCCACTGAGCCAAACTGGTTTCGGCAAGATGGGTGTATTAAAAAAAATATATATATGTTTATTGATTTCAGAAAAGAAGGGAGAGGGAGAGAGAGAGTAGAAACATCAATGATGAGATCGGCTGCCTCCTGCAACTCGGGCTTGTGCCCTTGACTGGAATTGAACCTGGGACCCTTCAGTCCGCAGGCCAATGCTCTATCCACTGAGCCAAACCGGCTGGGCAAGATATGTGTATTTTTAATAGGTATGTTTTACGTAGAAGAAAATTCATTTTACTAAAGGCTGTCAAAGCAGATTTGAAGCAGAGATGTATGTTCTTGAACGAGAGCACTGACCATCACAAAAAATGCCCCTATGTGTCCTGGAACTAGATACAACTTTTCATCAGAATTTCAACAAGGTTTGGGGTTGGAATTATTGTGGGGGTTCTGTTTTATTATTTTTTAATTGGAAGCTCAGTCCTAGGAAGACTTGGTATCTCCCTTCCACTCACCGCCTGGGAAGGAGGCCGAGGCTCACTGCTGGCTCCTTCATCCCCCTCTGCCACCCCTAACCCCCCCTTCCCCAGCTCTGCTTCCAAACACGCCAGGAGCATGCAGCCCACTGGGCCACAGCCCAGGTTCCAAGACCTTCATGTCAAGGGCATACCTCCTAGTGGGGGGGGGGGCTGGACCTGAGAGAGCTCAGCGGGGTACCCCACAGCTCAGCGTTGAAGCCGGCAGGTGGTCCGTGAAAGTACCTGCCAACACCGGATGTCTGCAAAAGAGAGGTCACTCCCGGCCCACTGGACCGTAAAGGACATCTTCATCCCTCACCCTCACCTCTGGCTGGCTTTACCGGCTCTCAAACAACTAAGCACTGCCTGAGGGTTGTCTCACTGGACCTGGCACAACCCTGTTGAGGAGGAAGGTCGCTATCCTCCTCCCCATCGTCCAGGGGAGGACACAGAGGTTTGGAGAGGTAACGGGACTTGCTCAAGGTCACCAGCTAGCCAGGTGCCGGGCGGGGGCTCCGACAGCAGTCTTCTGACTCCACCTCCCAGGCCTCTCCCCGCTAATCTCTGTGATAAGGCGAGTCACACGCTGCTGCGGGCGAGATGAGGAAAGGTGGGGGTGATGGGTGCTGGCGCCAGGCCCAGGGTCGTGGAGGGAGCCTTCCGGGGAGAGCTGGCCAGAACCCGGGGCAGGCTGGCGGGCCCGGAGTGGTGGGGGGGGACCGTTCTCTGCTCAACCTCTTGGCTCCAGCGCTGGCTGCCGTGGTGCTCTATCTCCTCAGACACTCAGGGGTCAGGAGCGAGCGACTCCCCAGCTGAGAGCCCTGGTCCAGGGGGTAAGAATGCCGGCCCAGCACCCCTAATCGCTCTGTGGCCTCAGAATGCAGCTCCAGCAGGCACCTTCCGGGGGTCACTTGGGTCCCGCCTGCCAGAAGGGCCCTGTGAGCTATGAGGGAGGAAAGCAGGACAGTGCGACCCAAGGCAGTGGGGCGTCTCTCCTGAGAACAGGGCCCCCCCCAATTTCCCAGAGAAGGCACAGGGGGACTGGCCGGGCCAGGGGCAACGGCGGGCGGGTGTCTGAGTGAGTATTTCCGGGGATGGTGTGTGGATGAGGTGTTCCTAGTCGGAGAGCTCAGTGAGGATGAGAATCCTCAGAGAGCTGGTACCCACAGCAACAGTCCCAAGTCCCTGAGGAGGATGGCGGCCTCGGATGCAGGAGGGGAGGATGTGGGAGGGAGGGATGCAGGAGAGAAGGATGCAGGAGGGAAGGATGCAGGAGGGAAGGATGCAGGAAGAAAGGATGCAGGAGAGAAGGATGCAGGAGGGAAGGAGGCGGGAGGGAGGGATGCAGGAGGGAAGGATGCAGTAGGGGAGGATGCAGGAGGGAGGGATTCGGGAGGAAAGGAGGCAGGAGGGAAGGATATGGGAAGGAAGAATGCAGGAGGGAAGGATTCGGGAGGGAAGGATTCTGGAGGGAAGGATGCGGGAGGGAAAAGCGAATAGCCTCCCCACGTGAACACACTGAGGAACCGCCCTGGCTGCCACCATGCTCAGCGGCATAGACGCCATCTCCTCTGGTCCTCACACCTCAGGAAAGACTGTCACCATTCCCACGCCACGGAGGGCAAGTGGAGGCCAAGGGAGCTGAGCCCGCCTGCTCCTGGTTACACGGGGAGTGGGTGGCAGAGCAGGCCTCTGTTTCCGACTCCGAAGGCCGTGCTCTTTGCCAAGGCATGGTGGAGCGCCCTGCCCATGCCCACTCCCTCCGGCTGGCCCTGCTCTCTGCAGCCGAACACCCGCCAGGTCAGCCAGTGCAGTGCAGACCCCACTCCCCAGCCCTCATCTCCCAGGGTCCTGCAGGCAGCAGCCTGGTGTCCGGGGCGCCGGCTGGGGGATCCCGATTCTGAGGACCTGGGTTCCCAGAGGCTGCCCCATCCAGGCCTGCGTTTGCCCCGCCATCCCGAGACTGGCGACCAATGGGGACAGAGGACAGCGCCTACAGTTACCCTTAGCCCTTGAGATATGTCCCCAGGAAGCCAGGAAACCAAGTTCCTGACCCCATCAGCTCGCTGAACACCGATGTCCCCTTCTTCCGAGTGGCTGCACTTTGAGGACAGAGGCCTATTTCTCTCCTCCTGTAACTTCTGCCCATTGCTCCTTCGGCTGGGAACACATCTAACCGACTGCCCTCACCACAAGGCCTCAGAGGCTAGGAGATAGAGCGGGTACCTGCTGGCTCACAGCCTCTGGTTCTGTCTGTCCTTCAGGAAAAGTACTTAGAAATTCCCAGAAACCGAACGGGCCGCTTTAGACGCTGAGACCATGGCAGCCTGGCTGGCGGGCAAGTTCAGGGTGAGATCCCCCCAGGTCCCCGAAATGACTCCTGCAGGGAAAAGCTCACCTCGCACCAACCTTGGGAGCAGCCGGGTCCTGCCCCAGCCTCCGCAGGACCCCCAGCTGAGGATGGCTTGTGTGTTGGCCAAGGGAGGGCAGGATGGGGGAGCAGGAGGAGACGCATCCACAGGCAAGCTCTCCCCCCTATAGGAGGCTGTTAGGAAAATCCACCGCGTACTTGACCACCTGGGGTTCTCGGTGAGCATCCTTCTTCCTAGGACCCATCTGAGCAGAGGGGGGAAACGTCTGCCGACTATTTCGCCAACGTTAATGAACTGTTATTAAAACGTGCCCTTGAGCTTGACAACAACCCTGTATTTTACCGTTTACGTATCACACGCCTTCAAGCGACGGTAGCTCCTGGAGCGGACTCTTCAACTTGATTCCACTGACCAAGTTTTAGGCACGTCTCCTGCTAATGAGCACGCTGATCCCCAGCTGGTCATGAGTTAACGGGTAACGCTCCTGGCAAGAGTCGCTTATGGCACCGGACTCGGGGGTCACGAGACCTGGTTCAAAAGCCACGCCTGCTGTGGTCTATCTGGAGGTCTCTCATTGGATGCCTCTGACCCTCATCTGTAAAATGGGACCATTCCCACCCAGCCACCTTTACAGGGATTTTATGAGGATTAAGGGAATTCTGAAAAAAAAACACACAACACACACCCTGGGAATTCTGAACCAAAACACGTTAGTTCTTCCTTGGACTTGGAGGTAGCATCCGGGATGGGGTATTTGTGGTTGGGACTACCTCCTATCCTCTGACCTTCCTCCCAGTTTCGGGAGCTTGGGGAGATGGGGGGAGGGCACCCCATCCGGATGCCTGGCCAATGTCATCATCAGGTGGGGTCTGAGCACATGGCCTTCCCCAAGGCCACCTGGCGGGTTCAGCAATGGGAATGCGAGCCAATCAGAGCTGGCGGGAAGCAGGAAGCCTTTTCTGGGGATACCCCAAAGCAAACCCTACGTTCCCCCGGGTTTGAAGCTGAGGCGGTGGATAGGCCTGCGACGGAGGGGCGAGCCCGTCTCAGAGCAACGTTCACACGGGACCGGCGGGAGACACACCCAGTGCTGGGCTCTCTGGAGCCTCGGGCCTGCCCTCTGGGGACGGGTGCTGTTACGTTCCTGTTTTATGTTCCCCAGCTGGGTCTGAGACTGGCAGAGACCAGACAGAAAGGCTTGGAGTCTCTGACGACTTCCCTGGGCAGTGTTGGCATTGTTTAATGTCCAGACTTACTGGACATGCGAGCTGATAACTTCCTATATGGTCTAGGCCAGCGGTCGGCAAACTCATTAGTCAACTGAGCCCAACATGACCAGGACAACGATGGGAACTTGGGCAGGGTGTGTGTGATGTGCACGATCGGAACGAAAGCAGGGAGGGCTGGGAATAATCGCGGCTCCTGCCTGTGTTTGCAAAGGGAAACCCTGTCCTACGCGCTCCGCTCTCTGCCCGAGAGCCTCCCCTCCACTGGCACCGAGGACACCCTCCCTTCCTGCTCCTCGGGACCAATCCGTGCTGACCCTTCAGGGCCGGGGCAGACACTGTTGGCAGCCACGCCAGCCACCACGTTCCCTCTGCCCCTTGCTGGCCAAGTACCAGCCCTGTCCTGGGGTCCACAACTCACCCCGATCGGTCTCAGCGCCTCATGCCACTCCCTCCCTGTGGCTGGTGTAAGCAGAGCTCCGAGACCCACATCTGCCCGACGGGACACACAAGCTCCTGAGGGCGGGGAGGGTGAGGCCCACCCGGGCCCCCGGACTGAGGTGTTGGAAGCCGTATTGTCCTGAGCTGTGGCAGCGAGGCGCCAGCTCGGTCTGAGACTGGCAGAGACAAGACAGGAAGGCTGGGGTCCCTAACGGCTGCCCTGGGCAGTCTTGGCATGGTTTAATGTCCAGACTCCTTGACATGTGAGCTGATAATGTCCTATATGGTGTAAGCCAGTGGTCGGCAAACTCATTAGTCCTCAGAGCCAAATATTAACAGGACAATGATTGAAATCTCTTTGGAGAGCCGAAAACCGACTTCTGCGCACAGGCCACGAAGTTTCAAGCGCACTGGGCGTGCGTGTCTGCATGTGGTATTTTGTGGAAGAGCCACGCTCCAGGGGCCAAAGAGCCGCATGTGGCTCGCGAGCCGGTTTGCCGACCGCTGGTGCAGGCCATCTGGAGTTGGGTTTTCCGTGACTTGCAGCAAACAGCCCCTGACTGATTCGAAAGCTCCATTCCCTCTCCTCTCCTCCCGGAAACGATGCCAGGCCAGATGATGCCAGGCCAGAGAGTCGCCCTCCTCCCCAACACTGCCCCCCCGGGGCACGCTCCCTGGTTCTCCGCCACCTCCGGGAAAGAGACCGTCCTCATTCTAGGGGAGGACTGGGGAGATGCTGAGGCTGCACCGAGGTTGAGCAGGGAGGAGTGTGTGACAGGGACGGCCAGGAGCTTGGGCAAAGGCAGATGTGGCTTCCCGTGTCCCCACGACACTCCAGACTTGGTTGCCCAAGCCTGTCCTCAACCCCCCTCCCCACCCCCCGCTATCCCCCCGTGTTCTGCCTCAGTGAGCAACATACGCATTTTATCACTCAGGCCCCGATCCCTGGATTCACCCTCCACCCTCTCTTTCTCTTCGGCTCCCATTCAGTGGGAAAGGCAATCCCGTTGGTCTCTCCCTTGAATAATGTCGACCGCCCCCTAACCATCACTCTGCCTCTGATCCATGCACCACCCCACCCCCCGCCCAGGGCTGATCTCCACAGTGAAATGACTGCTTTCCCGGGGTTCCCACCGCTCTCCCCATACAAGCCAAGTCCTGAGCACAGCCTCCTACTCAAGCCTCTGTCTGATCCTCAGACCCATGGGCCTCTGGGCTCTGCATGTGCTGTGCCCTCCGCTGGAACACCCCTCCCTCACTTCCTTTCGTCTTTTGAATCTCTGCTTTAAGTTCCCGTTGGAGGGTATGTCTCTCTCTGACTGTCACCAATAAAATAGCAGCCCCCTCTACCCCTCTCACTCTGCTTTCTTTTTTAAAAAAATATATATTTTATTGATTTTTTACAGAGAGGAAGGGAAAGGGATAGAGAGTTAAAAGCATGCTGCCTCCTGCATGCCCCCTACTGGGGATGTGCCCGCAACCAAGGTTCATGCCCTTGACCAGAATCAAACCTGGGACCTTTCAGTCCGCAGGCCGACGCTCTATCCACTGAGCCACACCAGTCTCAGCTGCTTTATTTTTCTTCACAGCCTACCTGCCCCTGATCCGTTCTTCTCCTAGGCAGGGGCGGGCAAACGTGGGTCTGCAGTTGTGAGACCACGAAGCACAGAGTTTTTTCTTGTGTGACTAGTCATCGGTTATTCTTGTGTTGTTTGTCACACGGACAACTGTATTTTGGTGTCTGCGCCCCCATCCCGGAGAGAGCTGGGCTCTGTCTCATTCACCGCTGCACCTCCCGGCTCCAAGCTTGGGCAGCCCGTACTAAACGCTCCTCCTGCAGACAAACCCTTTTTATGCCTCCTTCCCTGCCTCTCTCCCCAACAGGGCTTTGTACACAGTGGGCGCTCACAACACTTGCCCGTTAGACGGCATGTTTGTAAGAGGATCCCATCGGCACTTTGATTTCACGGAAGCTTCTTTGCTACACGTGGGCAAGGATGGGAGAGGAGCACAGAGAGAGAAACAGCAGCGAAGGGGTGGCAGCTTCTGTGTGCGCATTTTGCTGACCTTTGTCGCGAGGGTTAGCACACTGAAAAGGCGTAACCATGTCAGACTATTACACACTGTTTGAAAGGCCTCTTCCTGTTTTTCTTAGTGTGGCCCTGGAAAGCCACACAGTTTGCGTTTTGTGGAAGGGAGCCACAGACAAACTCTCCCTCGGCATCCCTGGTCCCCAAAGACATCCACAGAGACGTCACACACAGCCTTCTGGGAACTGTGAGCCTCCACCAGGCTGTGAGAGAATGGGCATCCAAGGCCAGAACTGCCCTGTCTTTCCATATTTAATACTCTAAACAGTATGACATGAGGGTTATTGACCAACTGTTATGAAATGGTTTCCTTTGTGCCTTAGAAAGCATTAAGTCCAGCCCTCTAGCTTGGGCAAAGTGCTGGCAAATATTCATTCCTGCAGCCAGTACTGATAAAGAATCAATCACAGGCCCTGTCTCTTTCGGAAGACAAATGGGGGCTTATTTTGACCGGATTTTAGGGAAGGAGATGGGATTTAGGTTTTGGAGGAGGGCCTTCAGGTCGCTCTAATTCAGGTATTTGTGGAACAGCTACGATGCACACGGTGTTCTGCTAGGCCCCGTGAATTCAAAAACAGGGCGCTGTCCGTGCGAAGCTTATGATCCAGTATGAGAGGAGATCCGGGAAAAAGAACCTGAATCCGCAGCGGAAAAAGCCAGCTCTGCCCCCAGAGAGGAGAAAAACTAGCTCTGTTCTCCAGAAGCCGAGGGGAGGAGGGAGCGCAGCCGCTGGAGGGACAGGGGGTGCCCAGGAGAGGTGGGTGTGACCGGCAGCGAGTGGGACATGCGGGGCGGGGTTATTGCAGGTAAAGGAAACCGTGCGCCCCGAGGCAGGGAGACAGCAGAGCTCAGGGCCCAGGTGGTTCTGTTCTGCTCCGATGGCCGGCCCCAGTCCATGGGCTCTGGGCAGTGCAGCGTGTGTGTGTGTGTGTGTGTGTGTGTGTGTGTGTGTGTGCGCGCGCGCGCATGTCCGTGATTGAGGGGAGTTGACCCCCAACCATGAAATGTTGCTACTGTGATGCATCGTGATGTCAATATCTGCATTTTCCGATGGTCTTAGGCGACCCCTGTGAAAGGGTCGTTCGACCTCCCAAGGGGTCGCGACCCACAGGTTGAGAACCGCTGGATTAGACAGAGGAGAAAAGAGGAAAAATGTCCAGTTAACGGGTCTGTTACTCCAGAGAGGCAGGCCAGAGAGGAAATGGAACTTGCCAAAGTGGGCATTTAGTTATGAACGCCTTAGACTGGTGTCACATAGTCTTTCATAGGTACAAACTATCTCTCTCTATAAAACTCTAATATGCAAATGGATTGAAGGGAGGAACAACTGAACAACCGGTCGCTATGATGCGTGCTGACCGCCAGGGGGGGTGCGTGTAGAACATGGTGGTTCAGCTGTGGTGGGAGGTGGAGCAGGTGAGCGGGGCCCCAGACCAAAGCGGGGCACCGGATGCTATCATCGGGGTGAGCCTCTGGAGGTCACTGAAAATGCTGTGCTCCCGATGCTGCAGTCCCACCGGGCGCTCGCACCTGCTGCTGGGGCCAGAGCTGCTGCTGGCACCGGCCCCAATCGCTCTGCACTGTCAGCGGGTGCGAGCGGGGCCGGCACCGTCAGTGTGTGGGAGCAAGGCTGCCAGCAGACAGGGTACAGGGTGCCATGACAGGAGGGGCCTGGCCGGGGCACAGAGGATGGGCCGAGACCTGGCCCGGAGCCCACCGCAGCCTCAAGGCCCACAGTTTCTTTCAAGGTGCACGGATTCGTGCACCGGGCCCTAGTTACACAATGAAAAGGCCTGTCTGACTAGTTAACAAGCATAAATTAAACTTTCGCTCCTTAAAGTCTCTTGGGGAAGGCGGGTGTCCAGGGAAGAGAGATGACAGGTTTGCCCCAGGGGAAAGAGCAGCAGGAAAGGAAAGGAGGGGCAGGTGGGGACAAAGGACAGCAGCCAACTGGCCACAGGCAGACCGCTGTGGTGGGGAGGGTGCGTGAAGGAGGATTCGAAGGGCACAGCAGGGCACTGGGGGAACGTGGTGCTGGGAGCTGTTCCCTGAGGAAGATCCTGGGCAGAGGAAAAGGACTTTGGTTCATGAACATTCTAACTCCCCTGCCTTGCTTTTGGCCTCAGCTGGGAAGTTTCTTTTTAAAAAAAAAATATTTTTTTTTATTGATTTCAGAGAGACAGGGGGAGGGAGAGAGAGAAACATCAATGATGAGAGAGAATCATTGATTGGCTGCCTCCTGCACGCCCCCTACTGGGGATGGAGCCTGTAACCCAGGCATGTGCCCTGACCGGGAATCGAACTGTGACCTCCTGGTTCATAGGTTGACACTCAGCCACTGAGCAACACTAGCTGGGTGAGAAAGTTTCTTAAAGTTGCATCTATTAATTAATTAATTAATTAATTAATTAATTATATTTTATTGATTTTTTTACAGAGAGGAAGAGAGAGGAATAGAGAGCTAGAAACATCGATGAGAGAGACATCAATCAGCCGCCTCCTGCACGCCCCCACCCCCTGGGGATGCGCCCGCAACCAAGATACATGCCTTTGACCGGAATCGAACCAGGGACCCTTGAGTCCACAAGCCGAAGCTCTACCCACTGAGCCAAACCGGTTTTGGCTCTTAAAGCTGCATTCAGCCAGGAGACACGGAACGGGCTCACCCAACGTGCCCAGCACCTTCCGGTCACGGGCAGTGGCAGGAGCCAGGGGCACCTGCAGCAGGGTCCCGGCTGCCGTGCCGGGCTCCGAGGTCTCGGATTGTGACCTGGCGTGTTACCATGAGCACAGACGCCCCACAGGAGAGGTGTCCTCCCTGGTGCCCTTGTGACTGCAGCTGGCAGGGGTTTTCCGTAACATGACCCTGGAGGAAAGCTTAACCACCGTGTCGGGAGGCCTGCGATTGGCAAGGCCTGGGAGGTGCGTGGGCAGGAGAGTCTGATGGAGCTAACGGAGTTCACCACCCCCAAACCAGGATTACACGACACGCTGGAGGGTGTGCTTTGGGAAGAGGAAGAAGAGAAGAAGGAAAAAAAAAAGATGAACAATAAAATGGCAATGCCTATCTACCAACAATTGAATCTAAAAAATCAAAATGAATGAACAAGAAGCCTCGTGAGCAAAATAAACTGGTGAATAAAATAGAATCAGAGGCATGGAAACATGGGGCAGACTGACGACTCTCAGAGGGAAGCAGGGACGAGGGACAGAAAGAGATTAACCAAAGGTCTTACCTGCGGACAGACGGTGGGGTGGTGAGGGCTTGGGGCAGCGTGGGAACTGGTGGAGGGGGGCCAGTGGAGGGGAAAAGGGGGATATTTGTAATATCCTCAACAATAAAGATTTAATATAAATTTAAGAAAAGAAAAAAGAGAAGAAAGGAGAGGGTAGGTGTTAGGGTCTCGGGAGTAGCCCAAGAGGTGGGTAGGCTGAGAGGAAAGAAGGCTGGCTCTGCCCCCCGCTCTCCCAGGGACCCTGCACGCTCTCAGCTGGCGGGAAGCAGGGCGCAGTCATTAAGGAAAGTGCCCTGGCCTGGGTAAACCAGGGTTTGCATCCGGCCGCCTCTGACACGCCCAATCTAACCTGCACACCTCTCATTAGTCTCTCTCCTAAAATGCCTGTATTGCCCGGCTGTCATGGCTCAGTGGTTGAGCATCGACCTAGGAACCAGGAGGTCACGGTTCGATTTTTGGTCAGGGCATATGCCCAGGTTGTGGGCTCGATCGCCAGTAGGGGGTGTGCAGGAGGCAGCTGATCAAGGATTCTCTTTCACCGTTGATTCCTCTCTCTCTCCCTTCCTCTCTGAAATAAATAAAAAGATATTTTAAAAAATGCCCGCATCTTTCACTCATTATAATAAGATTCCCTTGTCCCTCTCCTCCATACAGTCTCTCGGCTTCGTGAGGGCAGAGGCCATGTTTGCATTGCTCATCACTTGATGGCCAGGACAGGACCTGGCACACAGAAGCACCCACTGATTTGCTAAGCGAATGGACGTACCCAGGGAGCAGGTGACTTGACCTTCAAGCCTCCCGGGGTGTACCTGGGCTGCAGTGCCCTCAGCCCGGTGTGTGGCCATCGTAGCACTGGAAGCACCTAATGTGTGAGTTCGTGTCCCTAGGAACACGGGGGGCTCGGCCTGGCTCTTCAGATGCCAGCTGACCATCCGTTTTACCAGCCCCACCATTCTGCAGACAGGAAACCCAGCACCGAGAGGGGGTGGGGTGGGGTGATTTACCCTGGTGATCTTCAGAGGATGCCCTCCACCTCCCCTCCCCCTTGAACTCTCGGCTCCGGCCTCCAAACTTGGTAAAGCTGGTGTCTCCACCGCAATGTTTTCTATTCCCAGGAGGCCATGCTTTGACAGAGAAAGTACATGGTATCAGCTCCCCAATCTTTCTGACTCCTCAGGGGCCAGCTCAAATGCTGTCTCCTGCAGAAAACGTCCCCCGGGCCTCCTGCACCCCACGATCGCTTTTTCTCCCCAAGTCCCCAGCCCTCCACGGGGCCCAAGTATTCTCTGCCTTCGCACCAGGGCGATTAGTGTACCTACCTACAGAGCATTTACCTTCTTAGCACCCCCGCCCCCCAGCTCCTCTGGGTCAGGAGGACATCAACTTCTTTCCGATTTTGCAACTACCTAGGGCAGCGGTCGGCAAACTCATTAGTCATCAGCGTCAAATATCAACAGGACAACGATGGGAACTTCTTCGGAGAGCCGAAAACCGACTTCTGCGCATGGGCCACGAAGTTCCAATCGCCCTGGACGTGCGCGCCTGCATGTGGCATTTTGTGGAAGAGCCACGCTCAAGGGGCCAAAGAGCCACATGTGGCTCGCGAGCCGAAGTTTGCCGACCCCTGACCTAGGGCAATGCCTGCTGCGTTCAGGAGTCAATGCATGAGTCAGGGAGCAAGATTTTCTGGCGGCCCCAGAGCACCCCACCCTCCCAATTCCCCTTTAGGGAACTCGTCTACAATAGAACTGAGCGACACACCCCAGCCAAGCGAATCAAAGGGAACATCAAGGCTGCGATTCCAAGACTAATCCATACAAACTCAATTTAGCGGCTGCACAGAGGAAAAGGAGCACTCCCCGATTTCTAGGAACAGAGAAATGACCCTGATTACCGCCCCGGCGGCAAGAGCCGACCCGAGGCCACGCCTCCTGGTCCAGCGGCTGATGAGCATCTCTCTTTAAAGGCTTGCCTCATCTATAAGATGCATAGATGTTGTCTGAGGGACTTCCTCCTGGCTCAGATGTCCTCAGACTCTGTCTAGTGTAGGTTGATCCTGAAAGCACCATTTTGCCCAATGGAAAATGCTCTAGTAACACATGTTCTGAAAATTAGTGTCTGAGATACTGGTGCTAGGGTAGACCTCAAAGCAGCCCTGCCAGGCTTATGTTCAGAGCTCTCCAGGCATAACTGGGGGTGGCGCTAAAGACCTGAATGCCGTGGTGGCTCAGAGCACTGAGGAGCTGCACGGTGCTCGCCCAGCCGGGCTGTGGTGGCCGGCCCCCTCCCCACTGCCCTCCTGGGTTCCCGTCTTCCACCAGGAACTCCTGGGTGGTGAAGAAAGCCCCCTTAGCCGCGATCTGGGTGAGCAGAGGACGCCAGGAGTCCAGGGAAGGGAGGTTCTCACGGGGCCCAAATGACCTTGGGGAATCATCATCTGACAAATAGGCGGGATCCCCCAAACCTGCAGTTGGCTTCCCCCTCCAAGCGGAAGGATGCAGGCTTGCTCCACCCCACAGCACCCCTCAGGCCATGAAAGGTTCAGTTTCTTCTTCTTGCAAAGCAGAGTCAAGTATGTAACTGCTAATCAGAGCTTCTCATCGGCCGAGGTAACCAGGGTTACTGCTGGTCGGATGTAATTCCAGCCAGCAGCAAAGACGCTCCGCGGTCTCCTTAGCCCGCGGGGTCTGATCACAGATAGAATCCTGACCAGGATTTGTTTTTCTTTTTTTTTTAAATATCTTTTTATTGATTTCAGAGAGAGAGAGGATTGGAGAAGGAGAGAAATATGGAAACGTCCATGATGAGAGAGAATCAGTTTGGCCACCTCCTGCACGCCCTCCACCCGGGATCATGCCTACCACCTGGGCATGTGCCCTGAGAATCAAACCGTGAGTTATTGGCCATTTCTACATCATCTTTGGAGGTGTCTATTCAGATCCTTTGCCTGTTTTTTAATTGGGATAGTTGTCTTTCTATTATTGAGTTATAAAAGTTCTTTATATGTTCTGGATATAGATCCTTCATGGTTTTCCTATTCTTTGGGTTATCTTTGCATTTTCATGGTGATGTCCATTAAAGCATAAAAATCTTCAAAATGTATGAAGTCTAATTTATCTGCTTATTTCCTTGGTTGCTTGTGCTTTTGGTGCGAGATCTAAGAACCCGTTACAAACCCATAAAGATTTACCCATTTGATGGGTTTTGCTCTTAGGTCTTTGATCCATTTTGAGATGATGTTTACATACGGTGTGAGGTAAGGATCCCAGGTCATTCTTTTGCATGTGGCTATAGGGTTGTCCCAGTAGTTGAAAAGACTATTTTTTCCTCATTGAATGCTCTTGGCACCCTTGCAAAAAAAAGCAATCGACCATATAGGTATGGGTTTACTTCTGGACTCTCAATTTCATCCCATGGATCTCTATGCCTACCAGGATCACAGTCTTGATTATGGTTGATCTGCGGTTAAGTTTTGAAATTGGGAAATGGAAGTTCTACTTTCTTTTTCTTTTTTCCAGGATTGTTTGGCTATTTGGGGGTTCCCTGACATTCTGTATATCCATATCAATGTCTACAAAGAAGGCACCTGGGATTTGGATAGGCATTGCATTGAACCTGCTGATCATTTTGAGGAGAGTACTCGATAATATTGACTTTTTTCCATTTTGTTCTTCTCTTTTTCTTACTACGGCCACCAATACTAAAACCTGTGAGCATTATGAGAAGATAACCCACGTGAAGTGACAGCATGTAGTGAGAGTTCAATACACATTTGCTGTTAAGTATTTTTGCTATGATCGCTGAGCTCCAGAGGCTCTCAGGAGGGTGGGCTGAGTGACCTCCGTAGCAACCCCCAACTCTGGCAGTGCCCTTCCAGGAATGTGGGTTGTTTCCATGTACAAGTTACTCCCAAGCCCAGGACTTCCATTTTCCCTAGTGTGCCTTCCCATGGTGGCTCAGGCCGGGGTTCCTGCCAGCGGACAGAATGACCTCTGTTCAGAATCAGCAACCACAGGCCTGTAATCAGGAGCCACTGTGAGTGATAGAACCCACATGCACCCCATCCAAATGCCTTCGCAGCTGCCTGGCAGGAAGAGGCGCTGGGCCACGTGGGAAGGCAAGGAGCGGGGCTGACGGAGCATTTCTCAAACGTTAGTCTCTCATGATCTTTGGGCACAGCCAGGTACCGCCACAGTCCAGGAGCTGAGTCCTTTAATTGAATTCTACATTCTAGAAAGGGACATTATCTTATTACTTAAGAAAGACATTTTACATCACTGCCTTAAATGGAAAACCAGTATCGCATGCTTTAAATAGTAGATAAGCATGAAAACAAATACAGTGGCCCTAATTGGTTTGGCTCAGTGGATGGAGCGTCAGCCTGCAGGCTTAAGGGTCCCAGGTTTGATTCTGGTCAAGGGCATGAACCTTGGTTGCAGGCACATCCCCAGTAGAGGGTGTGCAGGAGGCAGCTGATCCATGTTTCTCTCTCATCGATGTTTCTAACTCTCTATCCTTCTCCCTTTCTTTCTGTAAAAAATCAATAAATATATTTAAAAAAAAAGAAAACAAATACAGTGTTTGTATAGAAACAAAGCCATATAAGAAACTGCTCTCTGTTGAAAGGGCAGGTTAGCAGGCGTAAGAAGGAAATTAAAGACATCTAGTGCCCCATGGATGTTCCTTTGACAAGATCAGAGGCTGGCAGAGAACGACAAGGGCTCACTCCCCCCACTTAGTCCCCCGGGCACCCCCAATGTTGCACATAAGGCCCTGGAAGGGACCAGACAAGAGACGCTTCCCCTCCCCTCTTTGCTGCTCCATCACACTGGCCTCCCTCGCGGTGGGGATCCCAGCACAGGTTCCACGCATGGTCACCACCCACAGGGCACGGAGCTCCTTGGGGACAGTTGCCGAGGCGCAGCGGCGGACACTGCGGGTCTGGAGGAGGGTCCCGCGTGGCCCACCTTGGATGCCTCTGCCCTGCCTCCGGCCGGGCTATGGGAGGCCTTCTGCTCCTCCGCTCTCTGGGCCACTCACTCATTCACCTTCTGCAGCCCCAGCGCCAACTTTCCCCCAAGGGGGAGTCTCCATGAGGCGCCAGGATGTCTTTACCGTTCGAAAGCTGGACCTCAGAGCACCTTTGGGGAGACAGGACTGCTCTTCTTGAATGGCTCAAGCTCAGGTGCCGAAAGCCCCACCCTCAAAGGCACTGCCACACTCTGCCGAGTCACCCACTCTAAGAAGCTGCATGCTATCCATGGCTGTCTCTTTTTAAAAAAAATATATATCTTATTGATTTTTTACAGAGAGGAAGGGAGAGAGATAGAAAGTCAGAAACATCGATGAGAGAGAGACATCGATCAGCAGCCTCTTGCACGCCCCACAGTGGAGATGTGCCCGCAAGCAAGGCACATGCCCCCAGCCGGAATCGAACCTGGGACCTCTCAGTCCGCAAGCCGACACTCCATCCACGGAGCCCAACTGGTCTCGGCTGTGGCTCTCTTTTGATGAATAATTGACAATCCTAGCCCTCTCCCTTGGGAAAGCGACCCACAGCTGAAGGCTCCAGGGGTCATTAACGATGACTTCTGCAAGGGTCCCGACCCTGGATTATATACAGTAGTCCCCACATGAGCCAATCTGCTCCCAATATGGAAATTCTTCACTTTCCCCCCCAGAATAACAAACATTCGTCCATTTTCCCTAGGACTCATCACTGAAACAATGAAAACCCGGAGAACGTGGCGGCTAAGCCTCTTCAGCGGATATTGTATCAGGTGGTGCAGCCCTCTATGGGTTCAGCACCTGGGCACGGGGCCTGGCCAGGATGTCTCTAGAACCCTCTCTGGCCCTGCAGGGAGTTTCCCGGCTGCGGGAAGCCGAGGCTGGCAGGGGATGCTGACCCATCTGCTTTTATGAGAGCATCTAGTTTCCAAAGAGAGTTCTAGTAAAAGGTTGTCCTTTTTTGTTGTGGCTGTTGAGACAATATATGCAGGGCTTCTGAGTGGCACCACAGCTATTTCCATGGTTTCTATGGTGCCAAAGCTGGTCTTCGCCTTGGCAATGGCTGATGGACTGAGCATACGCACAGTCACCACTCAGGGTGGGGAGTGTCACAGGCGGAGTGTCTGTAACGGGCCAGCACAAAACTTGCAAAGGTGCCCAAGAGGTGAGTCGGTGATGCAACCGTAAAGCACGTTTTCCATTGCCGCCATCTCTGACGGCGAGGAGAGAGAGACTAGAACTTCCAGGAGATGCACAGAGCATACAGAGGCTTAGCTGCCATGTTCTCCAGGTTTAAATGAAGAACTGTTTCAGTGATGAGTCCCAGGGATAATGGCTGAATGTTTGTTATTCTGACGGGGGGGGGGGGTAGGGGGAGGGAGAGTGAAGAATTTCCATATTTGGAGCAGAGCATAGGGTGATCTGTAATTCTATTTGTTGACCCACGAAGGTGCTCACAGTGCATGCTGAGTGTAAGAAGGCGTAAGAAAATTATGTGTTCATCTGACACTAATTTTTTGCTTAAACACATGTACACATGTATTGAAAGAAGTCTGGAGACATATACGCATATGGTGGTTTCCTTTGAGTAGTGGGAATGCAGGTCATATTTCTTTTCCTTCCATTCTGAAGCCTGTATACTCTAAGGTTTCTGTAATAAGCAGGTGTGAATTATGTAGCAACAATGCTATTTCAGAATCAATGTGTGTGGAAGGACCTTCTATGCCCATGGGGCTGAGTCTCTCGCTGTCTGTCTTGGCCCCCCGGGGGGAAACAGCCCAGGAGCAGAGATGGGGGGAATACAATGGCTCCCCTGAGCCTGTGTCCCAAAAGAAGCACCTTTCCAGCAAATTCTATTTCAGAAACAGCTATGTTGACATTGCCGCCATTAACGAAGAACGTTAACAGGCTGGGAAAGCAGGCCTCTCCTCTGTGGTGTGGTTCTCATGGGTTCGAACCCACGCCCCAATCTGGCCTCAGCTCTGAGAAGGTAGCACCCCAGCTGGCCTCTGAATGCGTCTGGGTGTCTGTGAGCAGGAAGCACCTTTTATTTATTTTTTTAAATATAGTTTATTGATTTTTTTTACAGAGAGGAAGGGAGAGAGATAGAAAGTCAGAAACATCGATGAGAGAGACATTGATCAGCGGCCTCCTGCATGCCCCAAAGTGGAGATGTGCCCGCAACCAAGCAAGGTACATGCCCCCGACCGGAATCGAACCTGGGACCCTTCAGTCCGCAAGCCGACGCTCTATCCACTGAGCCAAACCGGTCTTGGCAGGAAGCACCTTTTAAAGAAAGGATGCTCTTCCTTTAAACAACAAAGAAGGAAGAGAAGGAACTGCCAACCGGCATGTCAGCCTTGCTCAAATCCCAGGCCCAGGTGGTACCTCAAAGGCTGTCTTAGACCAGGGAAAGCTGACCCTCTTGGGCACCAGCTTTTGACACCCTTATCTTGTGGCCAAGCATCAAGAGGACCCAACGGGTCTGCTAAAAAAAAGTGGGCCCCCGAAGGATGCCTGTGCACACGGGTCTCTGTGATGGGGATCCATGACAGAGGCCCTCTGCCACATGCATCTCCTTTCACCCTCATTTCCTTAGAACACGGTAAGGTGTATGAAACAGTGCTCAAAGCTTTGAGAAAGATGGCGAGAGGAAGGTTTATCATGGCTAGCTATGCACTACATAGGTGAACTGTACAAGTGGTATCACAGGTACCCAGACCCTAAACTTGGCTCTTCCATCCATGGGCAGCTGGCTTTGCAATGTGCGGCTGCTACATAAACAAACACAGGATTCATATTTTAATGTGTGCTCCATAACGTGTCCATTTCCCCTCCCCAGGAGCCAGTGTTTGTTATTTCTTTGCAATTTCAGGAGTTATGAAATGATTCATGGTTTTGTTGGAGCTGAAGTCAACCAAAACCATTCATAATTGTGAACAATCTCAGGGAACACGCCAAGGCATCTGTGCTTCCCAAAACACACGGGGGGAGAAGTCCAGTGTGGAAATGGAACGGCTGGGTCCCCCCTCGCCCCACGAGTTAAATGTGGGAGATCGCTGCATTCTTCTGAGTGGAATAGTGGGGTGGAGATCGCTGCATTCTTCTGAGTGGAATAGTGGGGTGGCCTCTGGAATGCACGGTCTCTCCCCTCTCTAGCACAGGGCATCCGTGTGGTAACACCCCCACACTTGGAATCACCTGTTAAATGTATCTCCCCTGCCCAAGGGGAGGATTCTTGAAGACAGGACCACCTTTGTCTTACGAACCCCAATGTGCAGCTCTATGTGGGGCACCTAGTCAGCGCTTACTCAGCATCTGCTGGATGACCACACACACCCTACTGGGCTAATTCTCTGATTCTTCATATCCTTGGCACCATATTTATTTGCGTGGGTGGATAACATGTACAACTATAAGAGAGTCCGATCTAAAAATGAGAGAGCCGAGACCAGTTTGGCTCAGTGGATAGAGCGTCAGCCTGCGGACTTAAAGGTCCCAGGTTCGATTCCGGTCAGGGGCATGTACCTTGTTTGCGGGCACATCTCCACTGTGGGGTGTGCAGGAGGCGGCTGATCGATGTTTCTCTCTCATCGGTGTTTCTGACTTTCTATCTCTCTCTCTTCCTCTCTGTAAAAAATCAATAAAATAGATTAAAAAAAATAAAAAAATAAAAACAAGAGAGAGAGAGAGATGATGATCTTACCAACTATTCGTTGACTGCTTAGCGTGCACCAAAGAATGCACTGAGCACATTATGGAGATCACTCCTCTTAATCCTCACAACCACGTGATGGAATCGGTTTGTCACTCCCATCTTACAGATGGGGTAACTGAGGCACAGGTAAAGGGTTATCCAAGATCAGTCAGTGGTGGACACTAGACACAGATGCCCCAACGCACGAACACACACCCGCCAGCAGCACTGCCATTGGGTCAAGCCTCCTGACGGTCTTTTCCAGAACGTATTCAGAATCTGAGTGCCTTTAACAATGTAAAACTTCATTCTCTGCTGGCAAGCCTGACAGCGTGAGGCAAACAAACAGTCATTCAAAGCCACAAGGTACGTGGCGATGACAGAGGGTCACTGGGTTTGGGAACAAAGCCGCTGGTGTGACGATCATGCCATGTGACCGGCTGGCTCGGGTGAGTCATGAGCCACCGGGCACGGTCGCTCCAGGAGAGAAGTGACATGGAGCAGCGAGCGGAGCGCTGGGCAGGGCGTCGGGGGGTTTGTTTATAGGATGCTGATGACTGGACCAGTGCAGTTCAGGCCTATCTGGAAGGCATATTTGGGAATTTCTAAGGTCGTTAAGGAAGGCACCAGCACTTCCCCTTCCTCTCTTCCCATCCACCACTGACAGTCAATTCAAATGGGTTGATCTCTCTCAATCTGTGTGTGTGCACCTGTGTTATGCGGCAGGGGAATAGAAAACATATAATACTGGCTCTCCTTTCTTTAACACATTATATTTTACAAGTTGTGCCTAAGGTTTGATTTTTCTTTTCTTTTTTTCCTGTTAATCCTCACCTGAGGATACATTTCCATTGGTTTTCAGAGAGTGGAAGGGAGAGGGAGCGACAGAGAGAAACATCGATGTGACCCACAGGTTGAGAACTGCTAGCAGGGTCGCCTAAGACCATCGGAAAACACAGATATTTACATGACGATGCAGAACAGTAGCCAAATGACAGTTATAAAGTAGCAACGAAAATACAGTGGTACCTCGAGATATGAGTGCCCTAACATACGAGATTTTTGAGATACGAGCTGTCGAGCGAGCGATTTTTGCTTTGAAATATGAGCAACATTTGAGATAGGAGTCATTGCGTTGATCGGCCGGCTGCACACGACCCACCAGTTTACCGAGACTCGAGCGTCTCATCGTTTCCCACGCCTCAAGGTTACGGAACGAATTAAACTCGTATCTCGAAGTAGCACTGTAATGTTGTGGTTGGGGGTCACCCCCACAGGAGGAGCTGGATGAAAGGGTCGTGGCGTGAGGAAGGGTCAGAACCGCTGCCCTAGATGAGTGTGAGCGCTAAGGGGGTGCCAGGAGCCGGGGGAAATGGCAGGTGGGCGGAGGCGGTAGCAGTGGTGGCCACCGGCTGGGCTGCCCTCCAGATCTCCAGCCGCCCGTGTCCTTGTGGTCTCTGTGGGCACTCGCTTTTTCACCTCGAAACGGGCTGGCCCGCATGCTCTCTCTAGGATTCCACATCGATCTCAGGTTTCTGGGTGATCCACAGAGATCGAGACTTCTATGAACATCCGGAAGCCACGTGCCAACAAACCAGCGTCCCGGAGTCTCTCTGGAGGAGCCCGGTGCTAGCAGGAAGACCTTGTCTCCATCACCAGCCCTCCAAGGACACGAAGATTGGTACCCCTTCCTCTCCTCCTCCTCCAACTGCACCCCGAGTAGTTGGGAGCTGTGGCTAAACACTTCTGGCTGGTCAGAGAATGGGTGCACTTGGGGCACGCAAGCACCCAGCCCCCCATTTAAACTCCCCGCGGAGCAGGGGTGAGAGGGACATGGATGATGCTCTCAGGGGGTGCCAGAGGCTGCACCCTAACCAGCCGGGCGCAGTGCAGCTGGAGATGGCCATGTGCTCTGAGGGAACCGGGCCTTGACCCAGACTGATGACCGGGGTGGGAGAGGCAGACTGCTCGCCTCCATCCTCAGGGCCCACACGTGTTCTCCTGGAGAATCTTTGACGTGGAAAGGGCCCGGCACACGCAGTGTGGTCACTGGAACGGCCGTGTGGGGGGCTGGAGGGGAGGCTGGGTCCAATTCTACACTCAATTCTACCTCCAACAAGACTCTAGAAAGGAGAAGCCAATGACCTAGGGCCGTAGTCGGCAAACCACGGCTCGAGAGCCACCTGTGGCTCTTTGGCCCCATGAGTGTGGTCTTCCACAAAACACCACGGCCTGGGCAAGTCTATGTTGAAGAAACGGTGTTAGAAGAAGTTGAAGTTTAAAAAAATGTGGCTCTCCAAAGAAATGTCCATCATTGTCCTGTGGATATCTGGCTCTGTGGACTGATAAGTCTGCCGACCACGGACCTCGGGGAAAATGGACGCTGCAGACGCCGAGGCAGCTTTGAACTAGGTGACAGGCCGTCAGCCTTGGCCTGCGGTGAGATCTCCCCGAACTGGCTATCGGAGCCCCATGGGGGAGCCGGAGGGATGGTCGGCCCTCCTCTCACCTGCGTGTCCTGGAAGATGGCCTTGGGCTGGAGAATCTGGGCCTACCCTTTCTCCAGAGATGGGTTTGATACGCACACCCCTCCCCATCTATTAGCACCCCAGCCTAAGGGAGGCCGGGGGGGCGGGGGCCAAGGCCCCCCAACCTGGCTGGTCACCCAAGTTCTGTTCAGGCCTGTGCCTCTCTCTCCCCCCCAGGTGCCACTGGGTCCTTCCGCCACCGAGGGGGAGACAGGTGGACTCTCCCTGGGGTGTCGCCTTTCACCCCAGCCGGAGACAAGCCTTAACAGTGGTTCTCAACCTTCCTAATGCCACGTCCCTTTAATGCAGTTCGTCATGTTGTGGTGACCCCCAACCATAAAATTATTTCCGTTGCTACTTCAAATTTTATGGCTGGGGGTCACCACAACATGAAGAACTGCATTAAAGGGACGTGGCATTAGGAAGGTTGAGAACCACTGCCTTAGAGATACCCCACTCGGCCCGAACCTGGCTGCCTGGGGAATAAAACAATGCGGTGCGGCTATCCGGAGGAGCCCGCTGACATGGGACGGGGTGCAATCGATCCCCTGGTGCGGTTGCCCTGGCAGGGCTGGGGTTACCGAAGCAGGGAGCCGGGGAAAATCAACATCGCGCTTCCCGACAGAGCTGGCCGGCCCAATCCGGGGCTGCTTATTTTGGGGCCGTGCCCCGGCTCTGTTTCCTCGAGTGGGGGTAAAATCAACACCGCGGGCCGGGGGTGAGCATGCCACTGCGGTGCCAACCCGCGGACCAGGGAATGTGAGCCTGGGGGGCGGGAGGAGGGGAGGGCAAGAGTTCAAGATGGCCACGGGGCTCTTGGTTCCCCTCTCCACCCCCCGCTTTGACGGCAAAGGGGGGTTCGCCTTCCAGAAGTGGCTCCACAGGCAGCAGCTGCCCTGGGAAACTCCAAAATAACGGTTCTCACCCTGGCCGCTCGCTCTCTGACCGGGCCCGTGCACACCTGGGCGTCATCACCAGCAACAGAAAAAGTCCTCGAGGCTTGGAGCCTCCAGGCCCGAAACGCTCAGATGACACCGTCACCTTCCAGGAAATGGCCTAGCGCTCTGCTGCGGAGTGCCACCCCGTGACCTGCATCCTCTGGGGGTGCTGGCTCCTCATTCACACCCTGAGAGGATCGGGTGGAGGAAGACGCAGCCTTGCCCAGCAGAGAGCAGCTCAACTGGTGCCTCCTCGGCCTGAAACTGACTCTCAGACCCCTGCTTTGCTCCCCGTACAGAGAAGACCAGCCATTCATTTTCTCATCCATCCATTCATTCATTCATTCACTCATTCATTCAATCAGTCTTTACTAAGCATCTACTCTGTGCCACCCCCTGTTCTAGAAATGGGAAGGGGGGTACAGGAGTGAGCAGAATGAAGATGCTGTCTGCAGAGAGCTTTCCTCCCAGTGATGAGAATATGAAGAGGTTAAGTTCTCAGGGAGGATGGGTGCCATTCTAAATGATAGTCCCAGATGATCCTCAAAACCACCTCAGGGAGGGACGACGCACACCCCAATTTACAGGAGGGGAGGGGCGGGAAGCTGAACACACAGCCAGAATCCCTAGTGATGGCGGCTTCAGACCCACTTAACCCAGCGATGCTCTCTGCCTCCTGAGCGATGCGAGCGTCAGCGCTGCCCTTTCCCGACAGTGACCGCCTCGGGATCTGTCTTGAAAGCCATTTGGGGCGGGGACAAGCGTTGCTCTGCTCGCAAATGGGAAAAGCCTGCAGGCTTTTCTTAGGACAAGACAGTCCCAGGGTAGAAAGGAGAGGGGAGAGTCCGAGGATAGAAAGGAGAGGGGAGAGTCCCAGGGTAGAAAGGAGAGGGGAGAGT
>JAAGEH010000452.1:3722683-3758806 GCA_011751065.1 Lasiurus cinereus | reverse complement strand
GGAGAGGGGAGAGTCCCAGGGTAGAAAGGAGAGGGGAGAGTCCCAGGATAGAAAGGAGAGGGGAGAGTCCCAGGATAGAAAGGAGAGGGGTGATCTTTGTGAAGCTCGTTCTAGTTCAGTGGTTCTCAACCTTCCTAATGCCACGTCCCTTTAATGCAGTTCCTCATGTTGTGAGCAACAAAAATAATTTTATGGCTGGGGGTCACCACAACATTAGGAACTGCATTAAAGGGACATGGCATTAGGAAGGTTGAGAACCACTGCTCTAGTTAAAGGAGCAACAAGATGGTTGGAGGGCCCTCCACCCCCAACGTTCCTGAGGAGGCCGGACGTCATCTTCCCCCCACTGTATATGACTCTGAAAGTAAAGAAAAGCCCAGAATGGCGTAAAACGAAGAAGAAAAGTTCGGCACTGCCTGGTGTGAGCCGTCTAGTGGGTGGGCCAGAGGAAGACCCGCTCTGTGGGAAGCCAGTCGTGTGGGGAACTCAGGATTCACTACAGAAGTTCTCCGAGTCTTTTTAAAAATATATATATTTTATTGATTTTTTTTTATAGAGAGAAAGGGAAAGGGATAGAGAGTTAGAAACATCGACGAGAGAGAAATATTAATCAGCTGCCTCCTGCACACCTCCCACTGGGGATGTGCCCGCAACCAAGGTACATGCCCTTGACCGGAATCGAACCCGGGACCTTTTAGTCCGCAGGCTGATGCTCTATCCACTGAGCCTAACCGTTTAGGGCTCTCAGAGTCTTTAACATGCTCACGTTCCTGTGTCTCTCCACCCCACAGCCAGGATACACCAGGCAGCGTTTCTACACTGTTCACCCACTCCCTTGACCCAGTCCTTCCCAAGCATTCCCCCAAAACCTACTGTTTTTCCAGTCCCCACTCCTCTCTCCTCCCCAGTTCCCACTGCCGCCTGCCAGTCCCTAAGCACCTCCGCTTTCTTGCCGGGGCCCCGAATCCCATACACTTCCTTCTCGTCCATTCTCTACTTCTTGACCTTTCCGGGAACTGCCCTATTCTTCCCAATAACCTTGACATTGTACCCAGCTCTTCTTGTTCTTCGTAATCCCCCATTCCTCCTTTTTATTCAGTCAACGAATACTCATTAAGCACCCAGGACGTGAGGGGCTCTCGGAGGTTCGGGGTGTTCAGGCCTGGCTCTCAGGGAACCCAGCCTGGAGAGGGAGGCGGACATGAGCCAATGCCTACGTGAGAGGCGGCAACACAGGCAGCAGCGTCAGGCAGAGCGGGGAACAGGGAGTGATGGGCACTGCTATTTTAGGGCAGGTGTCACAGAAGGCCTCTTGGAAGAGGTGACATTTGGGCAGCGACCTGAATGAAGGGAGCCCCTTCTCTGGGTGAGAGTGAGTCTGTTCTGAGCCACTCCCCAAGGGCCCTCAAAGCCAGCCACCCTGGGCTTCAGCAGGCGGAGACCCGGCCTGGAGCGGCTGGGCTGGGCCTGCACAAGGGCCCACCCGGTCCCTCACAGCCAGCCGGCCAAGCTGCCCACCTGCCAGGGGCTGTGCATCCGCATTCTCCCCGCCTCTTGCTGTGTCTTTATGATATCTCCCTGAGGTGGGGGTTAGCCAGGAAAAGCTGCACAAAGCCTGTTTCTGGACAGAGCAGACCGCCAGGGCACCGGCCACACAGATTGCGCTGGGCGGGGCCTCCCTTCCTGCCTCCGGGCCTCAGTCGCCCTGGCTGTGAAATGCAAGGGATGGATGGTCTCCGAGAGCCCTTCCATCTCTAAACCAGCCCACTGGCTCCATTCCCTTGTCAGAAAGGATGATGGGAAACTCAATCTGGAAGCATAGACCCCAAAAAGAGGTCCTTCTCCCAGGTCCTTAGCTCTCCAACATCAAAATCTGGTGGCCTGCCTAACTGGCGTGGCTCAGTGGTGGAGCATCGACCAATGAACCAGGAGGTCACGGTTTGATCCCCAGTCAGGGCACAGGCCCAGATTGTGGGCTCGATCCCCAGTAAGAGGCACCTGATCATTGATTCTCTCTCATCATTGATGTTTCTCTCCCTCTCCTTCTCCCTTCCTCTCTGAAATCAATCTCTCTCTCTCTCTCTCTCTCTCTCTCTCTCTCTCTCTCTCTCTCACACACACACACACACACACACAAGTGTACGGGGCTGACTCGCCATGGTCCATCTTGCACACCGCACTGGACCGCTGGCTTGTACAACAAAGCATAAGGGCTATGCCCGAGGCATCTGGGATGTTTTATTCTCTCTGCATCCTCTCTGGTTGGGGGTGAAGGGCAGAGCCATAAAATCTGCTGGACAGGCAACCCCTTATCAGGGGGCGGGGCCAGGCCCTGTTTGCTGAAGGCCCCGTGCGCCCAGATGTAGCCACCATCCAGGTCTGAAACGACAGATGGTTCGGGCCTGGAAGTGAACATCCCGTTTCCTCTGGACCAGCCGTGTTTGCACAGGGACAAGCCGCAGGAGAGCCCCCACCAGGCTCTGCCGGGCCCTTTGCTCACACTGTACCACCCATAAGGTGACTGCCGAGTGGCCGTTTCCATTGAAGTTAAAAAAAAAAAGTCTGTCCTGGAAGTGACTAAATAATCAGAGTATCATGTTTATAGTAAAACAAACCAGAGGAGCAAAATGATGCCCCTTCCACCCTCTACGTCCCCCTTGCGAGCATGAAAGCCATTTTCCATTTCTCTCCCATCACAAAACCTCACTAAGCGGGATTAGGTTCCAGAGAAAAGGCCAATCCGTTCAATCAGCAAGTGTTTACTGAGTTCCTACTATGTGCTCAGCACCCAGTTGAACCACACGCAGTCTTTTCTTTGCTCCCCTGGAGCGCATGTGGGGGAAGACAGATAATAAACAGAAAGTACTCAAACATGTCAGGTGGCAGCGCCTTTAAGCAGAGAGGCGCTGATGGTGGGGTGGGCTGCTGGCTTATAGAGGGTGGGTGGTGTGCAAAGGCCCATGAAAGTGACATTTACACAGACCTGAAGGAGCGAGGCAGCCAGGCGGGGAGATGGGCTCGCAGCACGCAGCAAATTAATTAGCAGCCCTGGGGCCTGAAACCAAGTTTTCTGACCACCCAGTGGGCTCCCTGCTGCACCAGCTCATGGCCAGCAGGCCCAAGAGGCCGGTAGGCATAACACGGGAGGGAGGACACCACTGGGATCCACAGGGCAAGGAGGAGAACCCTACCATTGCTCGTTAATATCTATTTTGCTATTTGTCCTTAGGCATTTCAATACACATGATATAAGCATATTTTTATTATGTTATTCATAATATCATCCTATATAATAAAAGCCTAATATGCAAATTGACCATCACTCTAACACACAAGGTGGCTGCCACAAGATGGCCAGCAGGAGAGGGCAATTGTGGTTGATCAGGCCTGCAGGGGAGGGCAGTTGGGGGAGACCAAGCCTGCAGAGGAGGGCAGTTGGGGGCGATCAGGCCTGCAGGGGAGGATATTTAGGGGCAACCAGGCCTGCAGGGGAGGACAGTTAGGGGTGACCAGGCCAGCAGGGAAGGGCAGTTAGGGATGACCAGGCCGGCAAGGAAGGGCAGTTAGGGGCAATTGGGCTGGCAGGGAAACAGTTAGGTGTCACTCAGACTAGCAGGGGGTGTTTAGGGGGTGATTGGGCTGGTAGGCAGAAGCAGTTAGGGGCAATCAGGCAGGCAGGCAAGGCGAGCAGTTGGGAACCAGCAGTCCTGGATTGTGAGACGGATGTCCGACTGCCCGTTTAAGCCCCATCTCAGTGGGATCAGGGCTAAATGAGCAGTTGGATATCCCTTGAGGGGTCCCAGAATGAAGAAGTGCAGGCTGGGCTAAAGGACACCCCCTGCCCTCCATGCACGAATTTCATGCACTGGGCCTCTAGTAACATATTTTTCATGTAATTATTGTATAATAATGTGTCTGTAATACAAGTATATATTAAAACATATAAATACATGTATGTAATACAGACTCGAACATCTGAAGGGGTGCGTCACCGGAGCTCTCAGGGAGACCTGTTGCTCCCAGTGCACCTGGCTGGGCCCTGGCTGAGATGGGACAGGGACAACTTCCGCTCTGTGCACCTGGAATACACAACCGTGTGCAGACGGAAGCAGGCTGGCCTCCCTCCCCGACAGCCCTGGAGCAGTGCTCAGGGCCATCTGGGCGTGCCAACTCCGGGGTGAGACCTCCCTGTCAATCCTGCTATGCCGCTCCCGGTAACCAAGCCCGGCAAGGCCCCTCGGTCCCTGGGAGCCAGGCAGATGGTGCTCCTCCCACCCCCCCGACGGTGGACGGTGCATCTGGTGACGCTGAAGTTCCCTGTTACAGTGCTGATATCGCCAGAAAGAAAGGCCAAAAGGCTGCAGCTGGAGATAAACACCCCCACCCCCCGCCAGCCTCATTAGGTTAGCAAGCCAACAATCATCAGACAGCCAGGGAAAGGGCTGGGGGAGTTTAAGGATCTGCTGAGTCAGAAAGATCACAGTTCTCACCGCTGAAGTACAATCATGGCTTCGGGTTGGGGAGGGAGCAAATGACCCACCCACACCGCAGGCCCCAGAGGCGGGGGGACCTGCGAGGGGAAGGCGGGAGCCAGGGGCTCACTCCCTGATAAGCGAGGACCAAGCATAGAACCTGCCTGCAGAGGCCGCTATACCTGGGCTCCCGGGCCAAGCATGTCACACGTGTGGAAAGCAGGCAGGTGCTGAGGCAGGAGGGAAGGGAGGAGCCTGCGGCCGTGGCCACAGAGTAACACTCTCCAGCACAATGCCACGTATTTCTTTCTTCTTTTTAAAGATACTGCACAGGCCGACTGGCTCCACCCCCATGTTCCATACCTCGAGAGACTTCCCCAAAGCCTTCCTCTTGCAGCTCGGCCATCGACATGCCATCCAGACTCAGGAAGACCCGAAAACTTGGGGGCCACGTGAGCCACGGCCACGGCCGCCTGGGCAAGCACAGGAAGCACCCCAGGGCCGAGGTCATGCTGGTGGCTGGCATCATCACAGGATCAACTTCGACCAGTATCACGCAGGTGATTTTGGGAAAGTTGGTATGAGGCATGACCGCTTAAAGAGGAACCAGAGCTTCTGCCCAACTGTCAGCCTCGATAAACTGTGGACCCTGGTCAGCGAGCAGACGGGTCAATGCTGCCAAAAGCAAGGCTGGAGTTGCTCGTTGATGTGGTGCGATCGGGCTGCTACAGAGTTCTGGGGAAGGGAAATCTCCCAAAGCAGCCTGTCATGGTGAAGGCCAAGTTCTTCAGCAGAAGAGCCAAGGAGGTGAGCAGGAGCTGGCTCAGGCTGGCTCACAAGAGCGAACTTCACTGCCACCTGAGAAGCCTCAAATCCGCTATGGTGGGAATGTGACACCACACACATGGGCACGCTCTGCCCTCCCGCCCTGGCTGCCTAGCCCACCACTGTCCTGACCATTGGAGGCCTCATGGACGCCAGCCCGGGTCCTGGTTTCCAGCCCCTCTCCGCCATCCTTCAGAAAGGGGTGAACCCAGGGTGACTTGGGATCCCAGGTTGGCCTTCCCCCAGTCTCCCTGCTTCTGTTCGTGCCCCTCTTAGGCCCATCCTCCGCACAGCAGCCAGAGTGAACGGGCGAAGTCTAACTCAGACCATCTCTCTCTTCTAATGAACTCCCTCCAATGGCTTCTTAACAGACTCAGAAAAAAATCGAGGGCCCCGGCCTGCACCATCGTCCCTTCCCGGCTCCAGCTCATCACGTGCTCACCACGCTCTCTGCCTTTATAGTCCAGTCTTTCTGTTGGGGAAGTCGTTTCCAGATCCTTGCCTGGCTACCTCTCTTACTTGGTGGCTAAGCTCAGACTGCACTCTTGAGAAAGCCCTCTTTGACCACTTTTGCCAAAATAGCTCCCAGCCATCTCCCATCATGCTCTTCTCCTTGATTTTCTTCATGGCAGCCCGTACCTGCAACTCTCTGTGTGTGTGTGTGTGTGTGTGTGTGTGTGTCTTCCTGAAACTAGAATGGCACCTCCCGGCGGGACAGGCGTCTGGCTCTCTCATTTACAGCGATACCACCAGTGCCTAGAACGGTCCACACGGTGGACACTCAGTAAGCACCTGTCTCACATGATGATGCCACGGTATTACCGCTGCTTCCCTGCTGGAACGAACTCCATCATCCCAGCAGAAGGCAGGGCAGCTGGCTCCAGCCCCATCAGACCTGGGAAGGCCCAGATGCCGATCTGACAACCCAATGAAGCTCAGATGCCACGGGTTAGGGCCCAACTAATTCCTGCCGGTACCCTATGGGTGACCAGGGATAGTCACCACTTGCCAACCTTCATGCCCTCCTCCATAAAAATGGAAAAAGCACACCTGCCTCAGGGGAGTCGTGTACGTCGATGTAAGCAACAGACAAAAGTGCCACGCCCTGGCCCGGCACACAGTAGGGATACACCTCAGTTTCCCTTTCGAGGGACCACCCACCACAATACCCCGTTTCTCCAATGAGCTGCCCGGGACCCCTGACACTGACACCTGACTATTTCTTACCTGAGCGAGAATAATTCAGGTTATTCTCCTCAAACACCCAGACGCAACGAGGAAACACTAATGCCAGTGAGAGAGCATCAATGCCACATTCTGCTCTTCGGAGATACAATGACTTTGCCTGTGGCTGCCTGGTGTCAGGGGCCGCCTGGCACAGCCTTGGGGCCCAGAGACACTGGGCACCACCCATCCTGCCTTCGCTGGCTCTTTTGGAGAGCGAGGGCACTACCAGCTGCCCAGAAAGGTCTCCCTGGCTGCCCAGCTGCACTGAGCTCATGCAGAGGCAGTGTGTCTGTCCCTGAGGCTGATGTGGACATTCTCGAGCCATCCTTCAGAAAGGGGCCTGGGACCCAGGGTGACGTGGGATCCCAGAGGTGTCCAGATGGGCGTGGATGGGGCCACCGAGTTCCAAGGAGCCAAATGTTGCCCAGGCCCACATGTGGTAAGTGTGACGGGCAGACCGGACCCAAGTGCCCTGCCTCTGCCATTCAGTCCTCCATCAGAGCGGAGGCGCATGGATGCAGGCCCAGGGGGGCTCCGGGCAGGCTGCTGTCCCCCGGGGGAGCTGCCTCGGAAATCCACAGGAGCCCGAGGAGCAGCTGCAGACAGGCCTTGCCAAAGGCCACCGCTGGGGAGGAAAGGCGGGAGGGGGCTCTCTTCCATGTGGGTCCTTTCTCTCCAAGGCGGTGCCTCGGGCCACAGTCCACGCCCCCCTCCCACTGGACCGGCCTCCGGCTTGGCTGAGCCGCAGGGTGGAGACACCCCTCCAGAAGTGAACACAGCCCAATGCAGAGGAAGACATACAGTGGTACCTCGAGATACGAGTGCCCTAACATACGAGATTTTTGAGATACGAGCTGTCGAGCGAGCGATTTTTGCTTTGAAATACGAGCAACAGTTGAGATAGGAGTCATCGCGCGGATCGGCCGGCTGCACACGACCCACCAGTTTACCGCGACTCGAGCGTCTCATGGTTTCCCACGCCTCAAGGTTACGGAACGAATTAAATTCCTATCTCGAGGTACCACTGTGCTGTTAATACAGGAGGCAGAGGCTGCGTGCTGGGGCTCTGTTGCCTTCCCCAGGGAGCCTCCGGTTCCCAGCTGGGAAACCGGGAGAGAAGAGCACGGACCGGCGATCTCTCAGAGCCCCTCCATTTCCAACATTCTCCAAGTCTAGTGGTGCTCATACAGGTCATTCCTTCTTTCTGGTTCTGGCTAGTCATTCAACAGAGACTTGCTGAGCATCATTTCTGGACCAGGCACTGGGTTCGGTCCCACGAGGGGACGAAAGAGAAGATGCAACTGCAGTCTTTTCTCTCAAGGAGTTTCCTAACTTACTCCTGGGGCCAGTTACTGAACACACCCGTGCCTCAGTTTCCTCGATTATAAAGCAGGTTTGACAATTCCCGCAGTGAACGCTAAGCATGCGTTGCAAGGATGCCGGGACCGTGGCGAGGGCCTTCCCAGCAAGCCTCACCCCCGAAGATGGGCTCTTCTCCCCGGTCCCTGCGGGGGCCAGCATGAGGGCCTCCCAGGGATGTCCACACCCTGATCCCTGGCGAAGGGGACTCTGCGGATGTCATTAAGGTGATGGACAGTGAGATGCAGAGATTATCCCGGACAATTCGATTAGGCGGCCCTCATCTCATCACAAGCATCCTCCAGCAGAAAACCTCTCCCCATTGGGTCAGAGAGAGACGCCGTGCCAGAAGAGGAAGCAGGGAGGTGTCACGGAGAAGGGCCAGACTCCCCGTTGCTGGCTCTGAAGGTGGAAGGGGACCCCAAGCCAAGGCATGCGGCGGCCTCTAGAAGCGAGCCCAGCTCTTTTTTTCTTTTTTCTTTTTTAATATATTTTATTGATTTTTTTTTTTTACAGAGAGGAAGGGAGAGGTATAGAGAGTTAGAAACATTGATGAGAGAGAGAGACATCGATCAGCTGCCTCCTGCAAACCTCCCACTGGGGATGTGCCCGCAACCAAGGTACATGCCCCTGACCGGAATCGAACCTGGGACCTTTCAGTCCACAGGCCGACGCTCTATCCACTGAGCCACACCGGTTTCGGCGAGCCCAGCTCTTAACTGTTCACCCAGGAAGAAAAGGGGACTCCTACACCCTCAGAGAACCGAATCCTGCCAGCAACCCCCAAGAGTAAGAAACAGAGTCTCCCCTGGAGGCTCCAGAAAGGAAGGCAGCCTGTGAACACCCCGACTTTAGTCTAGCCCCGGGAGACCTGTACCAACTTCTGACCTACGACCTGAGATAATAAATGTGTATTGTTTTAGGCCACGAGATTTGTGTTAACGTGGGACAGAGGCAACGGGAAGCGAACAGAGTTACTCTACCCGCAGAAGGAGCCAGAGTGGGTGCTGGGCCCCAGTGCCTGCTCTCTATGTGCCTGCAGCTCCACCCTCCCTGGGTGCTCATCGCACAGCCAGTGCATGGCATGATGCCAACTTGCCAGGCCTGGTACTGCCCGCTACACTGATGTGCTCCAAACATTTGTATTAGCTATGGCTTCGCTTTCCTCATCGGTTGGTGCAACCCAGGAACAAAACTAGGTCTCGTTGTTTCTCGCGTGTCGATGAAGGGGCTCTCCCAGGCTCGGTGGCTCCTAGGCTGGTCCGTGGCTCTCCCCCTTCTGCCTTTCCACCTCAGACAGGATTCCCCGTGTCTCCTGAGCACACGTGAGGGGGACAAGATCTCATGGGGGGCATGGCTTGTATGTTATTTTTTTTGGGGGGGGCACCAATCCAGGGAGTTGCAGGGCTCCAGGGTTTAGGGGGGCCACTGTGACAGATGATCACACCATCCTGGCTGGAGGGGGGCAAACCCTGGGCCCATTCATGGGTTCATTTGAAGGATGCCTTAAAGGGGCAGCCCACTCCCTCCTGCTGCAACAACTCCAGGGGGTTCTACCACTTTGGGGGGACAGGAGGTTCTCTAGCAGCTCCTCGGTCGGCTGCAGGGATCGGGAGGAAGGGCTGCAGAGCACGTTGCAAGCCCAGGAGGCTGCCTCACTTGCCCTCCTCAGAGCTGCGAACAGAGGCCGCTCCCTCCCTCCCACGGACACGCTCCGCTCTTCATTAGGCTCCCAGAAAGATCTCTCCGCCGAGATAATCACAGACTCTCCGGGACATGCCACTCTAAGCTGTCAGCATCCCCGAGGAAGACCTTATAAAGGCTTCCAGCCTCCTGCTCAGCTCCACGCTGCGCATCCTTCAATCCCGCTGCAAACTTCTCTGCTCCGCTCCCAGCTCTTCTCCCGAGTCTCCCCCACATCCCGCCCTGCACCCTGTCATCCCCACAGGGAAGTAGCGGGCTTATCATCTGTGGGAGCCCGTCTCTGGCCACCAGTTCTCCCTGTCTTGGTTCCCTTCACCAACCCCGGGAGGAAAAGTCAAAGACCGGCAATGTGGACGCCTTTGCCGAAAGGGTAACCGTGACCGCGTCCCACTGGGGTGCCCATCCCCGGTTCCCCGTGACAGGCTGCCGTGGGAGAACGGACAACTGTGCTCAAGGAACGACCCTCTCAGCTCATCACCTGGTCCAGAGGTTTTCTAGCTGCCATCCTCGAAGCCGGAGGCAGGGTGTGGCAGGTCCCGGGAGGCTGCTAACCCTTCGGCAAACCTTGCTTTTTCAAGTTCAAAGATGCAAGGTCATTTTCCCGAGGAGACTCTTCATGGCGCCCATCAGTTTCTCAAAGGGTCTGTGACCCCAATGACATCAAGAACCCCCATGTTAAGACCCTATACTCCTCCAGGAGGCTCTGAATACTTGGAGGAAAAAGTTCAGGTATCATTCTATTCTGGAAGCCTGGAATTATCATGGATCCTGGTCAGAGTCATAGTAAATGACTTTTAAAAGAATAATTTTTTAAAAATATATATTTTTTATTGCTTTTTTTACAGAGAGGAAGGAAGAGGGATAGAGAGTTAGAAACATCGATGGTGAGAAAGAAACATCCATCAGCTGCCTCCTGCACGCTCCCCCCTCCCCCCCGGGGATGTGCCCACAACCAAGGCACATGCCCTTGATTGGAATCGAACGTGAGACCTTTCAGTCCGCAGGCCGACGCTTTATCCACTGAGCCAAACCAGCTGGGGCTAAAAGAATAATTTTGAATGCAGGGAGGAGGTGGGGTGGATGTTTGCAGGCAGGTGGACATGGAGTCTCCCAGGCCAGGACTTCAGTCTTAGCCTGCACAAAAAGGTCAGAGTTGCCTGGCCGGGGTGGCTACGTGGTTGAGCATCAACCTATGAACCAGGAGGTCACGATTTGAATCCCGGTCAGGGCACATGCCCAGGTTGCAGGCTCGATTCCCGGTGTGAGGCGTGCAGGAGGCAGCCGATCAATGATCCTCTTTTATTATTGGTGTTTCTCTCTCTCTCCCCCTCTCCCTTCCTCTCTGAAATCAGTAACAATATATTAAAAACAAAGCCAGAGGCATGTGTCTGCATGGCTATGGGAGGCGCTCCGAGGAGGGTTCCCAGAACCGCTGGGGTGGAGGAGTACTGTCCCTGAGCGCCCCCACCTCCTGCCCTTCCTGCTGTGCTTCTCGCCAAACGAACGTACCGCAGCAGGCATGAGTGCCCCACTTCTGTCTGCTCCGCTACCCCGCCTCCTACACTTCCCTGAAGCTCTCACCCCTGCAAGAACCGGAGGTGGGGGGCAGTCCATCCCCACCCGCCGGGAAAGGCACGGGAGGCCCAGGCACAAATCACCTCCCCGCTCAGGAACGCGGGAGCCAGCCGGGCATGCACGCGAGAGAGGGCAGCTCCCCTCTATGCCAGGGGGCAGGGAGGATGAAGAGGGAGCCACGTGGGATATTGGAGAGAATGGCCTAGCCCACCTGGGGCCGGGCACAGCATCTCCGCTGTTCTTGGCAATTCCTAGGATATCAGGGGCACCTGGGCGTTGGGCCTGAAACCCAAGCCCACCCAGGCTCATCTCAGATGGTGAGTTGTTCGGCATCCCCCGACCTGCCTCCGAATGAGTGCCTGGCTCTTCCCTCCTGGAGACAGACCTGCACAGGCACTGCCCCTATCACACTTTACCTCGTGGCCTATCAGACTTTACCACGTGGCCTCGTGAATTGACTGAGATGTTTTAGCCACCTTGTTTGATGTCAAGCTACTCCAGATCAAGATCCGCCCAGCCAGTGTGGCCCAGTGGTTGAGCAGCGATCCATGAACCAGGAAGTCACGGTTTGATTCCCGGTCATGGCACATGCCCTAGTTTCAGGCTTGATCCCCAGTGTGGAGGGGCATGCAGGAGGCAGCCCATCGATGCTTCTCTCTCATCATGATGTTTCTAATTCTTTCTCCCTCTTTCTGAAACCCATAAAAATACATTAAAACAAAACAAAGCTGGGTGCAGAAATGTGGGAAATTTGTTGTGCTTGACAGCCATTTTGTAGTAAGCTCCAGCCACGTTAGCACTAACCTCGGGCTGGGTTTCTATTACCCCAAACCCTATCTCTTTCCCGTAAGCCAGGTGTTTCGCCTTAAGGGCTAGGCCAGGTGTTTCACCTTAAGGGCTAGGCCTCATTCCTCCTTCTCCCTATAAATACCTTGAACTCCTCCTGAATAAATGAGACTTGATGAGAACTTTGTCTTGTCTCCATTCCTTATGTCTCTTGTCCTTTTCATCCCCCCTCCCCCTCTAGGGTCCTCGTTGACTTAACCTGCGGGTCGGGACACAGAAAGAGCCAACACTTGACTTGCCCCGGTAGGCAGAGCAGAAGCCACTGTGTCAGCTAGGTGGGATTTATTTATTTTTTATTTATTTTATTTTTTAAAAATATATTTTATTGATTTTCTACAGAGAGGAAGGGAGAGGGATAGAGAGTTAGAAACATCGATGAGAGAGAGACATCGATCAGCTGCCTCCTGCACACCTCCTACTGGGGATGTGCCCGCAGCCAAGGTACATGCCCTTGACCGGAATCGAACCTGGGGCCTTTCAGTCTGCAGGCCGACGCTCTATCCACTGAGCCAAACCGGTTTTGGCTGGGTGGGATTTTTTTTTAGAAGCCAGGGTGCCGAGGCTCAACCTGTGTCACCAGCGCCCTGGATTTAATAACGCACGCTCCCTGGCTGGCAGCGTGGAGCCGGACCTGCTGTCCCGTTAAAAGGGGCCGTGCAGCACTCCCTGGAACTGAACGAGAATACCCCGCCTGTCTCTCTTTCGTTTTAAATCACAGAGCTCCTGACGGATGCTGCAGCAGAACTCCGAGGGCAAGGGCATGCCACGGGGGACCTTTATTTATTAGCGACCCTCGAAAGATGAAAGGTTTCAGGGTAAAAACCAAAACAAAAACGTACCAAGTCCAGCAAATAATCCATCTCAAGCCCTCAGTCATGGGAAATACAGCTGGTTGTGCCTGAAGCAGTTATGTTCAAGGAAACCTGTTCTGTGTTTTATGTGTGTGTATGTTGTTGTAGGTTTTTGATTTTTTTCAGATTCTGCCTAATAAAGATGTCCTGCCAGACTCAGCAGAGAGCCTTGCCCCTGGTAAGCTGACTGCACACCTGAGCCCTGAGCGAAGCGCTTTACCTGCACTGACTCGGCGAATCCTTAGGACAAGCCCAGGGGACCAGTGCTGTCCGTGTCCCATTTTGTAACGGAGGAAACGGAGGCCCCTGGAGGGCACCAGTGGACCCAGGCAGCGTGCCTCTCCGGCCTGCACCCCGCGCCTCTGGGCTTTACCGCCCCCGACAACCGGGCTCTCGATTGGTAGAAGGAAGCAGGGCGTAGGGGTGCACTGGTGGTCGCTTTCTCTAAAGGAGCGGTTCTCAACCTGTGGGTCGCGACCTCTTTGGGGATCGAACGACCCTTTCACAGGGGCCCCCTAAGGCCATCGGAAAATGCAGATATTTACATCACGATGCATAACAGTAGCAAAATCTCATGGTTGGGGGTCACCACCACATGAAGAACTGTATGCAACGGTCGCGACCTTAGGAAGGTTGAGAACCACTGCTCTAAGGCCTTCCCATCCATGATTCCATTGGCGACCCCCAGCCAGTAACCGAGACCGACATAGTAGGTCTTACCAGCCTGTCCCAGGGGATGAAACCCCCGGGGTTCAGCCAGGGACAGGACATGGGAACTCCTGGCCTAGCCAGCAGCTGGGGCAGCGCCTGAGTCCTGTGCTTCACAGAGGCAGCCGGGTGGTGCCAGCGAATGGGCCGTGGCCATGAATGCACGTGCCAGGCAGGGGGCACAGGGCATCTGAGGTGGGTGCTGGGGCTCCTCCACCCGGTTCTTCACCCCCAGGGGCCCCTGTGGGGGGAGGAAGGGGCTTCACGGAGGGCCGGTGCTGGCAGCCGAGTAGGGAAGCCCAGGCTTCCGGGGCCTGTCTTTCTCTCCTGAGGGCAGAGTCAGCCACGTCACTCCTTCCCGCCCCTGTCCCTCCTCTGCCAGGACACACATACACACACACACACACACATACACACACTCACACACTCACACTCACACTCATACTCTCCACACACACACACACACACACACACACACACTCATATTCTACACACACACACACACTCACACTCTACACACACACACACACACACACTCACACTCATACTCTCCACACATACACACACACACACACTCACACTCTCCACACACACACACACACACACACTCTCACACACACACACACACACACACACACACTCTCCACACACACACACACTCACACACACACACACACTCACACTCATACTCTCCACACACACACACACTCACACTCATATTCTACACACACACACACTCACACTCACACTCACACTCTCCATACACACACACACTCACACTCACACTCTCCACACACACACTCACACTCACACTCAAGCAGGGGAAGGACACTGTCCACACGCCCACAAAACAAAGGTCTAAGTCTGTTGGTGATGGGGCTTCCTTCCTGACCCCCCCCTTTAAGTCAGATCGCACCCCAAAGAACCTCGGACCCCACTCGGGCGCTCATTTTCCCAGCTCATTTGCGACTCACTCGACACAGACGTCTTTGGGGGCTCCTCACACACACAGGCACAGCCTGTCTGCGGGCCCTCGCACTCTCTCTTCCCTCTGCCTCCAACACTCTTCCCTGTTGGACGTGGCTGGCTGTCTCACTCCATCCAGGCTGTGCTTGATTTCATCTTCTCCGTGGGGCCGCCCCGACCGCTTCAGAAACTGCCATACCTCCTCCCCGTTCCTGACCTCCTTCCCTGCTTTCCTCTTCCCGGTAACATTCATCACCTGGTGACCCTCTACGGCGTTGACGTACCGTATTTTCCGGCGTAAAGGACGACTTTTTAACCCAGGAAAATCTTCTCCAAAGCCGGGGGTCGTCTTATACGCCGGGTGTCATCTTATAGGGCGGGTGTATCCCAAACTCTATATTTTAACTGGAAAAGTTGGGGATCATCTTATACACCCGGTCGTCTTATACTCTGGAAAATACGGTATTTGTTTATTGTCCATCCTCCCCTTCCTGAATGTAAAAGTGCTCCATGAGGCAGGGATTTGCTCAGTTCCAACACTTAAAGCAATTGTGGGTACACAGCTGGAGTTCAATAAATGCCTTCAGAGTTAAAAAAAAAGAAAAAAAAGAAAAAAAAGAATGGCGGAAAGCATTTTAACCAAATGGTTTCAACCCTTTATTGCAAGGACTACAACCCGTTTGAAAACAGCCAGGCCTGGAGCGTTGGGAGCATGGGTGTGGGTCTGCACCAAAAGTAGGCAGTGGGAGTGGCCTGGCTTAACTGAGGGACCTTAAGCTCTCAGGCAGATGAGCAGATACCTAGCGTGCCCACCAGTGGGGAGGGTTCCTGGGGATATTATCCCTGCCTATCATCCCGTCCGACCCTGTGTGGTACTCATACGAGCCCACGCCCCTTTACAGAAAAGGCCCATCAGAGCGTTTCTGCTGTACAGGCTTGTCATACCAGGCTCCTGGCGGCTAAGGCCAGCCCAGCATCTTCTGTGACCAAGGTCGGCACCTCACGCCTACCTAGCAGCGACGTGTCCCACAATTTCCGGGAGTGGAAACCCTGCCAGGAAGCCAGCAGAGCAATGAAGAACTCTGAATCCCAGGCTGCACTGCAACAGTCACACCTGTCACCATCCCTGACACGTGAGGAGCATCTCACGTGTGTCAACTCATTTTTACACGCTCCATCCTGTGTCATCCACGGGCAGGAAGGCAGATGAGTCCAGGCACTGAAGCTCAAAGACTCTCGTCTTAGAAGTGGCCCCGGGTCCTCATTTCTACCCTAGCTGCTCTTGACCTGACGCTGCTGCGACAAACGCAGTCATTGCGTTCCCGGGCCATGGCAGACGCACAGCGGAAGGGGAACACGCGTGGGGTAGGCACACTGCAGGATGCTAGACGCTACAGGTGCCTGCAAGTGGAGAGATGGGAACCTCTAGGAAGCATATCTGAGCGGAGTTCACCATCTTCCAGGACCGTGGTGGGAGGGCTGGGAGAGGGGGAAGCAGGAGTCTGTACACGGACTGCTTAGTGGCATGGCTAATTCTTCTTCTTTTTTTAATGTTCTTTTTATTGATTTTTTACAGAGAGGAAAAGAGAGAGATAGAAAGTCAGAAACACCGATGAGAGAGAGACATCGATCAGCCGCCTCCTGCACGCCCCACAGTGGAGATGTGCCCGCAAGCAGGGTACATGCCCCCGACCGGAATCGAACCCGGGACCTTTCAGTCCGCCAGCCGATGCTCTATGCACTGACCCAAACCGGTCTCGGCGAACACGGCTAATTCTTGGCGCAAATAACTACAAAACGACAACGTGGCAAAGGTTCAATACGGCGAGGCCTGCAATTAACAGCAGACGACTACTTTCTTTTGTAAATGTCTCTCCTCGCTTCTAAAACCCTCCCGGAATTGGTAAGCAGGGTTTGAAAAGGACATTTACATTTGTTTTGAAAAAAGTCACCCCTACTCTCCCAGGGAGCCCCGGGACAGGACTTCCTGGCTTTTCTCAGGCGCTCGAGGCCTGCCTGCCATCGCCGCCAAGCAGCCCCCGTGCGCACACCCGAGTTCCAGGCGCAGGCTCTGGTCCAGGCGGTTCCTTCCTCTCCGCCGCTCCTCCTCCTCATTGTCCAGCTCCGGGGCTGCATCATTTACAGTCACCCCGTGAAGGGCCGTGTGTTCCAGGCTGGGAAGCTGTCACGCTGAATAGAGCACCGCTGGGCTGTGTGCACAAACAGGCCACTTCACAGTGCCTCTGCGCACCCCGTGGGGGCGGGCAGCTCCCCGCCATCGGCGGGGCTGGGGGAAGGGGTGCCGGGAGGGACCACAACCGTAAATCCTCCCCGGTCCGCTGGGTAACACATCAGGCTCCTAAAAATCTCGGCCACGCTTTCAAGTCAGGACCGAACCAAGATGCCCAGGGCAGCTCCTAATTTGGCCCCTGGTCCCCAAGAAGTTGCGCCCGGATTTTTCTCCGTTGGGAGGGAGCTGCGCCGGGGATGGGCAGGGGATGGAAACTGATCTCGGGACTTGCGAAGGCACTGGACCAGGAGCTGACAATAAGCAGGCCTCCGGAGTCTGCAGACGCCAGTGCAGCGGGCTTGCGGCAGCCCGGGACCTGCGCAGGGCTGGGTCCTGGGAGACGGCGTGGTTGGGGGTTGGAGGCCCAGAGAAGTTTGGGGGAGTCTACGCTCCGTGCAGAGGGTGTGCAGATGGGCATGTGCATGACAGGGCAAGAGGACGCCCCCAAATCTGGGATGTCCTCAAGGGGATGAGCTAAGAAATGACCTCAGCACAGGTTTTGGAAAACCTCTCTGAAGCTCCATTTCTTCATCTAGAACAGCAGTTCTCAACCTGTGGGTCACGACCCCTTTGAGGGTTGAATGACCCTTTCACAGGGGTCGCCTAAGACCATCAGAAAATGCAGATATTTACATCACGATGCATCACAGGAGCAACATTTCATGGGTGGGGGTCACCACCACATGAGGAACTGTATGCAAGGGTCGCGGCCTGAGGAAGGTTGAGAACCACTGATCTAGAACATGGGGATGGCCAATCCCCGGATCATGAGTGAAAATGCTGGTGTAAGTAATAGTGTTCAGTAAATGTCACTGCCTTCTCCCATCACTTCCTGATGACTCTCCTTTGGGAAGTGAAGGAGAAAGGGACCACATTCATTCTTGCTCTGTTACTACCTAACCATAGGAAGCTAGACAGGCCGCTCTCTTGTCGGAGCTTCGCAATCTACAGAGTCACCATTTGATTTTCTAAAAATGAAGGAAGGTTGAAGAATGCAAAGTCCATATACCAAAACCCATCTGTATTTCTATATAATAGCCACAGACACAAAAAGCAAATCATAGAAAAGCAATGACAAGACCATCCAATATCTAGCTATCAATCTAACAAAAAGCATACAAAAATTTCCCCATAGAGATACGAATATTCCCGCCTCCCTCTACCCCCAAATACAAGTATTTTGAAGAGAAATGATAACTCGAGTAAATGGGGAAACGTAACACTGTCATGGATCAAGAAGACTCAAGATCTCAAGATGTCAATTCTACCCAAACAGATTAGGGGAGTCAAAGAAATACGAATCAAAATCCCAATAGGGGTGTGTGTGAGTGTGTGTGTGTGTGTGTGTGTGTGTGTGTAGCATAAACTATTCTAACATTTACATGCAAACGCAAAGGGCAAAACACTCTTAAAGAGGATCCAGTTGGGGCTGTTTGCTAAACCAAATATCCAGACATGTTGTCAAGCCATTCTAATCAAGCCGGAACGGCACTGACACAGGAGGACAGAGTCCCATGGAACGGGAGAGAGCGCCAAGAATCAGGTCCCCGCATATAGAAACACCTGACTGAAGACACCGTTGGCGCTACAGAACAGTGGTGCGAAAATGGCCTTTTCAACCAGCAGAGCTGGGGCAAATGGCTAACCATGTGGGGAAAAAATAAAACTTTCGCTACATCTCAGGATCAATTAAAACAAAGAAGGGAAAACGGAAAGATCTGACTACAGTCAAAATGAGAACACTTCTTTTTTTTAATCACATGAACAAAGTGAAGACCTAGAGAACAGGAGGTAATATTTGCAATGAATACAGTTGGGAAAGGACTAGTACCCATAACAATAGAAAGAACTCCAACAAATCAATGGGAAAATTATAACCTTAAAAAAAAAGGCGGAAAAAAAACCAGGTTATTCACGAAAGAGGAAATCCAACGTCCGTTACATATATAAAATGTGGTCCACCTCACTAGTAACCTAGAACAGGTCAAGTCAAACCACAACCAGGTACTCCCACTTACCTGCCAGTGTGGCAAGCAATGTAAAAGCTTGGCAATATCAACCAGGAGCAAGGGTTTGGGACGACAGAAACTCTTGCTGCTGGTGTGAGTATAAAACGGACCCGCCACCTTGGAAAACACTGTGGCGTTATCTAGCCCAGGTGACGACTCCCGGCAATTCCACTTCATGGGACACTGGGCAAAGGCATGTGCCTCAGGATCTACCCACCCAGGGATGCCCAGAGGCACCCTTCATTATAACCCAAAGGCACATCAACAGTCCGACGGATAAATAAGCTGCGGCATGCTCACAGCTGGCACACAGCAATGGATGCCATGGATAACGCCGGGTAGGACAAGAGGAGATGTACAGTCGTTTGCATGGAAAATAATATAATAATTAATAAAGAATAACCCAGGATTAAACTCTATGTTTCACCTACTCACAGCTATGAGTCTACTTTTGCCCCGCCTTGTGACATAGGGGGTCAAGTCTACAGAAAAGCAAGGAAACACCATGGAAGTCAAGGTCGTGGGAGTGAGGGAGGCTGTTGTGACCAAGAAGGGAGATTTAGGAAGCCTCTTGGATTCTAGCAATGTCCTAGATTGTCACCTAGTGATGGTTACCTGAGCACCTGCTTTAAAGCACGAGTTAACCACGTAAGAGGACCGCGCCTTTTGCATGTATATTGACTTATGTCACCACAAAAATGCTTTTTTGTTGTTAAAAAGACAGTTTCAGTTTACCTCCTCCAGAAGCCTTCTCATATTGCACCGGGCCGGGGGCTACCTCAGCATCCGCACCTCACAGCTGGCCGTAATGCCTAACACTGGACGGGACCCCCATCCTCGAGGGCAGGGATGGACTCTGGTTTGGCTCCCCACTGGATCCTGTGCTGAGCACATGGCAAGCGCTCCATAAACATGTGCTCAATGAACCAGTGTCCGCACTGAAGGATGTGAGCTGGTGACCGTCATTAGCCCGGAACCCATCAACGGACAGCCCCCAGGAAGGAGGTACTGAGCGAAGTGATGGAAGGAGAGACACCCCCAGAGTCAGAAAAACTGGGACCTAGCCCCTCACGTTCCGGCCATGTCACCTTCAATAAATCACCCTTTTCGCTGACAGCAGAAATGATATAAATAGCTACTATTGAGTGCACTTGAACCCTGTGTGCCTTTCGCGGTGTTACCTCATTTAATCCCCACAGCAGTCTCTGCAAGGTGTTTATTTTTCATCTCTTTTTACTGATTAGGAAACAGGTTCAGGGAGCTTACATAACTCCCCCAAATCACATTGACAGCAAAAAGAAAAAAAAAAAAAAGAAAAGAAAAAAAAAAAAAGAAAAGAAAAACCAATGCCAGTATTTCCAAAATGCATGCTTCTGATCCTGAGACGCCGACTCCATTTCCCCTCCGTTTCTTCACCTGTAAGATGGGGATGTGGTGGTTCTGTGCAGCCTGACCCGGCTGCTGGAAGGCTTGAGGGAGGCCGTGAAGGTACAAGCAGCCTGTCAGCTGTAACTTTAAGCGCCACTCAAGTGTAAGGAAGGCATATGTCACGAGCATCGACCCTGGGCCCCCACAGAAGCTTTCACACCTGCTGTAAAGGAAAGCCACGTCCACGGGAAGACCAGGAACACGCACCAGTCAGCTGGTTGCAGGAAGCCACTGGGTGGGGACCGCACACGTCGGGCTGGAGACCAGCGGTGAGTGGCCGTGTGCTCGGACTGTGCAACGGCACTGTGTCCATGCGTCCGCCCGTTGGCCACCTCCCGCCCAGCAGCGTACGGTCCGACGGGTTTTATTAAACATCTACGGTTGTGTAATCACCCCTCAGAGAAGACGGAATATTTCCATCGCCTCCAAAAGTTCCCCGTGGCCCTTTTACTCAATCTCTCCTCCCTGCGATTCTTGGAAACCATAGATGTCATTTCTGTCCCTGCGGTCTTGCTTTTTCTCCGGAATGCAGAGGCATCTTTGTCATCTACAAGCCAGGTCAAGTTGTCCTGTCTTTCCACACCCCAAGCCTTCAGAATGAAACCCAAATGCCTCTCCAGGGGCCCCCAGGCCCTGCATGGTGGCTCCCTACTGCCTCTTTTTTAAATTATCTGTTGACAGTATTACTGGTGTCCCTCTTTCCCCTCACTGGTCCCTTCTAGCCCGCCCCAGGTCCCACTCTTTCCCCGTCCTCTTTAATCCCATTCTGCGTCACTTTTCCTCCTTCCCTCTAGGGTCCAGCCTCCCTGGCCTTCTTCTTCTTCTTTTTTTTTAATATATTTTATTGATTTTTTACAGAGAGGAAGGGAGAGAGCTAGAAAGTCAGAAACATCAATGAGAGAGAGACATCGATCAGCCGCCTCCTGCACACCCCACAGTGGAGATGTGCCCCCAAGCAAGGTACATGCCCCCGACCTGAATCGAACTTGGGACCTTTCAGTCCGCAAGCCGACGCTCTATCCACTGAGCCAAACCGGTCTCGGCTCCCTGGCCTTCTTTTTGCTCATTTCAGCCTCGAGCCTTTGCATCTTCGACCCCTGCTTCCTCCGATCTTTCCTGACCCTGCGTTCTTATCCCTCATCTCCTCCAACCACTCTGCACCACGTCATCCCGATTTGCTCCGTGAGAACACATCGTGGCATGAAATGACCTGGCTCACTCACTTCTCAAAAACTACCAAGTCCTGGAGGCCGGGGTTGGGGTGGGGGTGAGAGGGGCTTGTTGATCTAATTAAGAGCTCTAGTCCTAAAAAGTGCCAACACATGGTTGGTCGTTGGTCATGGGTAGCTCATAGAATGAACCAATAGGTGCCAAGATGTTAGGGCACAGCGAGGTCCACGTGATTGGAACTGTAAAGAAAGGATTCAAAGAAGACGCAGACCCCAGATTGGATGTGGGGGTAAAGGGTGGGAGGGATGGCTATGACTTAGGATCAGGGTCTCTCCACTGCCATTCTCTCAGCCCTTCCCCAAAGTCCCCCGCTGATGGGGCCACAGAGTGCCTTGCAGACAAAGCAGGTGCCAGGCGCCCTCAGGTGTGTTGCTCTTCTGGGTGGAGCCCCTCCACGCAGCGAGGCTGCTCCGCCTGGTGCTCTGGGCTTGCTGCGGCCATCCTCCCCGTGCAAACCCGGCCAGCCCGACGAGACCGACGCCTACCTTGCCTTGCAGGCCCCCACGCGCCCGGCGGAGAGCACACGTGGCTGCCACACGCTCGGGTGTCCACAATTCCCCGAGCTGATGCCCCAGTTTTCTTCCTCAATTAGCACTCGATTTCTGAAAGCTTCATTTCGTTATAATTTATTATCCCGGTTGGGGGTGGCCACGGGAGAAGAAGCGGGGAATTCCTTCGCCAGGAGAACATCTGTTTGGCAGGTCAGCAAGATTCCGGCGATGACCTGGAGACTCCTCCGGCTCCCCATCTCCGGCCCTCCTCCCCAGGTGGAACTACCTAGCAGTCCACTGAAGGCCGGTTCCCCCGCTCACCTCCACAAGGGGGGGAGTTGCCTCTCGGGGTCCCCCTTCTCCTCTCCACCTGTGTACTCGCCCCAGGGGTGTGACACCCACTCTCATGTCCCTACCACACAGGGCAGCTGGGCCCAATTCTCCTTCCAGCTCTGACCTTTCTTCTAAACACAGAACGATTTCCCGGGAAAACCACGGAACAGTGCGAGCAGAGCCCAAGCGTTATCCTGCCAGGTAGGACCCGAGGCGGCTACCTTCTCTCTGTTACCTCCCCTGCCCCTGTGCTTCCTAACTTGACAACGTAACTCTATCGCTCAAGTTCAAGATGGGGAAGACCGTTCTTCTCCATTTGTTGACCCGGACACCAGGTCTCAGCTCTTCTTCCTCCAAAATCTCTCCTCCATCCAACTCCTTATTGACTTTCCTACCAATTTCCTAGTTTAGATAAAAATAAATAAATAAAAAATCGCTCTGTTCCTCAGCCTCTTCTCCGGTGTCCCTTCTCCAAGGGACATGGAGCCCAACTATCCTCCCACGAAGGATGCAGTCAAAGAATGTACCCCTTAGCAAAATGCTCAGAAAGCCCTACAAGCTAGCTCCGGTCTTCCTTCCTAACCACGTCTCCTCATACCCCACAAACCCCCAACTCCTTGGTCACAGAAGGCTGTCTGCTACGCCCAGACGGTGCCCTGCGTGTTGGTCTCATACAGTTCCTTCTTCCTGGAAGGCCTTACCCTTTCCATCAGGATGGCTCTGGTTGCCAAGGAGAGAATTCCAGCTGCAGAAAGTTGATGTAAAAGAAGAGATCTATTGATTCACATAAGTTCCCCATCCCTACAGCCACCACCAGAGATCACAAGAATATCACCAGACGTCCTTCTTACTTCCTCTCTCCCCATTCCCTCCGCCATCTTCCATGTCTCTCTTGTCATACGCAAGCTTCCTCCTTGCAGAGAGCAATGGAAGTGGGGAAAAATGGCCAGAGATGGTTCTAGGCTTCCATCATTCCAACCCAGCGAGGGTATTCCTGCAATCCTAGACAAGGAGTTTCTTCTCAGAGGAACTCTAACATTTCAGAGAAGGGCAGTGACTGGCCTGGCGTGGGTCTCATCCCATCCCTAGGCCAATCACTGAGGCCAGGAGAACAGGATATTGTGAATGGCAGGGCCGGAGTCACGCCCATTCCATCTTTAAGCGCCAGAAGGCGGTGAGGGGCAGCCCCACCAGCCCGGCCTAGAATGAGGGCAGCCGGGCAGAGGAAAACGTGTGTCCACTGAACTCCCGCTCTCCGCCTAGCTGCCTGGAGGTAGCATCCTGAGTGCAGCTTAACTCCCATCATGCGTCTTCTCTGCCCTGGGCACTGCGGGTCTCCTCCAATGACTGAACTCTCCGAGGACAGGAACCAGATCCCTCTGTGATCAGCATAAAATTTTTCACCTTCTGCAATGACTTTGTCTAATTATTTGTCAACGGAGTTCTTGTCTGATTCCCTTGGGACGTGACCTGCTCACGACTGAATCTCTAAACACCCAGAACAGTGCCTCACACAGGTACTCAATAAACAGTGGGCACATGAGTACATCAGCAGCTTGAATGGAAAAGATTACCCGTCTTGGGCGTGCCGGTCAATAAGCACAGCTGCTTTTTCATTCCTCCCGATCCAACAGAGAAAAAGAAAACTTTCTCCCTAAGTCGTCCCTCTCCGGCCTTCATTTGTCCCGTGTCAGGGAAAACACCACCATCCCGCCAGCGCCCAGACCAGGAATCCCAGGCTCACTCTGGTCTGCTTCCTTGACAACTTGGTGCCTCTCAATGTCCTTCCGATTTATCACCAAACGTGTTCCATTATCCCACTGCCCAAATATCTCTCTTTTTTGTTTTTAAATATATTTTATTGATTTTTTACAGAGAGAAAGGGAGAGAGATAGTCAGAAACATCGATGAGAGAGAGACATCGATCAGCTGCCTCCTGCATGCCCCTTACTGGGGATGTGCCCGCAACCAAGATACATGCCCTTGGACGGGAATCAAACCTGGGACCTTTCAATCCGCAGGCCGATGCTGTATCCACTGAGCCAAACCAGTCTCGGCCCAAATATCTCTTAAATCCACTCCTTTCCCACCCCTACTCTCACTGCTTTAATTCAGTTAATTTTTCCCCACCTGGATCACAGAAATAACTTTCCCTCTGGTCTTCTAACTTCCAGACCTGACTTCCTGGTCCAGTCCATGAAGGAGATCTTTCTAAAGTTCAAACTGATCCTGCTACTCATTTGTTAAAAGCCTCCCATAACACCTAATTATAAGACTAAAATCCCAAGTCCTTAGCACAACAGTGAAGGCCACTCATGAACTCATCTCTGTCTCATCTTTCACCTTTCACTCCTTGACACTTCTTTCATATACTGTTATCTCAATCAAACCAAATTATTTTATATTCCTGGCATGTTCCTTATAGTGACATATCTTTTTGTTTTTTTAAAAATGTTTTTACTGATTTTAGAGAGAGGGGAAGGGAGGAGAGAGAGAGAGAAACACTGAATGAGAGAGAAACATTGATCGGCTGCTTCTTGCATGCCTCCCACTGGAGATAAGGCCCATAGCCTGGGCGTGTGTCCTAACTGATAATTGAACCGGTGACCTCTTGGTTCATGGGTTGACACTCAACCACTGAGCCACCCTGGCAGGGCTAGTGATGTCTCTTTGTGCCTTTGCACATACAGGTCCCTTTGCCTGGAGTTCCTTTTTCCCACCTGGCTCACTTACCACTCATTTTTAAGACTCCGCCCCCATGCCACTTTCTTTCAGACAACCTCTAAACTTCCTGCCTCGACAAGGCACCCTCTGTTCTCCCACAGCTTCGTGGCACTTCCTGCCCTGAAGCGTCAGCATCTTTCCCATGTAGCTTTCTTGAGGCGGAATTCTGACAGCCGAGACAGATCTTTCTCTCTACCTCGATCACGCCATGTATATGTCTAGCACACAGTAGGCTGCACTCAGCAAATGCTCATGGATGGAGAGATGTGACGGATGGATGGGCATATGAGTGAAGAGTGGTATGGATGGATATCTTACTATCCTGTCTTTCCCAAGTCTTCTCCACGCCACCACCTTCCACCAAAGCCAGCACTTTCACTGGCGGCTTCTCTCTGTTGCCACCGACACATGGACCACGCCTCCGAGGCACGAATGGAAAATGACTTCAGGGACTGTTCAGAGCAGTGGTTCTCAACCTTCCTAATGCCGCGACCCTTTAAGACAGCTCCTCATGGGGTGGTGACCCCCAACCATAAAATTATTTCCGTGGCTACTTCATCACTGTAATTTTGCTACTGTTATGAACTGTAATGTAAATATCTGATATGCAGGATGTATTTTCATTGTTATAAGTTGAACATAATTAAAGCATAGGGATTAATCACAAAAACAATATGTAATTATATATTGTGAAATATTTATTTCTAATTACAAATAAATGAAATTTTTGTCTTGAATCATGATGTAGCATGGGTAACAGTCTTCATATGACAACAGTAAACTACATTGCTACACTTTGCTACTCCGAGGAGCGGTGTGTTGGTTCCTAAGACCATGGGAAATAGGTGTTTTCTGATGGTCTTAGGTGACCCCTGTGAAAGGGTCATTTGACCCCCAAAGGGGTCGCGACCCACAGGTTGAGAACCGCTGGTTCAGAGGATGCCAAGGGAACACCCTGGTCTCAGAATCGATGTGATACATGATGATGGCCACCCCCTCTACTTTCAGAAGGAAGCCAGCACCCACCAAACCCTTTCTCAGCTGCCAACCTCAACCGAGGCTAGTGCCATCCCACCCGCTGCTGGGTCCTGGGCCCCTGCCTGCGCACGCTCCATGGGCGATGGTCTAGGAAGAATGGTGTGGGGTCAGAAGGGAAAGGACATACATTTGGGGATTAGACAAATCGGGATCTGCATGCATTGCTGTCCCTTACTATGCGGTGTGACCCCGAGCAAGCCATTTAACTTCTCTCAGCCCCACCTCCTCAGCTGTAGAATGGAGCTGGTGACTGTACTGCCTCCTAAGCTGGTGTGGAAAAACCAGTGAGGAGGAGGGATTGGATTGAACATGATGACCACAGCCTGCGATCATCAAACGCTAGCGGTGTTATGATTCCAGCTCATGTAGAAGTGAATTTGCATTCCCGGTGGATCTCATTTCTTTCTCTCTTTTCTTCAACTAACATTGATGAAGTTCCTCCTTTGTGCCAAACGTTGGGCTCAGTGCTGTCTTATGAGCAAAAATAAGTCTCCATTCCTGCTGTAGAGAGAACTGATAGGAAGGGGGCATCCAGACCAGCAGGGGAGACAGATGCATAAACACCTAGTTAACTTACAAGGTGTAATCAACATTCGTGCTCTGAGACCTAGAGGCAGTGCACCCAGGGTTGATTTTACTGCGTGGGGATTTTACTGTCTGTTGGCTAAGACACAGATAGAGAAACCAGGGTAAATCATTGACCATGGAGACCTATCCTTATATTTCCTTATATACCCCACCCTTATATACACTGAACATATAATAACCTGGCCACTCAGTGTGTGTGTGTGTGTGTGTGTGTGTGTGTGTGTGTGTGTGTTAGAGGCCCAGTGCATGAATTCATGTATGGATGGGGTCTGGCCAGCCTAGCCAGGGGAAGGGGACATGGGTGGTTGGCCGGCCTGCCTGCTGGTTGAACTCCTGATCGAGGGGACAATTTGCATATTAGCCTTTTCTTCTACAGGAGAATATATACTGAGTGGCCAGATTATTATGCGTTCAGAGATCATAATCATCTGGCCACTCGGTGTACACCGCCTCTTCTCTTTCATCCATTTTCGGTTGAGAAATCAAGTGAGCAGGGGGACAAGTTCAGAGCGCTATTAGCTTTGCAGTATTTTATCTCACTTTAATTTTTGGTGCTATGAAAAGTACAATGTTTTTCCTCTTCTCTGGAAAGAAAATTAGAACTAAAGATGGCTCAGCAGATAAAAGCTGTGGGCGGTAAATACTCCCACAATCCGCCCCTGCGTTTCAGGCTTCTAGGTTTCTCTTTGCATCTACCGTGTCTTAGAGCTAGAAACCTGCAAGTGGCCCGAGACATTCCAGAGGGCAAGCCCATATCCCAGTGAAGACACGAATTACGGACTAAATGACCTGCCCACGGTCAAATTAGACAATGAGTCAAAATTAAAACCAGTTCTCCCGCCCCGCCCCCTTTACCAGCCTGCAATCTCTCAAGTCCCTGGATCTTAGGCACGTGAACCCCGGCAAGATCCTTCGCCCGCAGCCCCCTCCCGGGGGAAGCCAGGGCTCTCTCCATTCTGCAGCGTTCTGGAAGCCACAGACAAACTTCTCCTTCTAACCTGTTATTGGGTTTCTCTTCCCAGCAACATCCCCTTTCTTACTAACGGGATACTTTCAGATCCTCCTCTTTGGTTTGAGAGAACCACGTCTGCATGAAAAGTTTGGTTAGAGGTAGTTTTCTCAAAATGCCTCTCCGGACTATGACTTTCCTGGCTGACAAAGCTTAAAAAAAAAAAATATTAATATATATATATATATATATATTTTTTTTTTTTTTTTATTATATTTTTTTATTTTTTTTTTTTCTCAGAGAGAAAAGAAAGGGAGAGGGATAGTTAGAAACATCAATGAGAGAGAGAGAGACATCGATCAGCTGCCTCCTGCACGCCTCCTACTGGGGATGTTCCCACAACCAGGATATATGCCCTTGACCAGAATCAAACCTGGGACCTTTCAGTCCGCAGGCTGACACTCTATGCACTGAGCCAAACCGGTTTCGGCATGACAAAACTTTGCAGTTGAAGTTGCTCTTATGCAATCACCTTGGCCTTCAAAGAGCTTTTACAGGTACCCCTACCCCTGCAAGATGGAACCATAATCGATACTTTTATATTTATTCATTATTTTAAAAAATATATTTTTTATTGATTTCAGAAAAGAAGGGAGAGAGATACAAACATCACTGATCGTCTGCCTCCTGCACGCCCCACACTGGGGATGGATCCCGGAACCCAACCAGGTGCCCTGACCGGGAATCGAACCCTGACCTCCTGGTTCCTAGGTTGATGCTCAACCACTGATCCATGCCAGCTGGGTGGTGCTTTTATACTTAGAACCTTGCACCAGGGACCTCAGAGGCCCTGAAAAGGAAGGTAAGTCCCAATCCCGGGGACCACTTCGGATAGGAAAGGAGCTTGGGGTAGGCCTGGGCCAACTTTTTAGGAAACAGAGCCACCTGTCTCCACTCCGGGTCCAGTGTTCTTTCTCACGCTTTGTACTATCACTCCAGCTTCTTGGGCTGAAGCAGCTGCGCCATCAAAAATGTCACATCACTTATGACAACACTGTTTGTTATATAACTGCTGCTGCAGAGCAGGCGAAGGGAAGGAGCCATGAGCATGATCCTCAGCACGCCCCTCCCCCCACCCCCACCTCCACCCTGGCTGTCAGGACAGTGAAGTCCCACATACGGGGAAAGAGAACTCCGCACGGGGAGAGAGCGAGCGCCTGCTAACCAATCAAAGGAATGAAAACCAGAGCTGACATTTATATGATTTTTTTTTGCAAACCGTTACAAGGGCAATTCATATGGTGCATCATTTCATGCTCAGAACAACCCCCTTAGGCAGTTATTTTTATTATCAGGCCCATTGTACAGGCCAAGACACGGAAGCACAAAGAGGTAAGTATCGTGTTTAAGGTCACACGCCTCGCTAGTGGCAGCGCCGAGATTTGAAGCCAGGCAGTTTGGTTACAGAGTCCATGATCGTAATCACGTCTCAAGTTTAGAGAGGCATGGTAACCTGCTTCTCTAAGTGAGAAACTACCTAGTTCTTTGGATCAGTAAATAGGTCATTATTCCTTCCTCTCCTCCCCCTCTCTGCTGGTGACGGATAGGTGTCGTGCTTTCTTCTCTAACCACCATGGGACGTACATGGGAGGCGCAGAATAAAACAAGAATGCCACACAAATTCCAAAAATCCCTTAGAATGGAGTTCATCTGAACACTTCCAAGCTTTGTATGGCGATGCATCAATAAGAAGAGTGGAGTGAAGTGCCCTTCGCATAATATCTGCTGTTTGAATATCCATGTGGCACATGTGTACACACACACACACACTTAACTTTTCTTCTTTCAAAATCAAAAACTGTTCATTGCTCGGGTCCATTTGGGGCTAACTCTTCCCAATAAGGTTCCTGCTCTCCCTCTCCCAACCCCCAGTCTGAAATCATCTCTTCACCGGCTTGTCCATGGTCTTTCGGCTCAAGATGTGCTCTTGTGATAATGGTCTATCTAGCTTCAGAAGAAATGAGATTTAAAAACACCCTGGGAAACAGGGAGCCATGTCCCCGAATCCAGAGGGCCTGAGCACATGTCAGAAAAACAGGGCCTTATTCTACTGATATTCACTCTCCAGTGGAAACAGAGGCAGGGCGCTGTGAGCAGCGGAAAACCAGGGGTGGTCCTGCCCTCTCCTCAGCAGACAAGGCAAGTGAAGTAGCACATCCTCATCTGAGGAATTCCTGTGTGAAGGACACAAGACGACTCTGGTTCCAGGCATGATAAATCACATCTGTCCCCACCCAGAGAGAACAGGAATTCTGGATGCCTTTCCAGTCATGCCAACCCCCCAGAAAGCCTCCTCCATTTCAATCTCATCAGCAACAACACATTTCACGAGCAGACAGGTTCTATTTCAGAATCCAGCAGGTACCCGAGGCTCGCAATTCCATAGCTGATGCCTTGGGCCGGTGGTCGGCAAACTCATTGGTCCACAGAGCCCAACATCAACAGCACCACGATGGACATGCATTTGGAGAGCCAAATATTTTAAACTCAAACTTCTTCTAACGCCCCTTCTGCAACATAGACTCGCCCAGGCCGTGGTATTTTGTGGAAGGGCCACCCTCCAGGGGCCAAAGAGCCGCCACGTGGCTCGCGAGCCTCGGTTTGCCGACCACGGCCTTAGGCGATCAGGTGGACGGTTGGTTACTCTTCTGGCAGGAAGGTCTGATGGTATTTACAGCTCAGTGAGCAGTAAGGAGAGAGAGAGCCCATCCATCAGCAAAGGAGAGCTCAGCGGCTACTTGATCTGACATTCTGTTCGCGCTCACGCCCGTCTCCAGAGAGCAAGATGCATCCATTTGAATAAACACGGAGAGGGGAGGGGACGAGGGGAGAGAGTGACTGCAGAAATAACAGGCCCGCAGATCTAGAGGAGCGCTGTCTGCAAGGGACCCTTTGGGGACGTGCAGGAAACGCCCTTTCAGACAGCTGCACTTCTATGCCTACCTCTTAGTAGGTGCTCTTTCAGACAGCGGCCCACTCATGCCTACCTCTTAGTAGGTGCTCAAGAGGGGTGTGCTGAATGAACACCTGCTTGCCCAGAACCCCAGCCACACAGTAGACACCCTAAGTATAATATCAGGGTGTGCTCATAGGGCAGAACCACCAGCTTCTGGCTGCAAGTGATACCTCACGGCTGCCTTCCCTGACAGGGTGGGCTCTGTCCTCGGAACCATATTCCATTAGAAGTAGAAGGGCTGGGATATCTGTATGAGCAAGAGGTCTTTATCAGGCAAATCCTTAAGTCTGTTTTCCGCTGGCACTGAGCCCGCATCCAAAGTGCTCCATTTGCTGCGCCCATTTGTATCCAGCATGGCAGAGCAGCTGGAAGGCCAGGCCTCACGGTCCCTTTTGAAATCGCTATCTTCCTCAAAATCCACTGAACGTTCCAGAGACAGAGAGCCCGGGCAGGACATCGCAGAACACCCAACACCTCAAATGAGGGCAAACGGTGGTGCCCATGGCAACGCCACAGTTCACTTTACATTTTCATCAGGTGGAGGGCCAAAGAGCAGTTGTTACTATTTGCTCAGAACGGGGAGTCACTTAAAGCGATATTCAGCTGATTTGATACTTCATAAAACAGAATTCTTTAAAAAAATATTTTTTTATTGATTTCAGAGAGGAAGGGAGAGGGAAATAGAGAGAGAGAAAGAAACATCAATGATGAGAGAGAATCATCGATTGGCTGCCTCCTGCATGCCCCCTATTGGGGATCGAGCCCACAACCCCCGGGGCATGTGCCCTTGACCAGAAGCGAACCCGGGACCCTTCAGTTCGCAGGCCGATGCTCTCTCCACTGAGCCACACCAGCTGGGGCTAACATAGAATTCTTTAAGAGATTTCTTCCTAAAGGTTTTGGTAATTAAATAAAATGAATTATTCTAGAATCCTTCTTAGCTGGGATAACTAAAGGAGTCCCATTGATGGCAAACATGGGGGGGTTGGCCCCGGCCGGTGTAGGCAGATTGGTTGGAGCGTCATCCCCTGTACCAAAGGGTCATGGGTTTGACTTTTGGTCAGGCTTTCAGGTATGATCCCTGGTCGGGGCATGTGCATGTAAGGGAAGCAATGGATCAGCGTTTTTTTCTCTCTCTCCCTTCCTGGATCACTCAAATCAATTAAATAAAAATATCAGGGGAAAAAAGATGAAGTTTTATCCCCAGGTGAGGCCACAACCTCCCAGTAGCAAAATTATTGAACATGCCACACGTAGAAAAAGGACACTGACCACTCCCGGCCCGTGAGGAATTGTATTTGTGCTGCTTCCACGACCCAGGTCTATTTCTGAAAACGGTTATCAAATGCACTAAAGTGTCTGGGATTGTCCTAACACAGAGTTCCCACACACCAGTTCACAATCACATACACAAATTCAATCAAGCCCCCAAAAAGCTGTGTCCAAACGAAAGTGTTAACCAAGTACAGTGGTACCTCGAGATACGAGTTTAATTCATTCCGTAACCTTGAGGCGTGGGAAACTATGAGATGCTCGAGTCGCGGTAAACTGGTGGGTCATGTGCAGCCGACCGATCCACGTGATTACTCGTATCTCAACTGTTGCTCATATTTTAAAGCAAAAAGCGCTCGCTCGACCGCTCGTATCTCAAAATCTCATATGTTAGGGCACTTGTATCTCGAGGTACCACTGTATTAAGAACCAGGCTTTGAAAAGGACAGTAATCAGTGACATCTCTAAAGTGGATGCGAGTTTCCCATGATGACAGGCATCAGGCAACCTAACCCCAAAAGTCAGATCCCCGCCATGTGCCTAGGCTGATGATGCAGGTGCTGACACTTGGGGTAAGCACATGTGCCAGCCAGTCCTTGATCATACAACTCCCGTTATTGCAGGTGGGTGGGAGAGCCTATTCCTACTCCTACTTAGCACGTTACAACATGGATGACAACATAGGCTGCATGGGATGGCTCGTGGCTCCTCTGGAAGCGCTGGTGAAAAAGGATCGGGCGATGTCTGAAGACCCAGAGTCTCGCCCTCTACCCAACAGGCTGAGCTACTCCACCGCAGACCCCGCGAGGAAATCCGTGAGTCACCCACGGAGAACTCTCTCATTTCAGGGAAGATACACCTGCAAGGCCTGATTGGTTGGTCACAGATGGTACTGCCCAGGCAAGTCCGAAACGGCTCTCGGTAAACGCCACCTGGACTTTCAGGCCCAGCCCCACCCACAGTCCAATTCTCCTGACTCAAGGGATGCTCAGCCAAGTGGTGATCAGCAAAATCATCTCTGCAGGGGAGGACTCAGAAGAATTTGTCACTAGGATACAGTGACACCAATCCCACATTTTGTGGTTAATAAAACAAGTCCTGGCACCGGGCCCCGATCTGATTTATTTCAAGCCAGGCGGGAGGACTCACAGAAAAAGCTGCCATTCATGAAGGCTTCACCAGAGGCCACCAGGGTCCCCTTGTAGCAAAATGTATAGGGGCCAGGAGTCCCTCTGACTGCCCTTTGGAGCAAACGTGGCCTATTTCCTAGAGAGGGTGGTATTCTCTCTCTTTTTTTTTTAAAGTAATAGTTTTGCCTACACAACCGCCGTCTTGCTTGACATTTTTCTCCAAAAAGGTGACAAAAGAGGGGGTGGGGGTGGGGGTGCAGGAAAAAATAAATGCTGGGAGGTATGATTCCACCATCTCCAACATCCAAAGCTCAGAAGCGGCTCTCTCCCCACCCCCCACCTCTCCTCCCTTACCGGAACCAAACCAGGAGACACGTAGGACTTCCCCAGGGCAACCTACCTAACAGCCTGCGTTTCAGACTTCCGCCTGCCCCAGCACCTCATTAGGAATTTTCATTCTAAAATGGCACACCTCTTTCCGCCCAGAGCCCTGCTATCTTTGAATTAAAAAAAAAAAAAAAAGAGGGGGGGGCGGTTGGGGGGGGGGGGGGGACGGCGTGTCTATTTTTAAACTTCTTATTATTACACCAACCTAATTTACGGGGAATGTTGAAGAAAACCAGGTAAGGAATTGATTTGGCGGATGCAAAGTTAATTTGCAGACTCCAGCATACCGCCCCCTTCCTCCCTTCCTTCTCGCTCCCTCTCTTCCCGGCGGAGCATCCCGAACGCCTTCGGCCCCCGCTAGGCAGCAGCTCGGCTCTTTCCGGCCGGCCCCCGACTCGCTTCCGAACATCCACGAGTCCCTCCGAGCCCCACACCCAGCCCTGCCGAGCCCTGCCGAACCCTGCCGAGCCCTGCCGAGCCGAGCCGAGCCCTGCCGAGCCGAGCCGAGCCGAGCCGAGCCCCATCGACTTCTCCGGCCTCGGCTGGGCGCTGTCCACCACTCGCAGCGCCTGAAACATCGCCCGGCGCCGGGAGCGGGGCGGCCCGGGCTTCTCCAGGGCTCGGAGCCCGCCACTGCAGATTCCGGGCTTCTGAACTTTTAAAATACCTTCCCCCCACCCCCACTTTGGCGAGAAAGGGGGTGGCTCTGCTGGCACCGAGCGACCTGCGAGGGCTCCCGGCAGATGCAACATGCACCTTGTTGCAAAGAGCAATCCCCCGGGCCCCGCCTCCCCATCCATTTGTGTTGCAAAAACTCCAGAGAAGAAGCCCCAGGCCAGATGCCCCCGCGGCTCACAGGGGTGCGGCGAGCCGAGGGGGGGGTGGGGGGCTTTTGCACCAGAAAGTCCCAGGGGCCTCTCGGACAAAAAAAATAAAATAAATAAATAAAAATAAAAAAAGAATATGTCAAGCAGCCGGGGGGGAATTGTCTCCAAGTCGCTGCTACTCCCTACCATCATGGCGCCGCCTAGAACCCGCTTGTCATGCCTGTTATACATGCAAGAATGTGTGCATCTTGTTTCCGAGACCGCAAGCACGCGTCGCCTCCCACCCACCTCTCCGGGAAAGGGGGTTTTTATTTTCCTTTCCCCCCCCCCCCCCCAACGGGATGCAATGACTCCGGCTCTTCTGTCAGCTTGAAAAAGAATCATTTTTGTTTACCGCACAGCAGCCCTTAATTAGGAGCCGTGTGTGCACGCGAAGGTGTCACAGCAAAGGGACGCGGAATCCTCGCTAAATGGTCTGAACGGACGCTTCCCATGGGGAACTGACGGGTCCATGGGAAGCAGCAGGGTCAGGAGGAGAGGTGGGCGCCTCCCCGCTTCCCTGCAGGCCACCCCCTCCCCAAGCAACCTTGCCCGTGGGTTCAAACGGCCCCCCCCCCCGGGATGGGGCCAGAAGCGAGCCCCAAGAGTGGGAAGGAGGGGCGAGGCTCCTTATGGGCAAAGTGGGGAAGGGCAGGAAGGAATATCCCATTTTGTTTTAATTTTCCACCATCACTCAAATCCACCCCCAGTTCATTAAGGAGGGGAAAGTGATAGCTCAGAGCAGAAGGGGGTGGTGCAAGCGGGGCCTGGAATCCGCATTGTGGGGAGCTCACACGGAACACGGCTGATGCAGAGTGTAAATAAATACACCGATAAGGGCCATGGCGTGAGGGAAAACTGCCAGTGTCAGGACAGTGGGCGAAGGAGGGGGGCAGCCAGGGGCGGGCATTCAGCCTGGCAGCCGGCGTCCCCTTTCCACCGCGGCCTCAGATCACAGCTGTACCAGTCACGTCCACTTAGACACCCACCCCTCCGCTACCACACGCCCCTTCCCCGAACCCTCATTCTCTTTTCTTGGGGTGTGGGGCAGGGGGGAGGAAGAGGAGGCAGAAAACACAGCCTCCGATTCAGCACCAAATCCATGAACAGCAAACATCTGAGCCTCCACCCCAGCAATTTAGAGCTGGGTCCCCTCCTCCATGGTTAAGCCAAGTTCAAAATCACTGCCCCAGGAGCAGAGCTGGGGAGATGGGTTTATAGGTGTAGAGTGTGTGTGTGTGTGTGGGAGGAGATAGAAGGTGGAGGGGGGGCAGGGGGAGAAACAGAAGGAAACAGAGACAGGGAGACAGACATGGAGGCAGGGACACCCACAGAACACCCCACAAGCAAGAGTGATGATCACAACCATGCCAATAGTGTGATGTCCTGATCAATATGGCGGACACACTGTCATTCATACAACTACCAGCTCTCCATGTCTCCCCCTCCCAAGAAAGAAAAACACACACACACACACACACACACAACACCACCCACCCAGGCAGTTGGGGTGAGGGACTCAGAACCAAGGGAGTGGGGGGAGGGGAGTCAAATCCAGGTGTGTGTGTGTGTGTGTGTGTGTGTGTACAAATTAAAAACCAGGCCCGGAGAGCAATGGGGAGCGAGCAGGCAATACCAACGATTAAAAAATATATATATATAATTCTTAATAGAAATACCAATGCCACAGGGACTTACTTCATCTGCTTCACAATGGTGCTTTTTCCTGATTCTCCAGCCCCTGTTGGGACAGACAGGGGGGGGGGGAACACGGGTCAGTGTCAGTTTAGGGGAGACGGGGGAGAAGGTGTGTGTGTGTGTGTGTGTGTGTGTGTGTTT
>JAAGEH010000452.1:3615787-3717114 GCA_011751065.1 Lasiurus cinereus | reverse complement strand
GCCAGAGCGCGTTTTCCCGCAGCCGGGCCTTTCTGTGACTCCGAGGGCAAACGTGTTTGTTTCATTGCAACAATAGAACACACACGAACAAGCACACACACACATATGCACATGCACACACACACACGCACATACGCATGCATGCACACACATGCATGCACGCACATGCACACACGCATGCATGCACACACATGCATGCACAAGCACATGCATGCACACACATGCACGCACACACACACACCCTGTTTTGGAAACTGTTCCCCAGCATAAAAATACACTTGCAATGCGGGTGGCGAGGGGGGAGGGTGGAGTCCAGGCCCACCCAGAAGAAAACATTTCCCCCCCAGAGTTTTTTTTAAACGTGTTACTTCCCAGTATGGGTTTGCCGCCTTCCGCACACATAGCGAGGTCCAAAGTGGCATATACTGCAGTGTGAGTAGCTAGAGGGGAGCCACAGTTCACTTTTCTAGGGATCCGACAGAGGACTCAGAGTTGTTTCATAAAGTAAATAACTTCCCCCTCTCTGCTCTGAACCCCCACCTGCACTCCAGTTTTGTTCGGTGTGTATGTGTAGAGGGCAGGTTAGGGGATAAGTAAGATTGGGGTGTCACCGAGAGGCAGTTCTCCAGATCAAAGACAGAGCTGAGGTACCCGAGATTCAATAGAATTGATTCGCTCATCAGGTTGCTAGGGTGATTATGCAGATCTGTCAGATAACGGAAAAAATTCAGCGACCTCACCAAGACTCTTCTCGCCCTACGACACTACCTTTGAAAGCCCGGAAAGGTAAGACTATATAACCTTTGCAGGTGGTGGGTTATATTTTATATTTTTATGCTCTTTCATAGCAAGTAATTCATAAGATCTAAGCTCTAGGGCAGTGGTCGGCAAACTCGTGATTAGTCCACAGAGCCAAATAGCAACAGTTCAACGCTTGAAGTTTCTTTGGAGAGCCACATTTTTTAAACTTAAACTTCCTCTAAGGCCACTTCTTCAACATAGACTCGCCCGGGCCGTGGTATTTTGTGGAAGAGCCACACTCCAGGGGCCAAAGAGCCGCATGTGGCTCTCGAGCCGCAGTTTGCCGACCGCGGCTCTAGGGGCATTGTGGCTTGTTTGGTTGAAATCAAACTATCCTTGATTTTAGGTATTTTTATTCTTTCTTGGTATCAGACCTGGTCTGGTAGAGACGAAAACCTATTGTGTGTGTGTGTGTGTGAAGCGCCCACTTCCTGTGTCCAGAGTGATGTCCTAGGCCCTTACAGACGTTGCATTCCAGGTTTGTCTACCTTGCTTTCCTTTTCTGGGTCACTTTGCATCTCTATAAGTGGGCTTCCCAAAAGACGGATAACAATGCTCTTCGTCTGCAGAGAGCTGCACAGAGAGCACTTTTACAACAATGACCTCAGGTGACCCTCTCACGTAAACCTCAGGTGCTGTGGGTGGGAGCACCTCCTGGCTCAGTGGGAAGAACTGGGACCATGAATCCACATGGACCTGAGTACCCATTTTATAGCTGGAAAAACTGAGCCTCCTGGGAGAGGGGAGGAGGGTTGAAGAACTTAGGCAAAACCACGTGATCATTTTCCAGGCTTGGGGACTATTTGAGAAATAGCACGTGGTATAAATACATAGAGCATGCCGGTCCTCAACCTTTCCAAGGCCGCGACCCTTTAATACAGCTCCTCATGGGGTGGTGACCCCCAACCATACTTCATAACTGTGATTTTGCTATTGTTACGAATTATCATGTAAATACCTGTGTTTTCCGACGGTCTTAGGCGACCCCCGTGAAAGTGTCGTTCGACCCCCAAAGGGGTAGCGACCCAAAGGTTGAGAACCGCTGCTCCTAGACTCACAGGAAATTCGCCATCCTAGAACCCGGTTGTATCCAGGTGCCCCCCCCCCCCCCAAAGGAAGTGAGGCTGAGAACATCCCCGTGCTCTGGGAGTTATTAGTAAGTAGATAACACCCCGATATCTGTTCACAATGAATTCCTGTGGGCATAGGGGAAATGACAGTCCTAACATCAGGAATAATCAAATTCATTTGGTTTTATTTTCTGTGATCTTCAGAATTATATTTCTCTGGTTTTCGGTGTTAGCCAGAGAATAATAACCGCTCCTCTACCCCACCCTCCGTCAGCAATCCTCCTCGCCTCCCACACACATGGTTCAACACGTTTTTTATTTTTAAAAGGTAATTAGAATATTTTATGTGCCCTTGAAAAGGAACATTAGATTGCCTTTTTTTTTTTTTTTAAACTGCGGGAGGCTCTTAATTCAGGAGGAAGTAATTTATGACATAAGCAAGATCCTCCAGCTCTGACTGACAGCATGTGGGCTGGCATGAGATGAACTGACTCTCCTTCCGAGTTCCCTTTTGTTATTCCTTCAATTCAATGTGCGTGTGTGTATATGGACCGTCGGTGGTGTTTCATATGTGGGTTTAAAACTCCAGTGGAGGCTTGGATCTGAGCTTGGATTCGTGATATCTTGGAATTCCTGGAATGTTCTCTCCAAACCGTTCACGTGAAGAATCAGTGTGTTTGGTAAAGGTTGTCACCTGTCTTACCAAGTCACATTCTGCTGCAGTCTGCATTGCCAGCCATTCCCCACGTGATTTTTCTGTGTACAGCTTGGGAGGGCTTAAATAGCATCTGTATGTGGCAACTACTTTGGCTGGGGGCTTACTTGCTTTCTTAAAATCCATCATCTCACATGCTTCTCAATTCAGCCTTTTACAAAATGTTAATTGGTGTGTTGTGTGTGTGTGTGTGTGTGTGTGTGTGTGTGTGTGTGTATGTGTGGTTTTTCTGCCAAAGGAGAAAATTATGAAAATCACTACTCCTTATGAACACTGCCGTCATGGGAAGAAAATAGGCGAACATGTGTGGTTCATGAGCCAAATGAAATCAAACTAAATGTCAAGTGAATTAGACATTTTAGGGAGAATGGTAGATCACTGGAGATTTTAGTTTTCTGCCCGAAGGGTTTCTATTATAAAATTGATCGTTCGCAATCTAACTTAATGGCGAATATCATTTAGAACGTCTGGGTAAGACTGGTGTAGGACTGACGTGTTTTGTGATAAATATCTGGCATTAAGGAGGGCAGATACTGATCCAAGATTTATTTTGTGTCACTATTTTACCCATATTCAGCCCTTCTCTGACGGACAGTCTATGGTGCACCTCTCTCAGTCTTACTGAATTAGTGGTTCTCAGATGTCATTGTGCATAAGAATTACGTGAGATACCTTTTAAAATGCAGATTCCTGGGCCCTGCCCCTGAACCAGTAAGTCTGAGGGGGACCCGGGACATGTTCATTTCTACAACCAGATCTTCTCCTTCAAGGGGTGCCAATGCCCTTTGAGAAACACCTCGGTGGACTGCAAGCCCCGTTGAGGTGAAGGCGTTACCTGTTCACTTTGTGTGTATCCCGAAAGGCTAAGCATGGCCCATGGTCCAGAGGTCATCCTTTTTAATACAGTGGTACCTCGAGATACGAGTGCCCTAACATACGAGATCTTTGAGATACAAGCCCTCGAGCGAGCGATTTTTGCTTTGAAATACGAGCAACATTTGAGAGAGGAATCATCGCGCGGATCAGACGGCTGCACACGACCCACCAGTTTACCGCGACTCGAGCGTCTCATAGTTTCCCACGCCTCAAGGTTACGGAACGAATTAAACTCGTATCTCGAGGTACCACTGTACTTCTCAATGAAATGCACCTGGCTATCAGCAAGGGCTAAATCAAATCACACGTTTAAGTTCTTCCCTGCTCTGAAACTTGGTGATTTTTTTTTTTTTTGATAGAAATGTTGGGACTTGGTGATTCTAGAAAAGGTTTCAGATTGGGCGAGTTCAAAAGGGTAATGGATGTTTTTCAAGTAAGGCTCTGACACGTGAAACCACTCTGATTTTAAACACACAAATGCGAGATTTATTGGCATTTAGAAAGCATGTGAGAAGAGCCAATGTTTTTGAAGCTCCCATCAGGAAATTCTTTGCTAAGTTTTGTGTCTCATGTGTTATTTTGTAGAGTTTATAAAAATAAATGAGTTTTTTTTTTTATAATAGGACTAAAAGATGCCAGGGGAAGAAAAAAAGGTTTTGTGTGCTTTTAAATGAAGGGATTTGAATAAAGGGGCAGATGAAGGCTCGAAGGTAATTGAATTGAGCTCTTAAGTTGTTCAAGTCCATTATGTGGTCCTTCTTAAGAGTTGTACAACAGCGTTAGTACAAAGAGGGTGTGCTTCATGGTTCTTTTCAATGTAGGATAGTAAGAGAATTCCACAAGGATGCATTTGGCTCGAAGGGAGTGGGAAGTTGGAAAGGGCTAGGACCTGAGCTTTCAAATTGATAAGATTGGCCAAGAGCTGAAATTGAAATTGGAAGCTTTAGCTTCAAAAAGAAGGCCTGACTTAACAGCCATGGTCCCTGTTGTAATTTCCTTTCATTAGAAACCACGATCCTTATTTGTTATAATGAGAATAACAGTACTTTTCAACCTAACGGGGCTGGCATTGATAGAGAAGATGAACAGGTACACCTTTGTAAAATATTTATTTAAACCTTATTAAGTCCTCCAGAAGACAGATTTCCTGACACAAAGGGTTTCTTGCATTATTTATCTTATTTCCTATCTCCACAGAGCCTTTCCCACATGCAGCTCGAACACCTTTTAGACGTCATCTCATTAGTCTTCTGCAAGCTGCAACGTCCAAAGTCTTATTTTTTGCATTGCTCTTAACAAATAGAAATGTTTTTGTTTGTGCCTGTCAGTTATATTTGCGAGAGCAAAAAAAGGAGGTGAGTTTTGTCTGAACCCAGTTAAAAACCTGTTTGAATTGGCCGTAACAAGTGTGAGTGGTGGGAGGGCGAGGCTATCAATGAATTCAAACCTTCTCGAAGACGCTTACAAATGTCTGACCAGACTGAACGGGCGTAATTTCGTGACCTGGCTGCCTCTTCTGAAGGGCACGTGGTTTGGGGTGTTTCCAGCCTGCCAAGTACCAAGAACATGACGTTCTAGTGGGGTAACGTGGTTCTTCAGTGGAGCTGACATTTGAGTGTGTTATCTGTTTCCCCAAAGGCCTGCAAAACCCTGACCTCTGTGGCAGAGGAAAACAGTTTTATGACATTCCTGTGTATGTGGTGGAGCACTTCTATAACATTGAAGAAGGGCAGTTCAGAAAGAGATGCAGTTTCTACCAGACGCTCATCCCGTAGGACTTTTAGCTTGAATCAGTTCAGAGCTTGAAGTGGAAAAAAAGGAACTGAACTGATGTTCTTCTTGAGCTGCTCCCCATAGTCGGCTGTCTTTCCCCAAGACCATGGTGGCCTTGGGAGAAGGCTAAGAGAAGAGAAAAGGAAATGGAGGAGGGAGGATTTTGAATTACTTACATCCAGTGTAAACTAGAAACAGCACTGTTTCGAAGGCCCAAAGAGAGGGCTTATACACACCTCACTGGAAACACCGAATGTAAAGGCAGACGATGATGGAAATTCATGAATGAATGTCCAAAGGCAATCTTAAAAAAAAGTCAATGGTGGGATCCTGGATTGAGAGGTGGGATGAATGGGGCAGGGAAGGAAGAAGGGTAGATTTTTGGAATTCATCAATTTGATTATCCGGGTGTGTGTGTGTGTTACCCCAGAATCTCTCCTTCTCTTCTAGGAACGGAGTGACACCAGTCATTCTTTCCTTCTCTCTCATTTCTGCTCCATTTCTATACTTAGCTTTATCGCCCCCTATACATATGCTCAGCAAAAAATAGTGATAAGAATATCTTCTTCCCTATCATTGCCTCCATTTATGTGATGCATATTAATTGTTTACTGTATGCCAGACTCTGTGTTGGGTGCTGGGGATACACTGTTAAATATAACACACATGATCCCTGGCCATCAGGGTACATGATTTTTGAATTATAGCAATCTCTCAAAAGTGTTTGATTTGATGCTTTTTTTAAATCTTTATTGTTGAGAGTATTACAGATGTCCCTCTTCACCCCTACTCTCCCCCCCCCCCACATTGCTCCAGTCCACCCAGTTCTAGCTCTGCCCCAGGCCTTCCCCACCTTATTATCTGTGTCCATAGGTAATGTATATATGCATATAAGATCTTTGTTTAATCTATTTCCGCCCCTCACTCTCCTTCCTTCTGAGAATGGTCAGTCTGTTCCATGCTTCTGATTCTATTTTACTCACCAGTTTATTCTGTTCATTAGATTTCTTATTTGTTTATTTTGGTTTTTATATTTAATTCTTGATAGGTATATATTTGTTGCCATTTTGTTCATATTTTTCTCTTCCTCTTTCTCCTCCCCCTCCTGTTCTTCCCTCCCCCCTCCTCCTCTTCTTCTTAAAGAATATTCTTCAACATTTTATATAATACTGGTTTGGTTGTAATGAACTCCTTTAGCTTTTTCTTGTCTAGAAAGCTCTTTATCTGACATTCAATTCTGAATGATAGCTTTGCTGGGTAGAATAATCTTGGTTGTAGGTTCTTACTATTCATCACTTTCAATATTTATTTCCACTGCCTTCTGGTCTATATAGTTTCTACTGAGAAATCAGCTGACAGTTGTATGGGCATTTCCTTGTAGGTAACTAACTGCTTTTTGCTTGCTGCTTTTAAGATTCTCTCTTTGTCTTTAGCCCTTGGCAACTTAATTATGATGTGTCTTAGTGTGGTCTTCTTTAGTTCCTCTTGTTTGGGATTCTCTGTGCCTCCTGGACTTGTAAGTCTATTTCTTTCACCAGGTGGGGGAAGTTTTCTGTCATTATTTCTTCAAATAGGTTTTCAGTATCTTGCTCTCTCTCTTCTTCTGGCACCCCCATAATGTAAATGTTGGTACACTTGAAGTTGTCGCAGAGGCTTCTTACACTATTTTTGGATTCTTTTTCCTTTTTGCTCGTCTGGTTGGTATCTTTTGCTTCCTCATATTTCAAAATCGTTGATTTGATTCTCAGAATCCCCTACTCTACTGTTGAATCCCTGTATATTATTCTTTATTTCAGTCAGTGTATGTTTGACTTCTGATTGGTCCTTTTCCATTTTTTGGAGGTTTCTAGAAGATTCTTGAGTAACCTTATAACTGTGATTTTGAATGCTATCTCCAGTAGTTTGCTTTCTTCCATTTCTTTCATTTGTGACATATTTCTTTGTCTCTGCATTTTGGCTGCTTCCCTGTGTTTGTTTCTATGTGTTGGGTAGAGCTGCTATGTCTCCTTGGGGTGGTAGAGTGGCCTTGTACAGTGTCTCAGCCTTCCCAGTCACCTGAGCTGGGAGCTCTAGGTGCATCCCTTTGTGGGCTGAGAGCACAGTCTTGTTGTAGTTGAGACTTGATTGCTGTTGGTGTCACTGGGAGAAATTGACCTCCAGGCTAATTGGCTGTGAGGACCAGCTGTGACTACTGTGGGAGACTGCTGTGCAGGAGACACCCCTATGGAGCAGGTCTTGCTTCAGTAGGGCTTTGGTGCTCATTGAGTCTGTCCCTTGAATGTGTTGCTTGTGGATGTGAAATGTTATAATCTGAGAGAGCCTGACACTGACCACTGGGTACACTGGCCCTTGGGTCTCTGAGGGAGGTGCAAAGTCAGCCACTGCCTTGGGGCCACCCAGGAGGAGCTACAGAGAGATCTTTAGATTCCTTCTCTTTGTATCGGGTTTGGAGGTGCCCAGATGAGGCCCAGCTATGAAGCAAGGCAGGCTGGTGCTGGTGCCAGGTCTTGGGCCTTTTATTGATAGGTTTGGGGCTCCCTGACCCAGCTGCAGCTTGTTTGAGATATTTTACCCTAAGCAAGGAAAGGCCGTTCCTATGCAAAAGCTGCTGCACACAGCTTGGGTGGGTTTTTAAATTGGATGAGGCAGGGTCTTAGGGAATCACAGGGTGGAGCAAACAAATGGCTGCCAGTCAGCCCTGCCACCAGAGAGGTCCCAGCAGAGGAACAATGATCCCTGTGAGCACCTCCGTCTGGGAGAAATCCACCCTGAGTTCCTGCCTCGCTGCTAGACAATCCAGTTCTTCCTCATATGTGTCTGTGTTCCCCAGAGTCTCACCCTGGTGCTGGGGCTCAGAGGAAGCAGGACCTCGTAAGTTCAGTTCGTGGTGCTGGCCTTTTAAGAGGAATAGTTGGGTCTCCAGCAGCCTCTGTGTCACTGAGCCCCACTCTGTACTGGTTTTTACAGCTTGTAGTTCTTACTGCCCTAGGGACTTCTTTTCCCAGCTCCGGGAGCCTGGGCTGAGGGTCTGGTTTGCGGCTGGGACCCCTTGCTCCTCTGAGTGGCCTCCACAGAGAGATCTCCCTACAGATGAAAAAAGCGGCACACGCAGGTCCCGGACCAGCCTGTTCCGCGCCTCTGCACCTCCCGCCAGTCTCAGTGTGCTTTTTTCTTTACCTCTAGTTGTGGGACTTCCGTCCAGCCAGCTTTCTGGCAGCTCTGGATGATGGTGGTTCTGTATTTTAGTTGTAATTTTGATGTGGTTGTGGAAGGCAACGAGGTCAGGCATTTACCTACACCATCCTCTTAAAAATCTCCTGATCTGATCCTTTGCATAGCCGTTTGACATAGCCAGGATTTCTATTTCTACTTCATTCATAATGAAACTAGGCTTAGAGAAGTTAAAATGATTTACCCAAGATCACATAGCTGATAAGTTGTGCAATTGGAATGGTCATCTTAATTTTCTGAATTTCAAGACAGTGGTCTTTCTGCTACTCCATGCTGTTTCCCTAAGATCCAAGGGAAGTGCCTAGACCAGTGGTCGGCAAACTCATCAGTCAACAGAGCCAAATATCAACAGGACAACGATGGAAATTTCTTTTGAGAGCCCAATTTTTTAAACTTCAACTTCTTCTAATGCCACTTCTTCAAAATAGACTCACCCAGGTCATGGTATTTTGTGGAAGAGCCACACTCAAGGGGCCAAAGAGCCACACGTGGCTTGCAAACCGCAGTTTGCCGACCACGGATCTAGACCAATATATTATTCATGTTTTACTTAATTTACCTTCCTTTGTGAGATATTCTTGATCATTATAAATGAAATTTATCCAAGCAATTCATGACCCCATGATATTTATTCAAATAAACCATTTCTAGCTCTTAATGTCGAATAGATGATCTTTGTAGTGCATAACTATCAGAATTTCTCTATGTTTTGCAATAACCCCCTCTCTCATAACAACCAGAAATTGGAAGTAGGTGATATATAACTATTAAAGGAAGATATTGGAAAGCTTACTCCCTATCAGTTTGGACAAATAATAAATGAAAGTAATTTTCAAAATGAAAGGGGAGTAATAGACTGTATGGTGATTACAAGAGGGAAAGGAGGGAGGGAGGAGGTAGAAGAGGGTAAAGGGGGGATAAATGGTGGTGGAAGGAGATTTGATGTGGGATAGTGATCACACAATACAGTGTACAGATGATGTACTAGTATTAGAGAGTTGTACACCTGAAACCTATATAATTATATTAATGTCACCCTAATAAACTCAATAAAAATAAATATCCATACTATCCAAAGCAAAAAGTTAAAGTAATAATAAAATAAAATCATAAGAAAAAAAAGGCAGTGGACTGAAAAGAACACTGTTCTGGGAATCAAGAGACAGAACTTTTAGTGTTGGTTCAGCCACTTTTGGGAAATTAAATTTTCTTTCTAAGTCTCAATTTCCTCAATCAGGGACTGGATTTTAGGTTCCTTATATATTCTACACCCACAATTCTAGATCTGAGTTCGAAGGACAGGGAACCTAGAGGTTGATATTGGGGAGACTATAGAAGGCAGAGCTATAGGCCCCTCTGCAGGGCAAAGCAAGAAAATATCACAGATCCATTCTGGCCTTGAACCTGAGTCCATCCGTTCCACTTGAAAGGGCTCCCTTTTCTTTTTTTCCTCCCTTCAAATCAAGAATGAATCTTTCATATTCTTATGGCATTTGCTTTAAAAATATAACGCCCTTGTAAACATAACAACCCAATAATATGGAAGGACTGTAGCTATGATTTTGATGATTCAACTTAGAAGGGACACCATTCCTAGATCTACTGGACTTTTTTCTTTTTAAAGCCCGTCTTGAAAGGTTTTCTCCAGATTGCCTTATATCCCTTTCAGCACAGCAGGCAGATAATGGCTCGGAATCACCACCCCATTGATTTGGAGACTACAGTATTTCTTCACGGATGAATAGGATGCTTGGGGGAATGTCCCATGGTGCTGGGGAAGGATAGCCAAAGGGGTTGCCTCGATCCAGGAGTGAGACAGCCAGTGGTCAGTGACCACAGGGGCAGATGAGCTTCTCAAGGTGTTGACCTTCTACCAAGAGCCTTCCCTAGATCTATTTGGTCCTTGTTCTTCTGGCATGAGCTCTAACTGTCCTCCCAATTCTTCACTTCCCACACCCCTCAAATGTGTCTTGGTTAGTGATCATTAGTTGCTCCCTGCCAACTTGCTGAAAGGGTTTCAATGAGTTAATGGAGGAATTCACCAAAATGCTTCCACAACCTTAAGAATACCCGTCTCCAAGCATGAAAGAGCCAAGGATTTGTGGGTTGATCCAATAGTGACCTAAAAGTTCAAGTTTTCTTTCTTTCACGACACAAGTAATCTTCTAATTTAAGGAAAAGTAGCTTTGGACAGAAAACACCTGTGTTCTCTCCCCTAGAATGACGAGGCGGTGACGTTTGGGAATTTCTTGTTGGCTCCAGAATCTTCTTGCCCTCTATTCCCCGTAGGAAGCTGTTCTATTTGGGAGCCAGCTTCTTTCCAGCTAACTGTAACTACCGAGAGAAAACACCATCACCCCGTGACAATATTCTGAAGCTGTGTCTGAAACAGAATTCAAGTAAGGGATGGGAAGTAGGGGACACTTAGCCTTGTGGGTCAGTCTCACCCTTGTGACAGGTCCTGGACTCATCCAGAGTACGAGCAAGGAAAATCCCAGCATCTCTAGATGTGCTCCTTAGTGGCCGAGCATCATATCAGTCTCTGCCTGTTCTTTGAACGAACCCTGACCCTAGGGAGGAGGCTCTCACCTTGGTCATTGGGACTGGTTCCAGTTATAGGACTCGTAAGTTCTCTTGTATCTGACTCTGACTCTGTTTTGGGTTGCATATAGTCTAGTCATAAGTGTAATTTAATTTTGGAAGGCCAGTGAATGCCTTAGAGTAGCTCATAAACCAGTTTTTGTCTTTGTCATTAAAATGTGGTGACTAAGAAACGTGTTTCGTGCTGAAAAATGCTTCTTATGAAGCATCTTATTATTTGGGAACACAATGCACAGGCATGTTTGTTTCTGTCTACCTTGGAAAAAAAAAAACCCTTCAGAGAGAGCATGTGGAGAGCAGCCATCTGTTCAGGGTTACACCTCCGAATTGCTGTTTCTCTGAACCCGCCTGATTCTGTATATGTTAATTTGAAAAGTAAGGTCTGTTTCTCCGCTTTGTCACGTTCATTTATCAACACCACTGTAAGCATGTACTTACATTCTGGTGTGTATTAGTGACTGTTCATTGGCTATTGAAAAACTGGGAACCCTGGGGTCTCTGAATTCAGTTGCTGACTATTTTTATTCTGCCACCAGACTTTACAGAACAAGTTATTATATATGTCTTACCTTGGTCTTACTCTAGAATAAATGGTCTTGAATGTTTATGAAATTAGGGACAACTCAGACGCTGTTCAGCTGGTTGGGACTGTAGTAGTGCTGAGCTGAGGTAGAGTAGAAGGCAGGAGAGAAGTATGTATGGCAGTAATCTTCTTTTTAAAAAAATATATTTATTTATTTCAGAGAGGAAGGGAAAAGGAGAGAGAGACAGAAATATCATTGATGAGAGAGAATTAGAATCATTGATTTAGCTGTCTCCCACCCCCCCACCCCCACCCCCACTGGATATCGAGCCCACAACCCAAGCATGTGCCCTTGGCCGAAATTGAACCTGAGATCCTTCAGTCTGCAGGCTGACGCTCTATCCACTGAGCCAAGTCGGCTAAGGCTCTTACTTGTTTAAAAAAAATATGTTAACATTGAATTTTAGAGAGGAAGGGATTGTCATCCAGCTAAGAGGTTTTCCTTGTTACCTTATTTGATGAGGTTTCTTTACGGAACCATCAAGGTCACCCTCATCTAAAGAAAGCAGAATAACATCTGGATTACGAAGAAAATGAAACACTTTTTCTTAAACCTGTCCAATGACTATGTTTGAAGATTTTATTATTAAGAAATTGGACACTACTCTGCCGTAAAAAGGAATAAAATTTTACCCTTCAGGACAGCATGGATGGACCTGGAGAACATTATGCTATGTATGTGACATAAACCAGTTAGAGAAAGAAAGTACTTGTGATTTCACTCATATGTGGTATTTAATGAACAAATTGAACTACCAAGCAAAATAGAAACAGGCTCATAGAGAGAGAACAGCAGGCAGCCCTGATAGAGTAGTGGTATTGGGGGATTATGCAAAAGAGAAAAATAAAAGAGAGAGCGAGAACTCATGGTAGGGGTGAGGGGATGCCTGGGGGTGGAAGAGGGGATAGAGGAGATAAATGAGAGAAAAAAGTAAGATCAGATCAAATTAAATTCAATTTAAAAAAGAAATTGAAATGGAAGTACTAGCTCTCTCTTCCTGAGATTTGCTTGGAGAACCTGGGTTCTCTTCTGTAGTTTGGCTTGGGTGACCTTGGACATATCTTTTGTTAACTTTCCTTAATTCATTCAAATCATGTCTCAGAGAGGTTTGTTTGGGGTTTAGAAATGCATTGACATTTTGGGAGTAAGTGGTGAAGTGGACAGAAATGCTATTCCTAAGGAAGTTGGAAGGCTAATGCAAATATTTTAATTGTTCTTTTCAACCTTCTTTTTGGAGGATCAAGGAGCATTTTATTCGAAGATCACATACTTATGAGGCAAAATTTGTTGAGTACCAGGTATCAGACCATGACCACACCCTCCCTGCTCTCCTGTGTTGCCAGATGATGCTTCTGAGAACCTTGCAAACACCTTCATTTCCCGTATGCTGGGTGACTGCATGGTAGCCATTTGTAAGGACTTCCATCTAGCTATCCAGTCAAGAGCAGAATGTGCTGTTTTCCACTATATAATTAGTACTTTACCATATACTGTTTGATTACAGTTAAAGGTGTCACAAAAGTCAGCTCATTAGAAAGTAAGCTCCACGAATGAGGAAACCATGGCTTCTTTCTCCTCCATTTCTCTCCCACCCAAAATAGCAGCGAGGAATTCTTTACCAGGAAGTCTATGGATGAGTGCTTTTTACGCCATTGTGTACTCACTGAAATTCTAAGAGAAATTATTTTTGCACATGCCGTTTTCTATGAAGAGGGTCCATCATTTTCATTAGATTCTCAAAGAGATCAATGGCTCCATGGTTAACCTCCATAGGATAACAACTCTAACGGACTTTTAATGAATACTTGAATGGTAGAAACTACAGGAAAACAGATGTATGAGAGAGAGTTGCCATGATGGGAAGCATGCTTGGGATGGCTCTCAGTTCCCCAACGCTAGAGATATTACATTACTAGCTGGAGAGCCACCCATCAGTGATATCATTGGGATGTTGATCTATTCTTTTTTTGCTCGGTGATTCTATGACAGTATCATCTTCATTAGAGAATACTTCTAATTCTTCCTGCATACCTCCCCCTCATATTCATTTTTGTCTGACTTACTCTTTGGACTGCTTATACACTTCAATAATCTTTTTGGCAGATAGCCAGAGGCCTGTACATCAGACTATGAGAGCCATGGCCCTAAGCATGTGGGTGAAATATTGAACAGCAGGCAGGGAACTTGGCATGAACTCTAGAGAATAAAGAGAAGGTGGAATGATTTTTGAGTCAAGGATAAAAGATTCATAAGATAGTAGTTGACAAGTGGGTTGACATAGTTGCTAATAAATTAAACAGAATAGGATTTAATTGAGTACTAAATTAGGCTAGTTAGCTTTAAATTTAGACTTCTGAACAATTTTTAGTTTAGGCTGCAATTTCGTTACTTTTATTCAAAAAAATTAGGACAATGCAACTCCAGAGATGAGTTTCAAAAGTTCAAAGTGGTAAAAACACATTCATTTTCAATTATATACATACTAGGGGCCTGGTGCATGAAATTCATGCACTGGGGATGGGAGGGGGGGTCCCTCAGCCCAACCTGCCCCCTCTCACATACTGGGAGCCCTGAGGAGATGTCCTGCTTGGGGAGCAGGCCTAAGCTGCAGTCTGGCCTCCCTTTGTGGAAGGCATCGGGGCTGATCAGGGGAAGGCATCACTTCGCTGCTACAGCCATTGCCAATCACCACAGCCACCAAGGTGTTTTCATCAACATGGACTCCGGTCCCTTCACCATGAAAAAAATGACAACTTTCTTTAGGCATTTCAAGATGTGTCTTTCATAAGAAATGACATTTCTTTCTTTCTTTCTTTTTTTTTTTATCCTCACCTGAGGATATGTTTCCATTGACTTTTAGAGAATGTGGAAGAAAAAGACAGAGAGAAACATCAAAGTGAGAGGAACACTGATGGGTTGCCTCCTGCATGAGCCCTGACCTGGGGCCCCAGCCAGGGAAGAGCCTGCAACCTAGGTACATGCCCTTGATCAGAATTGAACCCAGACCCTGCGGTCGGCAGGCCAAGGCATTATCCATTGAGTTAAACCTGCTAGGGCAGAATATGACATTTCTTAGCCCTCCAGCAGTGGACCTTCCTTTTTTTCTCAGGAGTGTGGTGGAAAAACCCTAGATCACCTTTTTGGATTCTTATTGCCCAATACTAAGACTATTACCAGTGGCATACAGGGAGCTTAGCCAATGAGCAGTCAGAAAAGGTGATTCCTCTGGTTCACATCAATCGCCAGCTGGGCCCTGCCCAGGCCTAAAGCCTCTGGCATTTTTTAATATATATATTAAAAAATAGGCTTGGGCAGGGGACCCCCAGCTCCCTCCGATTGCTGGCTTCGCCCCTGCCCCCTCAGTTCTGATTGCAGGAGCCCCCTGGCTCAGGCCTTTCCCAGGCTGCTCAGGGCCCATGTGGGGCGTACCTCAGAGTGACCTGGGTGCCAGGATGTTCCCAGGACCCAGGTACTGGGCACCTATGTATGCAAATTAACTGCTATCTTTGTTGGGTTAATTTGCATACTCTGATTGGTTATGGGCGTAGCGGAGGTACGGTCAATTTACATGTTTGTCTATTATTAGGTAAGGTACAGATTTGTACATGAATATGTTAATGTATGCAACAACATAATGCCTTGACATCCATGGAAATATGGCTCCATCCACATGAATGCATTCATTCACACATATACAAGTGAAAAGAAGATTAAATATTGTATTCTAATAAAAAACTTTTGCAGGGATATCGAGTATTTCAAAGCAGTTGAATAGCCAATGTGTGAGAGGAACATTTTAGGTACTATAATGATGCCTCTTTTGGGGTTAATACTACAAAACTTCAAAGGACATATAAAGAACTGAGTCTAGGCAGAGCCTAAGCTGACAGTATGATACTAAGAAATAGCCTAGATGAGAGAAATCTTAAAGACATCCATTATAATCTAAAGGAAGTTGCCTCTGTTCTATACTCCAGTTTTCCTTTAGAAGTGTAGTTATTAAATCATGATCACCAACAACAATTCCAGTCCTAGTTTATTGGGTTGGTTGTAGGGCCCTTTAATCAGATGCTTCCTCAAAATGCTTTCTGGTGATCCTCTGAGCTGGCTGTTTACTCTTCAGTATTCTGCAAAGTCGCACCATTTTTTAGCATGTGCATTTTTGATGAGCACGATATTGCTGTTCTACATAAATCTTGTCAACTCTTTGAGGAATGCAGGGATACATGGAGAGGATATGGTTATGAGCTTCTTCCTTTACTTAATCCACCCACCACCAACCTCCGAGACCATTATAAAGCTGTACTTATAAAAGCGAACTGATTTGCCAAGTGTTTTGGCTCTGGAGGGACACCACCTATTTTTAGCCACAAAGAAGTGTTAGGAAGAGGAGGAAGGCATACCTCAGAAGGACAGATCTGAAATGAAGCCCAGAAAACTGACCAGAGTGGAGTGGAAAAACAAAGGAGTGCCTCGTGAGAGGTTGCTGACGTGCAGAACTAAGGTTCTGGGTGGTGGTAGGAAAGCCCTAAATAAGAGTTCCGTGAATGGAGAATTTAGGAAATGTCATTACAAAGGGCTCTTAGCCAATCTAAGAAAGGAAACCAGGACGTTGCCAATTGAGCTGGTGGTTTAATGTGGTTAGTAATCTGTATTTTTTGATTGAAGTGCTATCAACACATTTATTGAGCAACTGTACTTGGACCAAGTATTGTGCTAGGAAATGGGTGTGAAGGGTGGGAGGATGGTATTTGAAAAGTACAAGATGAATTATGTGTTCTCCAAAAGTATAGGGGAAGCTATGGATTAGGTACTGTGTTGGTGCTTTCTGCCTATTTTCTCATTTAATCTTTAACGAAGCTACTGTGCTAAGAGTTAATGTTATCCCTAGCTTGGAGATGAACAGCGTGAGACTCAGAGTAGTTAAGTCTGTCCTTCCTCCTTCCCTCCCTTCCCTCTTTTCTTCCTTCCTCCCTTCCTCCGTATCTCTTTCCATCTCTCTTCCTTTAACCCAGGTTAAACTCAAAGGTTAGTAGAACATGGTGTCTTTCTTCCAACGGTTCACTTTTTCTGTCGGTAGCAGAGTTATAACTATGTAATAAATGCTGTAGTAGATGCCTTACCTGGTTTGGTTCAGTGGATAGAGCATTGGCCTGTCGACTGAAGGGTCCTGGATTTGATTCTGGTCAAGGGCACATGCCTGGGTTGCGGGCCCTATCCCCAGTAGGGGGCGTGCAAGAGGCAGCTGGTCAATGGTTCTCTCTCATCATTGATGTTTCTATCTCTCCCTCCCTCTCCTTTCCTCTCTGAAATCAATAAAAAATATATATATTAAAAAATGCTATAGTAGAGGTATGAACCCAGCCATATGGGAGCTCAGAGGATGAAGTATTCCCAGAAAGGGATCCTTGGAAGACGTAACATTTTAGTTGAGTCTTCAAGGAGGAGGAGGAGTCTGTCTAGTAGACAAGGGCGTTAAGGAAATTTAGGAAATGTCATTACAAAGGGCTAACAGTGTGGCAGATATTGCTGGCTGCTCACTCAGCACCCATTACCCTCTCTCTCTCTCTCTTGGAGAGCTGAGCTTTTGCTCAGGTGTCTCCTCTTCTGCTTGGCTCAAGGGAGGGCGACCCTATCCTTGCCTTTAGGAGTAAGTGGTGATGGGTGTAAGCCAGTTAAACCACGACATGTCCTCACCAAATGGTGAAAATTGCCATCCAGATGCATGACACTAGCCGGGATGGCTTTCAGTGCAGCGCTAGTCTGAAGCCTCTCTCAAGGAGGACGAACAAGGAAGCAGCATTTTAGTATTTGAAAGGCGAGGTAAAATTACACGGGCTCTGTCATATTCGTGCATTTAAATCTGCTGGGGAATTAAGCAGCTGAAGCTGTGCAGTGTCATCACCAGAGTTCTTCACGGGAAAGAATGAAGATGTTCAAAGGAAAACCTTCAGGCCCCTGCCAGAAGCTGTTCCCAGCGACATAAATGCCTAATTCAGCTACTAGTCCTTGCAAATGAAGCAGCTCTCTGAAAATTCAAGCTGCAGCCGGGAGCTACATCCGGGCTCAGAGGCTGAAATCAGTATCTCCTGCTGATCAAGCTGGGACGGAACTAAAGCAATAGATCTAGCTCCTCATTTAATTCTCCGTGAGCCCCTCCTTCCCCTCTGCAGTAGGGTGGCATTTAATATTTCAGTCCTGCCGAAACCAGTTTGGCACAGTGGATAGAGCGTCGGCCTGTGGACTGAAAGGTCCCAGGTTCGATTCCGGTCAAGGGCATGTACCTTGGTTGCGGGCACATCCCTAGTGGGGGGCGTGCAGGAGGCAGTTGATCGATGTCTCTCTCTCATCGATGTTTCTAACTGTCTATCCTTCTCCCTTCCTCTCTGTAAAAAAATCAATAAAATACATTTTAAAATAAATATTTAAGTCCTTCATGTACACCATAACACTTGAGCATTGTCAAGGCCGATAAGAGAACTCTACCTACTTCCGTCTCTACCCTTATTTTTAGAGCATTAGGTAGGGAGTATCCTAGTCAAGTCAGCAGAGGACAACCAGATGACTTGGAATAATAATTGACAGGTAAAGGACAGATAAGGGACGCTGGGCCGGCAGCTAGTGGGTAAGAGCCACAGAGCAGTTTGGAGAGACTTTATTTTCAAGTGCCTCCAGTAACACTGCTAATAATAATAATAAAACAGTAAGGCTAATAAATGGAAGAAAGAGCACTTCAAATGAGCATATGTGTCATTTAGAAGCAATGTTTGCAAAACCGTGGTTCCCTTCCAACCCCTGGAGGAAACTACTGTTAACAGCTAATTGTGTATCTTTTCAGAGGATCTTTATGAATTGATAAGCGCACCTAAACATATCTTGTATTTTTACATAAAGCAGTCATGCGACTTGCATTATAAATATCTTTCCTTATCTGATCTTAATGGGTCCTTCCAATTCCTTTGAACTATTGCAAAATATTGTGGGAAATACTTCAACTGTTCTAATAATGGACAGTTAGGTTGACTGTGAACTTGATTCTTTCATTAGGCCTGCTGCAACAAGTGACATTCATACAGTCTATGATACAAGTATGAGTGTGTATGTGGGATACAATTCTAGAAAGCACAATTTCTGGATTAAAATCTATGTATATTTTAAACTTTGGTAGTTAATGCGAATTCCCATCCTAAGAATAAATTCCTTGAAGAAGAATTGATGGGGCAAGGGATATGGGCCTTTCAGAAATGTACCTATTTCTCTTCCTGAGCATTATCTCAAATTCGATAATCTGAAAACCTTCTAAAAAAAGACACCAGGAATACTAAATAATATGTAACAATGAGCTAGGCTTGCAAACAAGCAAGACAAATCCCAGGAACCAAAAGTAGAAAGCTGAAAACCATTGAAGGCATTGAAGCCACAGTTGTCCAGAGGCATTTTCTGTTCCAGGTAACCAGGATGCTCAGTGTTCAACAGCCACATGAAGACAAGACCTTGAGCCCAACCAGGTGGAGAACTCAGGGGAAACCAAGACTCACAGGAAATTGGACTCACAGGACACTGGAGTCTTCAAGTGCTGCCACAAAAAGATAGATGAGAAAAACAAAAATAGCCAGCAAAAGGAGATAAAGCAAAATCTCTGGCTTGGCCTCGTAACACAGTGGGTAAAAAGTGTCTCCCGAGAATGTATAACCTCAGGCCTACCCTTAAGTGGTTTAGGAGTTCTAATATAGACCACCTCGGGCACCTCAAGTACCTAACAGAGGCAAATGCAAATTCTCTTTAAAGACATGTGTCTTCAACCCAGGCTGCGTAAGATTTCCATGGATACAAGGCTCGATTGAATATAAACTCACCTCCGGGAAGAAACAGATTTCTATGCATGAATGTACTCAGAGTAAACAAGAGTATTAGACCTCTGGATCTTCGGATGATTGAACAATCAGATAGTGAATAGCAAATGAGTTTTCTACTTTTCAAAGGTTTAAGGAAATGGTATCAGAAGTGAAATGTTACTAAGAACATACACATAAGACCTGGCATAAAAAAAAAGTAGAAATTCTAAATATAAAATTGATCCTTAGAAGATTAGACTCAGTTGTAAAAAGAATTAGCAAACTGGAAAGATCTGAAGGAAGTTCCAAAGTGCAGAACAAAGTTACAGGGATGGAAATATGAAAGATGCTGATCGTGTGAGCTTGAAAGGGACAAACAGAGACTGCACTGGCATGCTGGATGGAGAAGAGAATGGCAGAGGAACAGGAAATGTTTGAAGAGATAATAGACGAGAATTTTCCAGAATATAGCAAACATATGAGTCCTCAGATTCAGCATACACAATAAGTTCCAAATTTTCCCATTGTGTTTGAACACAATGTTTATGAAATATGAGTATATTTTCCAAAATAAAAATTAGTAAGATTGTTTTCTGTTTTGCTAATACCTTTACTATCTGGCTTAACAGAAGACAGCTAGCTGGGTTCTCATATCTGCTTGCACATTTATTTATTTATTTTTAATATAGTTTATTGATTTTTTACAGAGATGAAGGGAGAGGGATAGAAAGTCAGAAACATCGATGAGAGAGAGACATTGATCAGCCGCCTCCTGCACGCCCCACACTGGAAATGTGCCCGCAAGCAAGGTACATGTCCCCGACCTGAATCGAACCTGGGACCCTTCAGTCTGCAGGCCGACGCTCTATCCACTGAGCCAAACCGGTCTCGGCTGCTTGCACATTTAATATGTTCCAGTCTTACATGTCATGTAACCTTTGGAAAACTCCAACTTGTGAGAGAATGAGAATAAAAAAAAAAAAGACAAATCATGTCTTAGTATTTACTGCAAATACACTTTTGACCTTGTAGAACTCCTAAAAGGCTCTCCAGTTTCCTCAAGAGTCTCTAGAGCATCCTTTGAGAACCCCTAATTTAGATTAAGTTTTCTATTATGGGTCATGGCTGGTAGACTGGGTGTTACAAACAAATTTTCTACGCATTCACACATCCACACTCCATAAATGCGCTGCATAAATCGTGATTTTTCAGGGAATTAGAACACAATAATGTACTCTTGGAGCTGAAACCAGAGTCAAGGGATTAATTTAATCTCTCTTCCATGATTCACAGGGTACGTCAGGGCCCTGCAATGCCATCCTTGTGAACATCAAGTATATTCTGTTGGTGCAGAAGTCTTGGGTTATACCAGGTATTTTTTGGTTCATGAGATAGTAGATAAACTACTTGTCACTGCAGTACGATTGAATGGTATATGTCAAAGATGACTATGATTCTCTACCATATCATTGCAAAACTGCCCAGCAGTGGGAGAGAGACGTAGTCATCTACCAAAAGACCAGCACATTGGTGTTTCATAAGGAAACTGATGCAAACATTGATGCAGAGCCTGACTCTGGAGAACAATGGGAGAGAATTAGAGGATGTTTTTCATTTCCTGGAAAAAAATCTCATTTACATAGCTTGAATTAAATTCCGCCATCAAATATTCTTTTTTTTTACTTTGAATTATTATTATTAAATTTTTTTATTAAGGTGTTACATTTATACATATCTTTACATTACCGGGGCCCCGCCCACCTCCCAGGCATACCTTAACCCCCCAGTGTCTTGTGTTCATTGGTTATGCTTATATGCATGCATACAAGTCCTTTGGTACCTGCATCTGATTGTGTCTTATTTCCGATTTTATATCCTTAAAGGGATGGCCCCCATCTGAATCTGTTAAAGGATCAGATTCTCTGTTGATTTCACCCACATTAAACAAACATGATCCACATGTTTTTCCTTTCTTATTTATTTCATTGTATAAAATCTAAGATGCAAGACATTATTTCAGTAGCACCCAAGAGAAGGACAATTATAACAACCCATTGGAATGCAGACACCTCAATTTCAATGAAAAAGACTAACATTCTCTCTAAATATTGAGGTGAATCCACAAGGCTTAATCCTGATTCATTTCTACCGGATCATAGATAGTAGATTAGCTGGCCAATTTTTAACATGGGACAACCTATGACTTACAAAATGACAGAATTAAAAACTGTTTATTCTCTACCTCATTACAAAAAGGAAATGGTATAAAAGAATGATTTGTTCCAGTAGAAGTTTATTATGCTAACATATAGTGAGTACCTCCTGAGTAGTAAGCACTCTTCTAGCCCCGGGGATACCAAGATAAATCAAAAACAGTTCTTGCCTTCATAGTAGAGGAGAGAAAACTGTAAATAAAAACTGATTCTGAATGTGACAAGGTTTATAATAAAGATATTCTATATGATAAAAGGCTAATATGCAAATAGACCAAGTGTTGAAACAACCAACCGGTTGTTATGGTGTGTGCTGATCACCAGGGTGCATGTGCGGAACATGGCAGGCATTGGCCATGGTGGGATAGTGGAGCAGGTGGGCAGGGCCACCAGGCCAAGGCAGGGCACTGGTTGCTGTCATTGGGGCGAGCCTCTGGTGGTTACTGAAAATTCTTTGCTACTACATTCCATAGTCCCAGCCCTGATTGCCCCTGAGGCCTTCTATACCTCCCCTTGCTCCTGAGGGGTGATCAGGGCAGCAGCCACCTGCTCACACCTGCTGACAGGGGCACTGGTCCCAATAGCTCCACGCTGTTAGCAGGTGCGAGCAGGGCCAGTGCCGACAGCGCATGGGCACAGCGGTGGTGGGAGCAGGGCTGCAGTGGGAGAGGCCAGGTGGGGTCACGAAGGATGGGCTGAGACTTGCTCGGTGCCCACCACAGTCTTGCAGCCCACCGTTCTTTCAAGGTGCACGAATTTGTGCACTGGGCCCTTTGTGTATTATAAACACACATAGAAGTGTCACAAAGGGAATGATCCATTCTGCTTATAGAATCAGGAAAGGCTTTATCTTTGAGTTGACTTGAGGAATAAGTTGCGGTTTTCTGAGCTGTAAAGGAAGGTAAGAGTATTCTAGGCAGAGAGCACACCAGGTGCAAAGGCCTGGCGTATCCAGTCCGTGCAAGTAATGCAGTTTGGCAAGGCCGGAGTGGAAGGTGAAGACAGAGAGCGGTTGGAAAGGATGCTGCAAACTGGGTAGGAATCAACTTGTCAAGGGGCTATCGCCAAGCGAGGAAGCCTGAACGTTAGCTCATCCATCTCTGGTTTTCCGGACATGCCCTACAACTCCAGGGGATTCACAGAGGTGTGGAAGTATTTTTTATCATTGACGACTCCTGGAGAAACTCTTTCCTCTTTCACCTTTCTCCATCTCTTTATTCTTGTTGGCGTTGAGTTTTCCATGAGTCGTCCAAAGCTGTCCCCCACCCCCTTCCCTTTTAATGTACCTTACAGGATTCAATAGTGGTTTTTCATTGGTCATTAATTTAGATGAAATATTATTTTCTGTTCCACAGCTGGATTTTATCAGACTATGGTGTGGGAGGGAGTGTGGTCAGCAGGCAGGGCGTTGCTCCTGCCCCCACTTCAATAGGATCCACTCGACGTTACATGTGTGCACGTTTTAAACTGGGCTCCATTTTACCCAACCATTGTTTATTGAGCACAGACCGGTTGCCAGACGTTTTACTGCCATACATAATGCATAGCCTCCCAGGGCGAGGTGTTAGAGACTCCTCGCTATAATTGACGGGCAACGGCTCTAGGGTGTCAGGAGAGTGATTTGATCAGATCATTTCTGAGAAATCTCACTGTAGTTGCAGTTTGGACAATAGGTTAGAGAGCAGAGAGGCTAGGCGGAAAACGAAGGTATAAAATCCATAGGACTTGAGGTACATGGAATGTGGAGAGGAAGACCATGGTGGATTAGGAGAAGCCCCAGGCTTCTAGCTTAGAAGAATGCCTCTAACCACAAGGAAGAACCTCTGGAGCTTTTAACTTTTAGGGAGATGTTGGAAGAAGGAGAGCCGGTGAGAGAGGCTGAGTGGGGGGAGCAAGGGGGAAGGATAGGAAAGGAAAGGAGGGGGAAGAGGCAGAATTTCAGGAAGGGAGTTCTGGAGTCCAATGCTTTCAGGAAGGTAGACCGAGAAGTACTCATTACTTTGGCACATGGGGAGGCCTGGGGGATTTCAGCGGGATCAGCTTCAGTGGAGGCCAGATTGCAGCAGGCTGAGAAGTGAGGAGGAGGAGGAGACAGACTAGTTTGTCTTCTTCATGAGCATGGCTGGGAAGCATATTACTACCCTGTTTCCACCCAAATAAGACAGTGTCTTTTATTAATTTTTGCTCCCAAAGATGTGTTAGGTCTTATTTTCAGGGATGTCTTATTTTTCCATGAAGAAGAATACGATACACATTTATTGTTGAACAAAAAAAGGAAATGTATGACCTGCCTACAGTACGGTAATCATTGTCATCACAAGCCAGCTCACTGATGGGCCGCAGCGCAGCCAGAGCTGTTCAGGCAGGGCGAGGTCTCTTTAAATCAGGAGTCAGACGCCTCACGGTAGCTTTGGGGGCCTTCTATTCCGGGGAGGCCTGATGTTCAAGGGAGGCCTTATTATCAGGGGGATGCCTTATATTACAGCGAGAGGCAAAACTGGAGGTAGCTCTAATTTTCGGGGGATGTCTTACTTTCGGGGAAACAGGGTAGAGAAAATGCTGGGGTTGGAGGCATTTAAAATGTGTAGGAGAGGAATCCAGGGTGGAAAATTGAGGATAATGCTGTGTACGTATACATGCATGTGTGTATGCATGTGTGTGTGTGTGTGTGTAGTCGCAAAGGGAGATCCTGAGCAGATGGGAGGAAGCTGCTTTCCAGGATGGTCTTTACTGAGAAGCCCTAAATGTATAAGAATTTAACAGGAATGTATGTATTTAGTACATATGTATACATATATGCATATCCACATATTTGGTGTATTTGGGGGAAGTTTATGGAGAAACATGTGGGAGTAAATTTCAGTTTTATTAGGGTACCGGAGGACTTGGGGTATCAAGGAGCCATGGCATCCAAATCATGTTGGTTTAGTGATTAAATGTCTCTGTTGAGGACATTCAGACTTCTGAAGCACAAGGCTGCCTCTGTGTAAGCCGGACTGATACCTTAATAACTCATTGTGGAGTGCACAGGAAGTGCTCGGGGAGTATTTTTATCATTGGCGACTCCTGGAGAAACTCTTTCCTCCTTCACCTTTCTCCATCTCTTTATTCTTGTTGGCGCTGAGTTCTCTACGAGTCGCTCAAAGCTGTCCACCCCCCCTCCCTTTTAATGTACCTTGCAGGATTCAATAGTGGCTTTTCATTGGTCATCCGTTTAGATGAAATATTATTTTCTGTTCCACAGCTGGATTTTATCGGAGACGCTGGCGACCTTGTGAGACAAGCCAGATGTGTGAAGTTATTAGCCTTCGGGGTGATTTTAAAACGAGAAATGGGCGTCATAGTCTCTCAGTTGATGTCATTTCTGTGCTTTAAAAACATCACGGGCATATAATAACCTGTGAGGTGTCACTTGCTCTGATCCTGCCTGAGGGGAACGGATGGGAAGATGGATCTGGTTAACGGGTAGCTCGAATAGGGGCTAAAAATCCATGCTTGGCCCTGACTGGTTTGGCTCAGTGGATAGAGCGTCGGGCCATAGACTGAAGGGCCCCAGGTTCGATTCCGGTCAAGGGCATATACCTTGGTTGCAGGCTGGGTCCCCAGTAGGGGGCGTACGGGAGGCAGCTGATGGATGTTTCTAACTCTCTATCCCTCTCTCTTGCTCTCTGTAAAAAGTCAATAAAATATATTAAAAAAAATAAAAACCCATGTTTGCTCTGGAATTTGCTGTTCATTTGCAGTGTGGGGTGGGAGACGTGTATTAAATCCCCCCGTGTGTCAGGTGGAGAGCGAGACGGCATCCACAGGTGGCTCAGAGGGGGAGGCAGCACCTCGTTAGCAATGAGGAGGGAATTCAGCCTAACGCCAGAGAACGATCCTGACAGCTGGGCTTGTTAAAGGCTGAACCGGCCCTTGGGGAGAGCCGGGCTTGGCACCGGCCTCACCTGGCCCCGGTATTTATTAGTGATGATGAGAGTCAGGCGAGGTCTCCCAGACAGGAACAAGCCTGGTTCCCATGGTGTTTTATAGGTTTTGACATTGATTTTGCTCCAGACAAATAAATCTCTGACTGTTAACTTCTTCCCACCTTAATTCAGCAAAAGAAGCCTGTTCCTGGTGTATGCGGCGCACCAGCCCTCTCCGCCTCTGGGAACTCCTCATCCCGAACACGGGCGGCTCTCGTTTCCAGTCTGTAGTCCCTGGTTTTATGGCGCCAGCATGCGCTGACTTACCTTCCACTGCGGGGCCAGTTCTCCTGGCACCTGTTGTGGTTCTTACAGTTTCTCTAAACAGTACCCAAATGCTAGATTTTTTCCAAAGGAAGTTGACAGAAATATGCTGTGTTGCACACTGGGAAAGGAGTTAAAGTAGCCTTTGAATGGCCATAGTAATGATTTAGATGGGCAGAAGGTACTAAAGTTAAATTTGCATGACTAAGCAATTAAGCAAAGCCCACAATTGACAAACATAATTAGCATATGCAAAATGGCAGCCACGTCCTTGGTTGTCTTAACTTGGAACCAAAAAAGATACACGAAGCACCCAGAGCCCCCCTCTTCCCGCTGTGTAGGTCTGCTTGCATATTTAGGTGTATTACACATGGAGCATCGTTCATTGAAAAAAACCTTCCTTATTTATTTAACAGGAATTTTCATGAGTTTTGGCATATTCAATATTTCAGCAGCTAAATTTTATCGAATAGAGCAGAAATCTTTTCCAATAGGGGAAAAATATCTCTATCTCCTTCTCCTTCTCCTTCTTCTCCTTCTCCTTCTCCTTCTTCTTCTTCTTCATCATCTACCTTGCATTTATTCATCTATCTTTCTATCAATTCTTATTGGATCAGCTTTTATGCTGTGTAGATATTTTGTGGGGGGAAGTGTTTTGATCTGGAGACATGGGAAACTATGTAATACCATGTGGAGGTACCATGGAGCTCTCTCAGTAGAAATTCATGCTGCTTTCTGCAGCAAATCCTCGAGATGCCAAAGGAAATCAGAGTCTCTGGAGTCCTCGCTGAGCCAAAAGCCAGCCTGGGTCTGGAGAAGTCGGGACAACGTGCTTTCCGCAACTCAGTCATGCCCAGTGTGTGACATGCTTTGTCACGTGGCTACCGAAGTAGAATCGCTGTATTCGGGGTACCAGGAGGAAAAGTCACTTCCCCAGGAGCTTCTTTCATATGGAAAGAGGAAGGAGAAAAGTCACTTCTCCTTCCTCTTTCCATAAAGCAATGACCTCAAATGTACTAAAGACCAATATACCTGGGTCAGGCACCATGTTCTGCTCCCTCTGGCAAACCCTCAAGTGTACCTGCAAAACCAAGTTCTCATTCTTAAGCATTCACAACACAACAAGTGGCAAACCTCCCTTCATGCAAATCGACTCTTAAAGGTCCCACCCACCAGCGCAACAGACTTCATGCGTTCATGGACCCGGGGCCAGACATTCTTCCACATACAGGCCACGCATGTCTGGTACCAGGCTGGAACTCTGCCACTTGCACATGTGCCTCCTTGTGTAGGAATTCACACAGATCTTCACGAGTCGAATTTCATTTCCTTTAAAAGGTTTTCTTGTAATGGCAGATATTCTGATTCTGTGTAGCGTGATTCTAGAACTTTTCATCCTTGACAGAGTAATTATGAAAACTTTCAAAAATACAGGAAATACAGTGATGGTAATTATGAAAACTTTCAAAAATACAGGAAAGTGCTGAGGACATTACTGTGAAGTAACTAGATAGTCATCAAGCAGAATTTCCAAATGGTATTTGTCATATTTGCTTCAGATTTTTTTTTTTTAACTCAACGAATGCTTTACGGATAATCTTTGATCTCTTCCATTTTCATTCTTCTTTTCCTTCCTGTGGGCCTTCCCAGGGGCGTCACTGTTATGATTCTGCTGTATAGCCATCCCCTATATTGCTTATATTTTTACTGGATATAGAATATGCCTAAAATGCATGTAATATTATTTTCAGACATTTCGTAAACTGATGGTTGCCAGATGGGCGGGGGTTTGGAGGGTTGGGTAAAAAAAAGTAGAAGGGATTAAGAACTACAAATTGGGCCCAAACCGGTTTGGCTCAGTGGATAGAGCATTGGCCTGTGGCCTGAAAAGTCCCAGGTTTGATTCCAGTCAAGGGCATTTACCTTGGTTGCGGGCACTTCCCCAGTGGGAGGTGTGCAGGAGGCAGCTGAATGATGTTTCTCTCTGGATGTTTTTGACTATCCCTCTCCCTTCCTCCCTGTAAAAAATCAATAAAATATATTTAAAATAAAAGAAGTACAAATTGGTAGTTGCCAAGTAGTTATGGGGATGTAAAATACAGCATAAGAAATATAGTCAGTAATATTGTAACACCTGTATATGGTGCCAGGTGGGTGCTACGCTTATTGGAGGGATCACTTCATAAGTTATATAAATGTCTAACAACTATGCTATACGCTGGAGATTAATGTCATATTGAATATCAACTGTAATTGAAAAAAACAACAACACGCAACTCCAGATAAATTTTGAACCTGGAAAGGAAGTGAGGCAAATTCTTAGACCCCCTTGTTTTTATTCTGCGAGCTTCCATTTTAATGGGGAGCAGGAGAGACAGTGGAGGTCCAAGTAAGGCGAGGAGTTGGATTAAAGACCTCCAAAGAAGTCCAGAACCTGAAAGGTGATCCGTACACAGATTATCTGGAAAAAACCCACTCCTCCTGCATTCTCAAAGTGGGCAGAGAGGAATCTGGCCTGGCTCAGCCCGGCTCCAGGTGAGCTAAAACCATGCTGGGTCCGGGGGAGTCGAGGGAATATGCTTTCTGGTGAATAGGCTGGGGGCGCAGAGGAGAGAAGGTCTAGGGTTGGCGTTGCTGCATCCTACAAGTTTGTTTGTTTGTGTTTTAATATTTTTATTTTTTCATCTTTTAAAAATATATTTTATTGATTTTTTACAGAGAGGAAGGGAGAGGGATAGAAAGTCAGAAACATCGATGAGAGAGAGACATCGATCAGCCGCCTCCTACACGCCCCACACTGGAGATGTGCCCGCAAGCAAGATACATGCCTCCGACTGGAATCGAACCTGGGACCTTTCAGTCTGCAGGCCGACCCTCTATCCACTGAGCCAAACCGGTCTCGGCTTAATATTTTTTAAATTGACCTTTACAGAGAGAGGAAGGGAGAGAGAGAGAAACATCGATTGGCTGCCTCCTGCATGCCTCCCATTGGGGAATGAGCCCGAAACCTGGGCATGGGTCTTGACCTGGAATCTAACCGGCAACCTTTTGGTGCACAAGATGATGCCCAACCAATGGAGCCACACTGGCCAGGGCTGCATCCTGCAAGCGTGGAAAGAGCCCTTTCAGGGAACAAATGTTTTCGCTGTCACTCAGTTCTAAATCTTTTATAACCCCACTTTAATTTCCTCTTTAACCTTTGATTGTTTACAAGTGCATTTTCCATTTCCAAATGGAAGAGTGTTTTTATTTTCACTCCCTTTTTTATCCTAATTTAACTGGAGTGTGGTCAGAGTCTGCAAACTGTGTGCTATTAATTTTTTGAATTTTGCTGAAACATTTTTATTATGTAATGGTTAAGTTTTTATAAATATGCCACCTATACATGAAAATGTATATTCTCTAATTTGGAGGGTAGTCTAGTCCTCTCATGTCTATCATGTTATGTGTGTGAATTGTGTTGTCTGCTTCTTTGTCTGATCTATCTACCAGTGTCTGAGCCAGTTGTGTTAAAGATCTCCCACTTAAACGTGGACTTGCCTAATTTTCTTTGCAATCCTATCAGGTTTTTTTTTCCATTTAGATATGTCTAAACTGTAAATTCATACAAATTCATGATAGCTACATTTTCTTAGAGACTTCAAATAAATCATTTCAGAATGAAGCTCTTTATCTCTGCTAATGCTTTCAGCCTTAAATTCCACTTTATCTGCTATCATTGTTGTTCACTAGAATTCTTTTGCTTAGTATTTGCCTGGTCTATCTTTTTAATCTCTTTATTTTCAACTTTTCTGTGTTCGTTTTAGGTGTGTCTCTTGAAAGTAGCCCATTGCTGCTATATATATATATATATATTCCACAGTTATGCTACGTTTCTTGATTACTTGAATTTTATTTGTTTCCATTGGTGGTGATTAATGACTTAATTGGAATTACATCTATCATATTATGTTATTTTATGTTTACCAAGCTTTTTGCCTACTTTCTTTGCTCTATTCTGGATTTTACGTTTTTAGTATTCTTTCCTTCACCTCTACCCCAGCAGTTTGAAAATTTTAGATTCTGCTTTTGCAATAATTTCTTTACACTTCCTGTCAACTTGAGCCTCAGTTTCTCATGTGTGACAGATATTAATAGTACCTATTTCAGGGTTTCTGTGATGATTAGGATGATGCACATGAGCCACACAGTGTCTGTTAGAGATAGACATAGATAAATATAGATAGATATAGATATATAGATACGTGAGTCATTACATCACATCCAGTAGACCAGGTGAGAATAGACTACAATCTGCGATATAACAGAATATGAGCCTGTGACTTGTAACCAGATTTCTTCCGCTCCTCCTCATTATCCTGGAATTTTGATGCATTTTTTAGGCTTTGGGGGTATGGAGAATAGCAGGTCATTACCCTTCAGGTTTGGGGTTGTGTCTAGGAGCCTGTGGTTCTTTAATGTTGGGCAGAAAATTACAGACTTAATGGGGGTTTGGTGGCCACACGGAGCTCATGGAAGATGAGTCCTATGAATGGCAGGGATCTTATTCATAGGCACATACTTCCCTGGGGAGCCATCCTCCCTGTGGTCTGAGCTTTTGATTGAATTCTTGACAGTTTGAGTGGCTTTGGCTGTGAACAACCAGTAGTGGGGGGGGGCAGGGCTGAAAGAAGTAATGCTTTGCCCTGGCTGGTGTGTCTCAGTGGACAGAGCATCGGCCTGCACACCAAAAGATCAAGGGTTTGATTCCGGTCAAAGGCAAGGGCAGGTGCTGTAAAAAAGAAAGAATTTTTACCATTGGCAACAGCACACATGGAACTGGAGAGCATTATGCTATGGGAAATAAGCCAGTCAGAGAAAGATAAATATCACAGGATCTCACTCCTTTGTGGAACATAATGAACAACATAAACTGATGAACAAAAGCAGATCTAGAGACAGAGAAGCATCGATCAGACCATCACACCTCAGAGGGAAGGGAGGGGAGGGTGGGAGTAAGGGGAAGAGATCAACCGAAGGACTTGTACGCATGCATCTAAGCCTAACCAATGGACACAGACACCTGGTGGGGTGAGGGCATGAGTGGGGGGGGGGGTAGCGGGGTTATTGGGGGGATAAGGACACATATCTAATACTTTAATCAATACAGAAAAAAAACATACAAACAACTTAACCCCACCCCCCCCTAAAATAAAAAATAAGCAGACTCTCAAACTGAAAACAATTAGTATGGCTTTAGATTTAACACAATGTATTGCTTCTAAAATAGGCTTCTAAAATCCTAATGAATTCTAATAAAATTATTTATTATATCAAAAAAAGCCCACCAAAATTAAGAAAAAAAAACAAACAACAGACAAAGGCAAGGGCATGTACTTGGGTTGTGTGCCCCGCCCCCCACTCCCCTACCAGGGCATATGTGTGTGTGTGTGTGTGTGTTTGTGTGTGTGTGTTGGGGGGGGTGGGGGAAACAACCACTTAAAGTGTCTCTCTCCATTTGATGTTTCCCTCCCTCCTTCCCTCCCTCCTTCCTTTTCTCCCTCCCATTCTTCCTCCCTCCCATTCTCTCTGAAAAGCACTGGAAATATCCTTGATTTATATCCTATGGGCTAAGGATTCTGTAGAGGTCATTTATAGAGGCGCATAGTGGGGGTGGGATTGGGGGAGAGCTGGAGAGCGGATTATCTTAAATATCTAGATGAATAGCTAAAGTGACAAGCCTTCAGACAGAGGGTTGAGGACATGGTCTAACACGCAGCTAAGGTGGGTAAGAGGGCCGCACCCCGTTCTCTGTTGGGTAACATCTGTGGGTCTAGAGTTGAGGGTCTAGTCAGGAAAACTAGTGGAGGTCCAAGTGTGACAGGAAAGACCTGGAAATCCTAGGGATTCCCCTTCCAAGTCCGAAATAAAAGGACAGCCGTTGAGTAAGCAGATGGAACTCACTCCTGCTGACAGGGGCAAGGAAAGGGAGAAGGACAAAGGGCCGCAGAACTGGGATCCGAGGGACAAAAGTAATCGATAGAGTGAAACCGTAGGAAGGTTAGAGGGACGAAATCCAGTGTTATTTTCCTAAATCCAAGACATCTGGCCAGCTTCTCATCGGAGAAAGAGAGCCTTAGGAAGAGATCAAATACATAGGGAACCTTGAAGGTCAGGGTCACTCTGCCTCTGTCCCGCCGTTGTTTGTAGGTCAGGTGCGGAGTTGCCATTGGCCGGCCTGAGTTTCATTTTCTCTGATTTCCTCCGGTCCTGCATGGGAAGAGGCCAGGGGACCTTTAACTGACCCACTGGCAGAAAACCAAGGGAGGAGGGACAAGCTTCCTGCTAAGCGCCTGGCCTCCATAACGAGCCTGCGAAGAATCAAGAATGGGGCGCATTGCCATCCTCAGACCGGCGCGTTAATTAGACTTCGGCGCTTTGAACTGGGGGCTGTGATCATTTGCATGCGTGGATGTGAAGCCGGAGAGTTTTTAATTAGCACCCGAATAATTGGTCCTGCGTCTCCTCGGCAGAGGAACATCTTGGTTCCCATTTCTGGGAAGTCGGGAAGAACGAAACGGAAACTCGGCAACGCAGAGGCAGGGAGCACAGGTGCTCCTGGGTGCGGACGAAGGAGTTCTTTCCAGCGTGCCGTCCCCAGGTCACCTTTCAGACCCCCTGTTTGGAGACACAGCTGACTCCCAATTATAAAAAGTAAAAGCAATTATTGGGACGCTCCCCGTGCATTTCAGATCGCAGTCGGACGCTTATTTACGAGAAAGAGCCCGCGCCGGGAAAACAGGCTGTTTAGGATGCAGCGTGCGCTCTGACTGATGTGCAGCCATAACAACAGTCACCTCCCTGGTGGCTCTTCAAGATGTTCCTTTCTCCCCGTGCCGCTGGAAGCAAATGTCCTGCTTGGGTGTTGATGTCTCTCTTCCTAGGGTTGCACGTTTCTGCGCTCTTGGCATATTAGGGGTGAAGGGAGAGAAAAGAACGAAGAATCCCAAACAATGGCATTTTCAAACTCCAGTTTGGGAGTTATTTTTGATTCGCAATGAAGATTTCCACGTTGCTTGAACTGAAGTTAGAAATTCAGCTGTTGGTTAAAGCATCCACAAAATGGAATCTCTACTTTCTCCCACACAGCATCTTTCTCTCTCTTTTTTTTTAACAATTAAAAAAATTTATTGATTTTTTTTTAGAGAGAGAGGAAGGGAGAGGGATAGAAAGTTAGAAACATCAATGAGAGAGAGACATCGATCAGCTGCCTCCTGCATGCCCCCTACTGGAGATGTGCCCCAAACCAAGGTACATGCCCTTGACCGGAATTGAACCCGGGACCTTTTAGTCCATGGTCCGACGCTCTATTCACTGAGCCAAACCGGTTTTGGCTTTCTCTTTTTTAATCAAAATATGTTTTTGTTCATTTAAGGGAGTGGGAGGAATAGAAATATCATGATGAGAGAGAATCATCAATTGGCTGCCTCCTGCACGCCTCCTGCTGGAGATCGAGCCTGCTGGTTCATGGGTCAATGCTTAACCACTGAGTTACACCATCCAGGCGGCATCCTTATCTTTTAAGCACAGAATAGGTTTGTGATTCTGTAGCTCCTAGAATATAGAGAACCCAGAGAAGGTATTACTCACCTCAAATATTCTTTAAAATAAACCCGAAGAAATACAATCGGAATAATACAAGTATTCCTTAATTAACTGAAACTCTGCTTAAAAATAATCATCTTCAGGGATTGGATGGAAGAGAATATTTACAACATTTAAAAAATGTCATACTATCTTAGCTAATAAAAGAGATACTTGCAAATTAACCATCACTCTGCTACACCTACAGCCAATCAGAGTGAGTATGCAAATTAACCTAACAAAGATGGAGGTTAATTTGCATATGTAGGGGCGGAGCTGCCAGGAGGGGCGGGACTCCTGCTAGGAGGGGAAGGGAGGCAGTGGAGGGAGCTATGGATCGGTGCTCCGGACAGAAGGGAGGACTTGCTGGCTCCCAAGTGGGCCAGGAGCAGGGACATGCCGGCTCCTGGGCAGCTAGGAGTGAAGCCAGGGTAAGGAAAGCCTATTCTTGCACGAATATTGTGCACCGGGCCTCTAGTATTTAGCATAAATGATGAAATGAAAAGAACCAACACAGAACACAAACCTGGAACTCTTGCCAGTAAGGCCATCGGTGTTATGCCATCTCACCATGTGAGTCTAGCCGAAAGGTAGAAATTCCTGAAGCCTGATGGTTTACTGGAACTCCAGGCTCTTTTGAAATGAAGTGTAACATTTACACTCGTTCTTTGCCCTCCCTTAAACTTTCTGGACTTAGCAGACATGATGGTCCTGTTCTAATGTTTAGTTCTTATTTTAAACTAGAGGCCCGATGCATGACATTCATGCGTTGAGGGGGCAGTCCCTCAGCCTGGCTTGTGCCCTTTCATAGTCTGGGAGCCTTTGGAGGGTGTCTGACTGCCGGCTTAGGCCTGGTCCCCATGGGGTGCAGGCCTAAGCCGGCAGTTGGACATCCTTAGCGCTGCCACCATCGCCACAGCACTCACCAGCTGTGAACCTGATTTCTGGCTGAGTGGCACTTCCCCCGTGGGAGTGCATTGACCACCAGGGGCAGCTCCTTTATTGAGCGTCTGCCCCCTGGTGGTCAGTGTGCATCATAGCAACCAGTTGTTCCACTAGTCAGTCAATTTGCATATTAGCCTTTTATTATAAATGATTGTGTATCTTTTAAAACTCATCTAGGCAACTAGCTTATAAGCTTCTGAAAACAGGGGCCATATATTCAACTTAAAAAAATAATCATACAGCATGGCTGGTGTGGCTCAGTGGTTGAGTGTTGACCCATGTACCAGGAGATCAAGGTTTGATTCCCAGTCAGGGTACATGCCTGCCCTGGTATTTGGGGAGCATGTAGGAGGCAGCCGATCAATGATTCTCTCTCATCATTGGTGTTTCTATCCATCTCTCCCTCTTCCTTGCTTTCTCTGAAATCAATAAAAACATATTAAAATCTTACATAACACCTGGCAACATCCCTTAATACATTAGAAACCCAACAGATAGATACTTCACTGATTTCATTGCTAATATTTTTAATCATGTGCTTGAAAACCCTCATTTTTAAAAAATATGTGACCTTAAGTGGTTTGCTTCCTTCTGAAATGTGGAACTTTTATTACATGTGGGAACTTGGTTCCCCATTAAGTGCATCCTATTAACTGAGAGACACCTGTATAAATATGCCCCTCCCTCCACTAGCACACACACAGGCAAAAGTAAACGTGATGGTGGAAGGGATGGAGAACGGGGCAAATCTCTCTATTCGCGTTCATTAAAAAGTTCTGTAAGGGAGACATTGAGAACTGCAAGATAACTAACAATGTAGGCTGCGTCCTGCATCAGAGCTCACGGAGAGAGCGAGAGAGCAGGAAGGCTTTGTGTTTAAGTAGCAAAATGGAAAGTCTTTTTTTTCTATGCCTGGTTTCCTTAGAGCAGTGGTTGGCAAGTTCATTCGTCCGCATAGCCAAATATCAACAGCACAACGATGGACATTTCTTTGGAGAGCCACATTTTTTAAACTTAAACTTCTAACGTCACTCCTTCAACATGGACTCTCCCAGGCCGTGGTATTTTGTGGAAGAGCCACACTCAAGGGGCCAAAGAGCCTCATGTGGCTCTCGAGCCGCCGTTTGCCCACCACTGCCTTAAGAGCGTCTTACTTTGGGCATATGGAAATTTCATACTCTCCCGAAACACTTACCAAGCCCACTGCGGTACCACCAATTTCCCTCCTGAGCTCTGAAGATGCGGGTTGGAGAGAGCGGGCAGGTCTGCAAGCCGAGTTAATCTCCTCAATCCTGCGTGTACCTGGGGCCTGGCACAGCGCCGTTGGTATTAATATAGCAAATGGCTTCTCTAAGCTGACTGGGTTGTAAGCAGGATGCCGGCGACTTGATCCTGACAATCAGCCCGCGTATTATTCCCCTCCATTAAAGAGCCTTTTAGGGCATGGCTCCTGCTTCTTGCAACAGTTGCAGCATAAACCCGAGGGTAAAGGCGGCAGAGAAACCCTGGCAGATCTGACTCAAAATAGAACCCGGACTCTCCTTGCTACCCTCTGCCACCAGCAGTAAGTACCCTCCTCTGAATGTCCCCTCTTCGCTGAGCCCCATTCAGAAACGTCCCGTCTCCCTGTGGTCGCTCTGACTTTCGGACCCACATGGCTTCGACGTGCAGGACAAGGGAGTACAGTGGTACCTCGAGATACGAGTGCCCTAACATACGAGGTTTTTGAGATATGAGCCGTCGAGCGAGCGATTTTTGCTTTGAAATATGAGCAACAGTTGAGATAGGAGTCATCGCGCGGATCGGCCGGCTGCACACGACCCACCAGTTTACCGCGACTCGAGCGTCTCATAGTTTCCCACGCCTCAAGGTGACGGAACGAATTAAACTCGTATCTCGAGGTACCACTGTATCTTTCATTCCAGAGGACGCAGGGCGCTGCTGCTGTGGCTTCCGCTGGCCTTTCCTCCTCTCTGGGAAACAAGAGACCTGCTCTCCGCAGACACCCCGCCTGAGCAGGGCCCGCTGTCCGGGATCCTCTAATCGAACGGAGCGCGTTTCATGCACCCGAGAGAGGCCTGCTGTAGAAGGGTCAGCGCGGGGCCCCTGAAAAGATGGACTGTGTTGATTTTCGGAACTGGGTCTCTGAGGCAGAATCACATCGTGTGGGTGATGCCTCTCCTGAATGAACTGCAGCGGGGTGAGCGTCCAGCATCTCCCCGCCAAGGGCATCCTCCTCGGATGTGCGGGAGCTGCTGCAATCTGCTGGGGCTGCATCCGCTGCGGAGGAAAGTGGCTCGTGGACGCGGTTCTCTTCATGGTTCGGGTAAAAGAAGACGCGTTTGAGCCCACAGGAATGGATCTAGGCCCTGACAGGGGTCAACACATGAGTAATGTGGGAGAAGAAGGAAGCTGCGAATCACGGATGCCCACAACCTACCCCCTCCAATTGTTTGTTCGCTTGGCTGTGTCCCCCACCTGAGTAGTTTTTTAAATAAAATATATTAAAAAATATATTTTATTGATTTTTATATATTTTATTGATTTTTAACAGGAAGGGAGAAGAATAGAGAGTTACAAACATCGATGAGAGAGAGAGAGAGAGAGACTTCGATTAGCTGCCTCCTGCACGTCTCCTACTAGGGATGTGCCCGCAACCAAGGTACATGCCCTTGACCGGAATGGAACCTGGGACCTTTCAATCCGCAGGCCGATGCTCTATCCACTGAGCGAAACCAGTCTCGGCTTGCCTCCCATTTCTTCCCTTCCTGCGCGTATCATACAAAACCCCTGCCATTGCTGGCTCACTTACCCGTGTCCCCCACCGAGACCCACAGGCAGGGTCCCTCCGCCTCTCTTGCCATCCTATCCCCAACAGCCCCCCAGAAAGCATGGCGTTCAACAGCAGCTCAATTAAGTGTGTTTGGCCCTTTGAGTCAGCAGAGCTCTTCTGAAATCCCCGCACTGTGCTGGCAGGAAGAGGTTAATCCTCCTCCACTGATTTCAGTACTCGGCAGCTTCTCCTTCCTCTGTGACCCAGCGTTCGGAGAGGAGACGCAGGCTGTCTTGTGGTTAATGGGGCCTCGCCAGAGGGGTCAAGCCTGCCTCTCAATCAGGATTTTGCTCACTCTGAGCCTTCTCTCCCCCGTTACGTTCTGGCGTGCAAAAAGAAAGATAAACCAGGAAGTGGCTTGTAGCTGTACAGAAAGATTCGCCCAAGGATTCTCACTTCTCATTTGGCCTGTTCCCAGGGCATGCCACACTGAAGCTGGTAGAAGCACTGGACTGCAGCCCACCCAGCCCTGTACCATTGGAAGGAGCCTCAGTTCACCGTTAGTCAGTGGCCAAGCCAGAACTATAACCGACATCTTTTATTTAATGATGAACTTATTTGGTGGACATAAAATATGAATACAATTTTTTTTTTACCTTCACATTGAGAGGAATAAATGTGTTGGCTCTGAGACAACTTATAACTATTTGTACACATCATCAGTGCAGACACGAGGAAAAACTTCGTTGAAGTCTAACATACATTCAGAAAATTGTGTATAGCTTGGTGAATTTTCATAAGGTGAATATAAACATGTAGCCAGCACCCAGGTCAAGAAAGGGGACATTAGGTCCTTGGTTGACTACCTTCCATCCATCCATCCTCCCCTACCTTCCCTCTGAGACCATGGACACAGACAATGGGGTGGTGAGGGCCTGGGGCCAGGGTGAGGGTTGGCTAAAGGGGACATATGTGATACTTTCAACAATAAAGAGTTCCAAAAAAAAAAAAGAAAACATTAACAACTGATGATTTTTACTATAAGTAATATATAATTATTCCATATTTTCTCCTAAATATGTTCTATAAAATAGATCACAGGCTTATAATAACAGGAGTTCCTTATGGGGGTGAATGGAGATGGAAAAGAACTTTCAAGATGGCAGTTTATCCTCATGTGCGGCTCTTAGCATCCCACGGAGTTTAAGGCATGTATCTGTTTGCTCTCGTGTAATGAAGATGTGGCTGTTGATGTGTGCTCAGGCTGATGTTGTGAAGTCAGAAGGGCCATCTTGTGTGACTCTAACGAACATTCTGTGGTGCTCACATATCTACTTAAAGCATTTCTTCTGATGACTTGTTACATGGGATTTGTAAGCATAGGTGTGTATGCTTCATTCTTTTAAAAAACAAGGTGAAATCTTGAATCTGTTATTAGCCGTCTTTATACTCTGATTGCATGGAGCTCCTTATAGGTTTTACTCTCACTCTTGGGGGCAAGCTTGACTGTAATTCTGAGCGGAGTGACTGGCATTAAGGTGTGTATTGCAGAACTGTCCTGTCTTGGTTCTAAGCCAATTAACCCATCACCCGGCTCCTTAGCACCAAGCTTTTAAAAAAATGTCCAATGTACTATTACCTGACATTGAACTTTATTCCTGATATAGACATTACCCAATACTTTGGACAAATTATTTTACCTGAAACATTTTCTTCGTTCCAACGACTGGAATTACCAGTTCTGTCACATCATTATAATAAACATTTGGGGGATGAAACTTCTGCCTGAAATTGGATCGAAATATTACACTTATCAGAAAGGCCATTACATTACATGAACATTTTCATTGCGCAGTTCAATTAAATAGAACAGTGACTGGGCAATTTCTTGAAGAATTTCTCATGATCTAAAAGTTGCTTAGCCCAATGGATTTTTAATAACATCCTAAGAAAGCTTTTCTTCCTCATTCCCTATCTCCACCCAAGGATAAAATTCATCCATTATTCAGAGCAGTGGCTCAACTAACCTTAATCCAGAAAAAAGAAAAAGTCCTTACCTGATTTAAACTTACTTCCTGCTGTCTAGAATAGCCCATTCAGCAAGCAACATATTAATCTACTTAATTAACATGTATTGTGCCTTCCTTAAGGCCAGGCAGGGTTCAATTATTCGCTCTAGCTAATTTTACCTTTCTCCTCTTTGTATCTCACTCTGCTCCCCCTTAGCCTGATCAGCTGATAACAAAAGCTCGGTAGGAGACTCGTGGTAGCGTGATAGAATTAAATAGAAGGTCACCGAAAAGCCTGGGAGTTTGAAAGGTGCCTCTTAACTTCAGCAGGGAGCCGGGTGATAACTCAGACCTTGCCCTTGGCTCGGAGAAGTTTGGGTGGCAAGCAGATGATGGCTATTCCACTTGTTTGCTATTCCCAGACTCTGTATTTCGTACACGGGAACCATATTTAAACAGATCACCACTGCGTGTACACATTCCCCCAGGAAGGAGGAAGCGCCGTCATCCTGTTGATACCACCAAAGCCTGGAAGGACTATTAATTTGGTTGTTCATTTAGGCATGCATGGTTGCCGTAGCAACAACACTCTCATCGCTCCTTCAAGCCCTTTGAGCAATGAGCATCTGTGGAGAGTCCTACGGAGGTGTTACCGTTTCTATCCTTCCTGTCACAGGCTGAACCCCTCCCTTGCTCTCCTCATGAGCAACATATTTCGCGAGAATCCCTAGAGAGAGAAGAGACTCTTTGCCGGAGCGAGTGGAAAGAGAGATCTAGAGGAAAACAGAGGCCTTTGTTTTCCGTGGGTTGCTGCAGAAGACCTCGCAAGAGGCGGCTTGGAAGTTAGATGGTGATGCACAGTTTCGGTCAGCTGGAATGCGAAGAAGTCCTTGGCAAAGTTCAGAGCCAATCTTTTATACAGGGTGGCCAGGACACCGAGTGTCCTGCTGAGAGCCAAAATTGTAGGTTCCAGCCTGTGGTATGCCGTAATAGGGTGCAGTCTCTTGCCAACTGTTTCTCAGATGCCAAGACTTTCTCCTTAAGAACTGTATGGTTTTCAGAAAGTGCGTGTCCTGAGGGGACATATTTCCTCTTTTTTAAAAAAAATTTCCTTTTAACCACGACTGGTAGTGAAAGCTTACGTAGTTTTCAAAAGCCTTTGTTGGAACTGAGAGATCCCCACCTTCTAAGACCGAGGTCGCCAACCGGTGGTCCGTGGACCACTGATGGTCCATGATCGGAAAGATTGGCAGCCGCTATTCTGAGACACTTATTCAACATGAGTCCTGGTCTTTGATCCTGTCCTAATTTATCTCATCTGTAGCTCCCACTGTCAGAATTGGAGGAGAGCAACAATCTATAGATACATTATGTGCTTGCCAAGAGAAAGGAGAAGAGACAGGGGGCAGTCTGTCTTCTTCAGCGGTTGAGATGAGATATATTAGGTCTTTGCAGAATCCTTCGTTGAAACTTAACGTGTAAAATGTTAGGGCATCTGACTCAGTAAGTTTATCAAAACATCATTATAGGTTTCCCACTCCTGCAATTACTCTGATCGAGATGATCAAGAACAGATTTCTGTATTCATTTCTGTGGAGAAGCTTACTCATGTCTCTTCAAAATTCTCTTACCTAATGATACCTATTGTTCAATAATAGATAATATTTAACAGAACAGTCTTTTACTTGGAGAAAATTCTCTTTGAGAAGAATCTGCTAATCAAGTAATTGTCACTTCCACCTCTCAGTTTAGAGGAGAAACTTCTAGGCTGAGTTCTATTCTTAGGTAGGTAGGTTGAGTCTGGGTTACTCTGGCTTCCACAAGACAATGACTGTGTTCTGAGGGCTTCTGTTTTGTGTGTGTGTGTGTGTGTGTGTGTGTGTGTGTGTGTGTGCAAATGTTTGTGGGGACTCCTGGGACCAATTTTTGTAGGGTTCTCCTATTCCCACCTACCTTTCTGGACTCTTTTTTACTTTCTATTCCCATTTTATCAGAAAAGAACTCTTCTTTTTTTTTTTTTACTTCCCTAGGATCAAAAGATTATAGTATTCTTGAGGTAGAAAACACCTCCCATTTTTCTCGTATACATTTCTGTCCTTAATACTTGCAGTCCTTAACTATGCTCATGTTGTCCATTTTTTAAAATTTTGTGTACATTGATTTGTTACAGATGAGCACAAACTAAACATTTTTTATTATATGCAATTTATTATACCATTGCAGTTTTAAAGGAATCAGCCCTAATTACAAATAAGATTTTTTTTCTAGCTCTAACTCTGATTTTAATTCATAGGATGACCCTTTAATTGTTCTAGGTCTCAGTTTCTTTATCTGTAAAATGAGAATAGCATTCTTTATAACTTATATAAAGATAAATGAGATAAATATCTTAAAGATATTTGAAGATAAATGATGTATGTGAAGGTTGCTGGGGAAGTGTGAGGTGCTATATATAAGTATGAGGTCTGTGCATAACCACTTACGCTGCGTGTCTCTGGGGTCCCCATCAGCCTGTTGGCTTTGACTGTACCCTTGGCAAAGGTGGCAAAAAATCCTATTATAAATCCACTGCAAAAATGTAGATTTACCTTGACCAAACAATTTCACTACTAGAAATCTATACTAAGGAAATAATCACATATGTGCATGCAACTACAAGTGTTAACTGAAGCATGTAATTGGAAAACTGGAAACAACCTTAATTTTCCATCAGTAGGAAGAAAGTTAAATAAATATCCACACCACGGAACACACTGCTCCTCTAAACAAATAAGATTGATGTATTCTGCAATTGCATGGAAATATCTTCAAGACACAAGTTGCATGAAAAAGCAATTCACAGGGCAGTACATCGTGTATTATCTTATTTATGACAAAACACCCACAGGAAAATAAACAGAAACCTCATCTACATGTGCAGTGTATCTACACTAATAAAAAAGTAAGATGCAAATGAACCATACCTTCATGATGCCCACCATCCAGTCAGGAGTGAGTATGCAAATTAACCCAACAAAGATGGCAAGTTAATTTGCAAACACAGGTGTTCTGCACCACCCAGCCACTCCGGGCCTCTGGGCAGTGTGGGAATGTGAGAAGGTGGCTCTGGCTGGAGCGAAGGTGGTGCCGGCAGCTAGGGGAAGGAAGGCCCTTTCTTGCACGAATCTTTGTGCATCGGGTCTCTAGTTTGTATACAATAAATTTGTAACAGCCTTATGTCGTCATATATCCTTATTATACCATGCAGTGTGGAGAGTAGAGGTTAAGAAATGGGTTCTGGTGTTACACTGTCTTCAAATCCTGGCAGGACACTTATGACATGTGCAATTAAGGGTTAATGACTTAACCTTTCTGTGCTTCACTTTTCTATTCCTAAAATGGATTTTTCATACTATGTGCAGTATAATCCCAATTATGTTTTTTTAAAAAAATACATCGTGTATGAATAGCAGAAGGACTGACCCACCAATATATCAACAGTAGTTATTATTCAGTGGTTGGACCATGAGTGACTTTTCTTTTTTCTTTTCATTTTTAAAATAAATTTCCTATAATAACAATGTAAAAAACAACAAAAAAATGAATTTGACAGTTTTACCTAACCCAAATTATTTTAAGTGCATAAAAAAAATCCAGATGAACACATTAGATTATCCTGTGACATAGGATAGTGTCAGTGTTTTATGAAGTCAGAATATATTACAGTCTAGTTGATTCCAGCTTTCTCATCTTATCCCCACGTTAGCTGAAAACTGATTGTAGACTCTCTATTAATAGTCTCTGGTGATGGTCAGTATTGTGCTAGGGACATGGCAGATACTGAATATCTATGTTACAAAAGAATAATAACATCTAACAAAAAAGAGGGGGTTTTTAACTTGGATTTTTCTATTAATTTACTCATTCATTTATTAATAAGTTATTCAGTCATTCAACGAATGGCGGCTGAGCATCCCTTACAGAGCAAGCATAGTAAGTGTTGGTGTACAGTGGTGATAAAAGGCTATGAAACATCTAATTCGACTTAGTTCTCTCTACTTGGAGGTCTGAACTGGTCCTGGTTCTAAACAGAGTTCATGCTGTCACTTACAATTCTTCTATGTAAAGAATACCCTTCACTGATTCAGATGACAGTGAACAGAAGAAGCCAGAGAAGATGATGGAGCATGAGGTGCCCAGATGATTCTGAAGGCGTAAGACCCAGAGCATCCTTTGCTCTGGTTGAGAGGTCTGTAGTGAATGTGCCAGTTGTAAGCAGGGCTGAGCCTGCACAGCATGTCTAGGTTTGAGGGCATTACCTCTGGAGCCACACTGCTTGAGTTCAAAACTAAGCTTACCACCTATCAGCTGGGCAGGGCAGTCTTGGGCTAAACATATGCTCTCTGCCTCAGTTTCCTTCCCTGATGAGTGGAAGTAATAATATGACTTCCTTGGGTTGTTTGTAGATGAAAAGAGATGATACATTCAAAGTACCTAGCATAGTGGTTAATATAGTCAAGCATCCAACAAATGATAGCTATTATTCTTAAAAAATAAATCTTATCTAAGAATAAAACAGCCCACCAATGTGGGGGTCTTTGATACCAGATAAATATGGAGATGGGGTAAGAACAGGAGATTTTAGGAGATGGTGAATAATGAGAGTCAGAGATAGGGTGAGAGTACAGTTGACATAGACCAAAGAATCAGAGGATTTTAGAATCAGAATCCATTCACTCATCCATCCATTCATTCCATATACTGAGCACCTACTATGTGCGAGAAGCTGTTCTAGTTGCTGACTCTACACAGTGACTACAATATTGCTGCCCTCTTGAGCTTTACATTTTAGTGGCAGAACTGGGCCATATGGTCTCCTCCTCCTCCTCCTCCTCCTCCTCCTCCTCCTCTTCTTCTTCTTCTTCTTTTTAAAAAAATATATTTTATTGATTTTTTTACAGAGAGGAAGGGAGAGAGATAGAGAGTTAGAAACATCGATGAGAGACATGGATCAGCTACCTCCTGCACGCCCCCTAATGGGGAATGTGCCCACAACCAAGGTACATGCGATTGACTGGAATGGAACCTGGGACCTTTCAGTCCGCAGGCCAATGCTCTATCCACTTGAGCCAAACTGGTTTTGGCCATATGGTCCCTTCTTACCACACGCGGGAACCCTGCTGCAGTGCGCCCACTGCTGCTCATCTGTCCTCTGTGTGTGTAGGCCATGGGAAAGCGCATGAGTGAGCAGGAGCAGCACCTTCCACGCGTGGACAGCTGGAAATGCCAAGTGCTTGTCTAAGTATAACTCTCTGCATTGAAAAGAATACCGAATTCCAGTGGATAGCCTTAGGAAGACCCCAGAGGCTCAGAGGAAAATGAACTTGGGCAAATATAACCCAGGATGGGAAGGGTCGGAAGAAACAGATCACTCAGGAGTGTGGCCATCGAGGATGCAGCAGAGGGTTCTGGCGGAACTGTGGGGGCAGAATCACGCAGTGTGATGAGGGGGCTCCTGTCCCCACCCAGGGAAGGCTCAGTGGCCTCAGCTCTGACTTTCCTCGCAGCCGGGTCTGCCCAGCTCATTACCTCACGCGCTCCGCTCTCTGCACTGCCCAAGCTCTTTCCGAGGAGGAGGCAGACCTTCCCTCCAGGGAGGTCAGCACGGATTGCAACGCTTTGCTTCATGCGGACTCCCCCCAGGGAAGGAGCCATCACTCTCCCTGCTGGGCCACAGATGGAGGAGCCCCCAAGGCTTGGTGACAGGCCAGTGCCAGACCAAGTTTCCGGAACCAGGCAGAGGCGCCGATTTGTGTCTGAACTTAACTCCTCTTTCCGAAGAGCATCCCTTGCCTTTGTTTCTTATTTGCATTTAATCCCCATGGATCACAGTTTTGTTCCGTGGATCCATCTAGCAAAACTCACGATTCAAGGACTCTCGGTCCTTGCCTGGCTCACAGAACGACAGAATTCTGAGAAGATCGGCCCTCCCACTACAGATGTGGAACCAGGGCTTGGGAAAGTCGAATGAGCAGCCAAGGTCAAGTGGCCAGTTGGTGACAAGTGCTGGACTGGAGCTAAGGTTGCCAGGGTTCTGGCAACTACACAAACACATTTTTTTTTATTAGCAAATAGGAACATGGGCTCAAAAATAACTCCTCAGCCTCCTAGAAGAGAGATCTGAGATGTCATAAGCAAAAGAGTACAGAGTTGAGGTTCGAAGTATCCTTCCCCTTTATTTTATTGTCAATCATGTCTGGCTTGGCACAGCCTTGACTCTGAGACGTGCTCTACTGGAGCAGCCTGCGTGTGTGCCTGTGCGCCTGGCTCTCTGAAGGGTTTCTAGAGGATGCTTCTCTGGGGTTGCATTGGTAGGAAAATAAATCTGTGGTGGTTTTGGTTTTCCTTGTCTTATGAGCTGGGGGAGTCAGCCAGGAGGCCACTGTCTCCTGATTCTCTATGTGGTCATCATCTGCGCTCCATTCAGACCACAGATAAGACCACGGGATCATAAAAAGCGATCTCAGGGACTGTCCATGTGGTCATCAGTGGGGAGGGAGGGGAGAGGTATGCAGACAAGCAACTCCGACCAAAATATTTCTCCTGAAAGCTCTCATACTTGCAGTGTGAATTCACCACTGGAAGACTGCCATGCTTTCTATTTTAGGATCCCATGTCCCTTATGTGTCGCTCTGCTGCTGCTTATTCTGCTGGGCGGTGTGGGGAGCAGAGATGAAGACAAAGCATCCCGGAACTGGACTCTCTGACTGCAAATAGTTTACATTTGCTAATTTTATGATTATGGACCAATGACTTCATCTTTGTGTGTTTGTTTCCTGTCCTTAAAGGGATCTGGCACATTTATGTAACTCCAATGATAGTTATGAGGACTCACTAGATAGAGTATAGACACACTGGCACCTACGATGTGAGTTGTTGCTGTTCACGTCTCCCGCTTGTGTAGCCCAGTGGTGTGGAAAGAACACCGGGTCATGGGGTCAGGAGACACCAAGTCCGGTCCTGGCTCTCACTTTTATGGGGCTACATGAACTTGAGCTAGTCACTTGATCCCAGCTCACAGAATGCAAGACACAGAAGCAAGTATTTTGTCTAATCTCCTCAACTTACAAATGCAATTGGGTCTTGAGAGAGGAAGAGGCTCACCCAAACTCCACAGGGAATTCATGCCCTAGGCCAGGATCAGCTAGCACCCGCTCTCTTGATTTCTAACCCAGAACTTTTATATTCATCACTTTGGGGACAGAAGACCTTGCCAAGTGTCCCCAACCCTGCTGAAGATCTGAGGACTTTGGAGTTGGCAGGCAACGGGTTCCTCACAAGCTGTCTTTGGGTGGCGGCCATCTCAGAGGCAGCAACCAGAGCATCCTAATATGTCATGGTTGGCATAAATGTCAGAGGCAGAGATGCCTCTAAGATGCTACTGGGGGAACGCTTCTGCACCTCTGGGAACCCCAGAAAACTCCTTCCTGACCGACAGGACAGAGTTGAGCCCGTGGTCAAAGCCCAGTGGGTTAATAATTGACTCTGTTTCTTCTTCCTTTTGTGGCTCCTGGCAGAAAAACTCACCGTGGCCATGTCTCTGGCTTAAACTGTGGATGTCTCCTTTTGAACTCTCATTATAGGCCCTTCCCATTCCTTTCCTTCTCTCCTCTAACTTACACTCAGGCCCTGGAATGACAGGTGGATCAGAATATCCGGTTCCGGGTACATGGCTTTGACCGGTTAAGACCCTCTTTCTGTTTTGCAGCCTGGCCATGACAGACACTCAGCAAAGCAGTTCCTCTGCTCATTATTCTGACTATATCCCAAGTTTCTGTCTCTGGGGCATTGCACACAGCATGCCTCTCCATTGATTCTCTTTTAAATATATATATAAAATTGATTTTTTACAGAGAGGAAGGGAGAGGGATAGAGAGTTAGGAACATTGAAAAGAGAGAAACATTGATCGGCTGCATCCTGCACACTTCCCACTGGGGATGTACCCACAACCAAGGTACATGCCCTTGATTGGAATCGAACCTGGGACCCTTCAGTCCGCAGGCCAACGCTCTATCCACTGAGCCAAACTGGTTAGGGCTCTCCATTGATTCTTGCTGAGTCCTCTCAGATTATTATGTTTCCCTGAAGCCCCAATAGTCTCCCTGTGGCCTCCTGTTCCTTAGAACTTTCAAAGAATGTATTGATGGTGACCAGTAAGTTTTACATGTCTGTAGTATTCTCTCTCTCTTAACAATCTCCTTAAGAACAATATATTGAGTCCTAGCCTGTTTGGCTCAGTGGATGGAGCATCGGCCTGGGGACTGAAGGGTTCCAGGTTGGATTCTGGTCAGGGGCATGTATCTTGGTTGCAAGCACATCCCCAGTGGGGGGCGTGCAGGAGGCAGCTGATTGATGTTTCTCTCTCATTGATGTTTCTAACTCTCTATCCTTCTCCCTTCCTCTCTGTAAAAAAAAAATCAATAAAATATATTAAAAAAAGGACAATATATTGACATATTTTTCTCCCTCAAAGCATTTAATAGAGTTCCTTGCCTATTGCAGGGACTCAGACCTGCTTGAACAATTGCTGACTTACTAGTGGGGTTGAGTAAGGGGCTCCAGCTTTAATCAAAATGCTATTCCTTTATATCAAATGTGCTTTCTCCCACCTGGCCCATGTGGCTTAGGAGGTCACGGTTTGATTCTGGTCAGGGCACGTGCCAGGGTTGCGGGCTTGATTCCCCAGTAAGGGACATGCAAGAGGCAGCAGATCCATGATTCTCTCTCATTGATGTTTCTCTCTCTCCCTCTCCCTTCCTCTCTGAAATCAATAATATATATATATATATATATATTTAAAAGTGCTTTATCCCCACGTGTCAGTTATAGCCATTTGAAGGCTCCTTGAAGTGTTGGCAATGCCCAGTCATTTTTTGAATTCTACTTGTTAGAAATCTGGAGGGACACATTTTTTAAAGTAAAGCGAATGAAAATTAATTTTGCTCTTCCTTTTTTGTTGGCCCAAACTGACAACACAAGATAGATAAGCAAAACAAATTAACATACTTTTAAAATGCAAGTAAAATTTTAAGATTGTTAAAAGCTGTGATGAGTGAAGAAGCTTTGAAACTTTGAGTCACCCATTCATTCATTCAGCAAACATTGCACGCAGTTTAATTTCCTGCATTTCAGGAGGAAATACAGTTGTGTTATTTTGTTTTTGTAAAATCCTATATAACTTTATTAGAGCCCTATGTTCTTGGCAAATTAATGGTCAAAATAAATTTTTGTTCACAGAAGCACCTTGTGACAATTTATATTCCCAAATTCAGGGAGGTGGGGGTGAGTAGAATGCAAAGATTAATCCTTGGACTTTCTTAAGCCATTTCCCCTCCACATTCTGCTTGCTTTTGACATTTTGTAGTTAGAGAACAATAGGTGAGTTTTCCTTGGCTAATGAAACACGTGTAAATGGAGCTTCTCAGGCCAGTAATTAAACTGAGGAGCTGCCTGGGTAACGTTTGCTTTGTCGCTCCCAGAATGTTGTGAATTCAGTTCTTCTTCAAGTGGCACTTTTTATTTCCGTTTTCCTCACTCACAAAGATTAAAGCAGCCTGGATGTTACAATAGCATCTTGTGAAAGAGGAGGTGGGGGGAAAGACGCAGTGGTTTTACTAAAGTGAATATCTCAATAAAGTGAGTCAGCTGAGTTTTTCTGTTTCCTGGTGCATATAAAAGTCATGTTTATACGATAGTCCATTGAACATGTAATAGCATATATCTAAAAATGTACATATCTTAATTTAAAAATACTTCATTGCTAAAAAAAATGCTAATTAGAAACATAGATGAGAGAGAGACATTGATCAGCTGCATCCTGCACACTTCCCACCAGGGATGTGCCTGCAACCAAGGTACATGCCCTTGACCGGAATCCAACCTGGGACCCTTCAGTCCGCAGGCCTTCAGTGAGTTGTGACCTTTTTGTTGGCAGAGGGTTTGTTGGTGAAAGGTTTTGCCTTGATGTTGATGGTCTTCGCCTGATGAGGGTGGTGGTTGCTGAAGGTTGTGAGGGCTGTGGCAATTTCTTAAAATAAGACAACAATGAAGTTTGCCACACGATCGACTCTTCCTTTCACAAGTGACTTCTTTATAGTGTGCAACCCTCTTTAATAGCTTTTATCCACAGTAGAACTTTCCTTCAGCCCTACGGTGCTGCAGCTTTATCATCCTCTCTGAGTTCATGTGATATTGCAAATCCTTTGTTGTCATTTCCACAGTCTTCACAGCATTTTTACTAGGAGTAGACTTCATCTCAAGAAACCACTTTCTTTGCTTGTCCATAAGAAGCAATTCCTGCCACAGCCAGTTTGGCTCAGGGGATAGAGTGCTGGCCTGTGGACTGAAGAAGGGTCCTGGGTTCGATTCCTGTCAAGGGCACATGACCTGATTGTGGGCTTGATCCCCAGTAGGGGGTACACAGGAGGCAGCCAATCAATGATTCTCTCCCATCATTGATGTTTCTGTCTCTCTCTCCTTCTTCCATCCTCTCTGAAATGAATAAAAACAAAAGACTTTAAAAAAGAGACAACCCCTCATCCATGACATTTAAAAAAATCTTTATTGTTATCTATGGCAATTTTATCATGAGATTGCAACAATGCAGTCACATCTTCAGGCTCCACATCTGATTCTAGTTCTTCAGCTATTTCCGCCACATCTGCGTTACTTCCTCCACTGAAGTCTTGCACCCCTCAAAGTCATCCATGAGGGTTGAAACCAATTTCTTCCAAACGCCTGTTAACACTGGTATTGTAACCTCTTCCCATGAATCATGAGTGTTTTTCGTGGCATCGGGATGGTACCTTCCTTCTAGAAGGCTTTCAATGACTTTGTCCAGATATATCGGAGGGATCTCTCTGTGGCAGCTATAGCCTTATGGAATGTATTTCTTAAAAAAGACTTGAAAGTTGAAGTCACTCCTTGATCCATGGGCTGCAGAATGGATGTGGTGTTAGTAGGCATGGAAACAAATTTAATCTGGTGGTCCACATCTCCATCACAGCAGGTGGGTGACCAGGTGCTTTGTCAGCGAACGGTAATATTTTGAAAGGAATCTTTTGTTCTGAGAAGTAGGTCTCAATAGTGGGGTTAAATTGGTCAGTAAACCATGTTGTAAACGGATGTGCTGTCATCCTAGCTTTGTTGTTTCATTTTTAGAGCACAGGCAGAGTAGATGTAGCACCATTCTGAAAGGCCCTAGGGTTTTTGCAATGGTAGATGAACATCGGCTTTAACTCAAAGTCATTAATTGCATTAGCTCCTAACGAGAGAGTCAGCCTGTCCCTTGAAGGTTTGAAGTCAGGCATTGACCTCTTGAGTGATGGAAGTCATAGTTGGCATTTTCTTCTGATACATGGCTCTTTAGTCTACATTGAAAATTGTTGTTTAAGGTAACCGCCTTCATGAATTATCTCAGCCAGATCTTCTGGATAACATGCTGCAGCTTCTAATAAGCACTTGTTGCTTCACCTGGCACTTCTCTGTTCTGGAGACGGCTTCTTTCTTTCAATCTCTTGAGCCATCTTCCGCTAGCTTCAAACTTTGCTTCTGGTGTTCCTCACCCCTTTCAGCCTTTATCGAACCGAAGAGAGCGAGGCCAAGAGATCAGACTTTGGTTTCGGGGAATATTGTGTCCGGTGTAATCTTCTAGGCAGACCTCTCCAACTTTCTCCATCTCAGCCATAATGCCGTTTCGCTTTCTTCTCATTTGTGTGTTCACTGGAGTAGCACTTTTAATTTCCTTCAAGAACTTCCTTCTGCATTCACAAATTGGCTAACTGTTTGGTACAAGAGGCCTAGCTTTTGGCTTATCTTGGCTTTCGGCTTGCCTTCTTCAGGACGCTTAATCATTTCTGGCTTTTCAATTAAGGTGAGAGACACGTGACCTTTCCTTTGAACACGTAGAAGCTAGTGTAGGGTAATTAATTGTCCCAATTCCAATACTGCTGTGACTCAGAGGATTGGGGGGCCCAATGAGGGGAAGAAAAACAAGAGAACAGCCGGTCTGGTCAATGGAGCAGTTGTCACACACGCTTTATTTTTTTATTTTTAAAAATGTACTTTATTAATTTTTCATAGAGAGGAAGGAAGAGGGATAGAGAGCTAGAAACATCGATGAGAGAGAAACATCAATCAGCCGCCTCCTGCATGCCCCTCTCTGGGGATGTGCCCAAAACCAAGATACATACCCTTGACCGGAATCGAACCTGGGACCTCTCAGTCCACAGGCCGACACTCTATCCACTGAGCCAAACCGGTTTCGGCGCACACACCCTTTATTGATCAGTTAAGGCTGCCTCCGATGTGGGAGCAGTTCATAAACAATTACAACAGTAACATCAAAGATCACTGATCACACGTCACCCTAATAAATATAATAATAATAGAAACGTTAGAAATATCGCAAGTATCATTCAAATATGACACCAGAGACACAAAGTGAGCCAGGGGTGTTGTAGAAATGGCACTGATAGACTTGCCACAAACGGTCAATTTGCATAAAATGCATTATCTGCGAAGGGCAGTAAAGCAAATGCCACGATGAAGTGAGGTATTCCAGTGATGCACTTTGATGTCTCCAACTTGAAATCCATGCTTTGAGAGCCTGATATACCTAACAGTATTCGGAATAAAAAAATTTTAATCCCAAAGCTGGGGCTGTTCGCAGAGAAGAATGCTCGTGAGAAGTGGATGTTAACATTCATCTCACATCTCACCAGGGCCCGACGACAAAGCACTCGCGTTCTTTTCTGGGAAGCTTGTGTTGTATACATGTCACACACTCAGGGCATGTCCACTCTTCCTTTGGCTGCTGTCCACACAGTTATTCATAGCTCTTCACCTTGCCTCGAGGCTGCGAGCATTTATTTTGGGTAAGAAAAGGTAGAAGGAGAAAGACTTTCTGGGAACGCATTGTTTTCTATAAAACCATGGAGCCTTTCCAGGAGCCCCTCTCTGACAATCAGAATCACCCTGGAGATCTAACTGTGGTTAGAATCTATGTCTTTAGGCCGAAATCCACCATTCCCACTAATCTGCTTTCAGACACAGGTGCTGAGGTGCCCTTTTAGCAATGTCATGGCTCTTTGACCAGGTTCATAGGCGCCTGGGCAGTGAGATGTTTTGGACGCCAATAAATACCGAGCTATAATAATAGTTTAAAAAAATCACTTCTCTGCTAAAAACCTCCCTTTGCTCCCGTGAGTCCCTCAGCTCAGATAGGACATTTGCCTCCAACAGGGTCTCAAGTAGCTCTTGTTTCTTCTGCTGTGACATTGTCTTTATGATGTCATGAGTGGTTACCATGGTGGCCGTGGTGGTGATATGGGAGACGTGTGAACTCAGGTGTGGAGAAGCTTGGCAGTGACAGCTGGGTCTTTGAGAAAAAGATGCATTTCCTTTCATTCCAACTTGCTTAGGAACAAAAGGATGAAGCTTAAAAAAAAGGAGGTGGGGGAGAGGAAAGAATGTGCATGTGAGAGCTGAGAATTAGCCTGCGAACTGCATGCTGCTTATGCTTTGCACAGCATATTGGAAAGTCTTCCATTTCATTGTTTTTTTAAATTATATTTTGATCACATATCTTGTAGTATGGTGACAAAAATAACTTTGTGTTCTTTCTTGGCGAAAAAATAGAAAAAAAAAGATGGCTTCTGATAGCAGAAGAAGTCCAAATTGAACAGGGAATTTTTTTGAATGATACACCAGAAGCTCAAAGGTGATATGTGTTTGTCCATTTGGGGGAAAGAAAACAAAGGTTACTGCAATCCGCAAAACACTACAAAAATACGATGGAGCCTCATTCACAATGGAGCCAGACTGGCTTGCTGCTGGCATGAGACAAGCTGGGAGAATGAGACTGCAAAACCCACAGGGAATTCTTTGCCCTGGATGTTCAGGAAGCACCCACCATACCTTTATTCCGTGGGTTAAGGGGTGGCGGGGGTGAGGGCCCGGGCGCTGCTGAGCCAGTGTGTTAAGGAGGTGATCTGGAACCCCCGGCCTCTGGCTTGGCATAATAGATTTCATTGCTGCTGGTTTGGAAGCTCTGTCTTTTCTTAGAAAGGAACCCGGGCCAGCAGACTCTCATAGGCAGTGGGGTGCTGGTGACAGAGGAACTGGCCGAGGCGAGTGCCGGGAGGCTGTGCACCCTGGATACGGAATAAGGGACCCCAGTCCCAACGTTGCCACTGTGGATCTTTCTCTCTCTCTCTCTCTCTCTCTCTCTCTCTCTCTCTCTCTCTCTTTCTCTCTCTCTCTCTAATATATTTTATTGATTTTTTACAGAGAGGAAGGGAGAGGGCTAGAGAGTTAGAAACATCGATGAGAGAGAGACATCAATCAGCTGCCTCCTGCACGCCCCCTACAGGGGATGTGCCCGCAACCAGGATACATGCCCTTGACTGGAATCGAACCTGGGACCTTTCAGTCGGCAGGCCGACGCTCTCTCCACTGAGTCAAACCGGTTTCGGCATGGATCTTCTCTTTGACCTTTGCCCAGGCCCTTAACTGTTGTCTTTTCTCATCCTATTAATCAAATGATGTTATTGCAAAAATAAATATACCAGATATAAAATATACTTTTTAGGTCGGTTACAAATGCAAGGGATTATCTTAATATCTGGGGATTCATGTCAGCAGAAAGCTGTGTAGTTGTTTTCTTGTCCAGTGGTGTATACTGCCTGGACCTTCAGGGTGCCCATGGGTACTTTGGCGAACCCTAATGCGGGTTGCTTTGGGGAAAAGAGGGTGTAATAGGCAGGATTCTCCAGAGAAACAGAATGGATGGGATCTTTCTAATCTGTCTGTCCATCCGTCCGTCCATCCATCCATCCATCCAGCCAGCCAGCCAGCTGTCTAATCTTTCCCAGGATATGCTGCCTTTAGGCTGGGTCCAGGAAAGCTAGTGGTGTGGCTCCAGTCTGCGTCAGAAGGCCTGAGAACCAGGGGAGCTGATGTGAATCCTGGCCGAGGGCAGCAATGAAATGAGCTCAAGTGGCGAGGCGGGACGAGGGAGCAGGTTCCTCCTCCCCCACCTTTTGTTCTGTTCAGGGGCTCCATGGATGGGATGATGGCTACCTGAACCCTGGCTGGCAACCTTGCTTTACCACGGATTCAAATGCCAGTCTCATCCGAAAACACCACTCACATACCCAGAAACAGTGTTTAATCTGGGCCCCTCCAGGCCCACTCAGGTTGACACATAAAATTAGCCGTCATGGAGGGTATGTCTGTCCCTAGACAATGCTGAGCTCTTTCGGGATCAGTACATGTCCTCAGCCTGGTGTTTGGGACCTTCACTAAGAACTCTCCAACCCCACGTTGCAATCTCATTTTCTTACTCCTCAGGGGCCAAACCTGGGTTGTCCCTGAACTGCCTCTGGCCTTCCGGGCAGGTGTTTCTTCTTTCCTTACCCAGTCACCCCTACCCATTCTCCGGCTTTCACATTCTGGATTGCTCTCTCCCCATGAACAAGTCCCATTGCATGTACAGCTGTGCACTGCACAGGGACATCTGGCTAGGGCTGGGAGGCATGGTCTTAAAGCCAGTCATGTGACCCAGGAGGAGAGCCACCCACGTGGGGGGAAACATGTCAGGGAGTGACTGACCATCAGATGGTACAGGAGGCCCTATGGCAGGTCCCTGCAGGGGGCACCTGGAGAGAGAAGGTGACCGCGAGTGGTGGTGGGAAGCACTCAGAAGGTCCTGGAAGATGTGAGCATGAATGCCGTGTGCAGGTGGCTCTCTACATGTACGTCTTCACCCCAGACCTGTCTGTCACTGACCTTTCCTCTTGGGGGTTGAAAGGCTCCCTCAGCCCATATGTGCCACACTGATCTCAGGATCTTTACACCCGATTCTGGTCACCTTCCCATGTCCTGTCTTTCCAGAGGGCACCGCCCATCCATCTGGTCGGTAAGCTCTGGTTTGGGGAATTCATTTGCTAGGCTCGCTCTCCACTCCCAACCCCCCAGAATAAGTGAGATGGATATGATTTCCTCCTCCCTGAGCTCCCACATCTACTCTGGGTCCCAGACCCCCCTTTATGTCACAGCAGCCAGAGCAAGCATCTTATTGCTGTTTTTTTTTTACAGAGAGGAAGGGAGAGGAATAGAGAGTTAGAAACATCGATGAGAGAGAGACATCGATCAGCCACCTCCTGCACGCCCCCTACTGGGGATGTGCCCGCAACCAGGATACATGCCCTTGACCCGAATCGAACCTGGGACCTTTCAGTCCTCAGGCTGACGCTCTATCCACTGAGCCAAACCGGTTTCGGTTGGAGCAAGCATCTTAAAATGCAAATCTGATCGTGTCTCATGCTCCCCAAACTACCCTTCTCCTCTGCTTAAAACCTCTTAATATTTTTTAATTTCTCTCAGGATAAAGAACAACCTCCTCAGCGGAGCCTCTAAGACCTCTCATAATCTGATCCCGGGCGACTACCCTAGTTCCATCGCAGACCGGCACCCCCACCTCTGTCCAGTCTTCTTTTTGCACCTCACAGGCCCTCTCTCGGCCCGGCATCCTTCCTTTTGTGGCTGCTGCCACGCCCACCTCATTTGCCTAACTCCTACTTCTCACTCTCCACGTGTCAGCTCAACTGTCCCTTCTTCAGGGAAAACGTCTCTGATTCCCCAGACTACTTCAGCCCTTCCTCTTCGGCTCTGTCAGAGAACATTCCCTCACCAAACACCGCAGCTTGCGAGCCTGCATTTAGTTTTGTGGCCATTTGATGGATGTCTGTTTTCCCTGAAAGGATCTAAGCTCCGGATGCTTGGCCGGGTTTGCTCTCTACCACATTTCCGGGGTCCAGCACACTGCCCGATACACCTTACCCGCCCGTCTCCTCAGGCGCTGGCTGATGAATGAATGCGTGACTCAGGAATGGAGAGGGCCACCCGGTGGGACAGCAGTGAGGGCTACTCGGGAGGAAGTAGCCAGAGGGGAGGTTGCCAGCAAACTTGTATTTGAGATGTTGTCATCTGTGCACAGTGTGTGTGTGTGTGTGTGTGTGTGTGTGTGTGTGTGTGCTCTGCAGTCTGTGACACAAGTATGTGCCAGGCAAGAGCTGTGTTTTAGAGCAGTAGCTCTGAGAGGTGTCGTGTGGAGGTCAAAGGGTCTTGGAGCTAGAGGGTCACCTTAGGAGGCCTCTGATGAAGGTGACCCGAATTTCGTCAGTGAAAGGAGACATAGAGGGGTGGCGACCAATGCCTTCAGTATTTACCATTTTCATCACCCCTCCCCCCACCACCATAGGAAAGGCCAAAGAAGGTCAAGGGCAATACATGACTTAACATTTCTAACCTGCCTGGCCTGACAGGGTGAGTGGGCTTGGAATCAGGGAGGGAGTGGGCAGTGCGGCAGAGCCATGAAAAAGGGTTTTTTCTCCTTTCCCCGGGCAAACATGGCCCTGGGAAGGTAGAGAGAAAAGGGTCCTCTTAGGACCCGCCACCCTGAGCTGATGGCGAGTTTGAGGGGGTGTGAAAGCGGGGACACTCCTTTGGGACTAGACAGGTCTGGTCCCTGTCCTTCTGTCCTGACCTGAGAAGCCTGTCCCGACATCCTCCTGTCTTATCTGACACTCCGGGAGTGTCTTCTAACGAAGGGTGTTTTGAGAAGGGAATAGTGTGGCGGGCAGAATGGTCTAGGGACCAGGTGGACACGTAATAAAGGGTGTTTGCCTCATCCTGGGCTTGGACCACAACTCTTATTTAGCTTATGCTTTCCTGTGACTTCTGTCGTCTGAACCCCAGCGACAACATTGGGGTGATAAAATGAATGGCTCCACTGTCCCACCGTGGATGAATCAGATAGAACGCAAAACTGGATGCCACTACATTTTAGGTTTTTGCGAATGTCTTTGAGGGACCTACCATCCCTTTCTAGAATATAACCACTGTGATCGTACCATAGTGTTCATCGCTCATGGATGTTATGCCATGTGATGTTTTCAGCTATAAGCAGGGTGGAATCTGGCTTGCCAGGTGTGCATTGCCCAGTCTGGCTCCCTCGGGAATGGTGCCCCCTAAAGGTGTGTGCAAGGTGGCAACCCTCACCTTATTTTGCTGGCTTCGAATGGTGACATGCCTTACTCCGTGCGTCACGTGACAAGAGAATGGGACACTGTCGCGAGGGCCCAGCTTCTGAATTCAAATCCGGTCTTCATTTTGCTGTACCTCCAGGCCTCCTGGCCGAGCAGTGCTTGAGCACACAGGTGGATGGAAAGGGGAACCCTCCAGTTAGGAACCAAATGGGGGTACAGGGTCGTGACTTGTCATAAGGACCCCGAGTGCCCCTGGCAGAACGCGCAGCCCTGATCTGTGGTCTGCCTGCCTGGACCTCACCAACTATCAGTGTGGGCTTGGCCCACATGTTGGGCCCCGGATGATAGGCTGTGGGAGTTTCCCAGCCTTCCTTCCTGAACCCCGTGCATCTTTCGGGTACCCCAGGCCACGCCTCCCCTGCTTGTCTTACTGCCTCGGGGCCTTGCAGCCAGCTGCTCTAGGCCCTCCTCTCCCGGAAGGCGTCCGTTAATAAAAGGGAAGAGTGTTGCTCAGTGGGGCGGGCGGTGTGAAAGATAACATAGCCTTTAAAACGCAAAGGGGTGACTCTGTAAGGGCGGGATTCCTGGCTGGCGGGGAGAGTCGTGGGTCTTTTATCCGGGGGAGCAGGAAGCAACCGTAGCCATTACCTAATGCAGCCGAGGAAACTGAGGCCTCGAGTTCGTGGGTTGGCTAAGGGCTACCACCCAGAGGTTTTCCCAGGATCCCATGTTTCCAAGACCCCTTCCCCACTGAACTCTTGCCTGACACCTTACGTGACTGAGGCCAGCCCGGCCTTGGGACCATCTGTGCCCCATCAGTGTGTGGTGGAGCAGGAGGGCAGTGCCAGGGTGCCAGCTCAGCCAGCGGTGTGACCCCAGGACCCGGGCTTGTAAATGCCATTATGAAACGCCGTCCCATCACGCTAATGCACCCGGGCGGCGGCGGCGGGCAGGGTGGCGGCCGGCTCCCTCCCTGGCAATCTCCCGGAGCCCGGAGAGGGATTACGCTCTCTCAGGAAGCCTTATCGCCGTCATAAAAAGGGGAGTTATGTTGATCGACTCATCTGGACTGCCCATTTAGACGATTACCCCACTGCCGATCCCATTTCTGGAGAAAAGAGGATTGCCGGACCCTTTCTCCCGCCCCCACCCCTGGCAGGGGCCTGGGTGCCCGTGGTTTCATGGGGGGGATGGGTTGGAGCTTTGTCCTCTCTGTCTCCCAGAGCCACCGCGGATGGTGGTTCCCTGAGAAACAGCCTGGCAGGGGCCCGAGGCAGCTGGCTGGCGTCAGATCTTCCTGTGGGAGATGGTGCTGGCCGAGCACACGTCACCCTCGTGTTGCCTTCTCTGATATGCTACTTCAAAAAAAAAGACACGAAAGCAGCCCTTGGGCTGTGCTCGTGTCTATGCAGTTACTTAACCCTGTCTCTGGGAACCCAGGTCTAAAACAGCAGCATGCATCTGGAGCAAGGGGGGGAGGTGGGGAGACAGAAAGATCCCCAAGCAGCAGGAATACACATGACAGAGTTTCTCTTGTCACACAAGAGAGTCTTTGGGGCCCTTGATCAGAGGCCATTGACTCCTACTTAACACCTAGCTCTACCGAGCTCGGTAAGCTGCTGTCTGACACCCAAGCAGAAGGAAGGTGGGAATTCAAGATGGGGGGAGACCGCCACAGCTAGAGCCCATAGTTAAGAGCTAGACCAAAGAAAGGGGTGTCCTCTGTGGGGACAACTGTGCACGGTAATGGGGTGCGGGGCGAAGGACTCTGAAGGGCCCTTCCAACATCTCAGTTCATGGCCGAGAGGCAGGGAAGGGGGACATCCTGGGGAGTTGGTACCCAGCAGGCCTTGCGATTGGGGAAGCCCTGAGTTCTGGTGATCAGAAATACTCACATGCTTTTGCTGGAGTTCTCCACACGTCCCATCTGCTCTTGATCCTCCTTGATTCTTTGCCAGCCAGAGTAAATTCTTGCTGACGTTTCTAGAAAGAGTTCTGTGAGGCTTCTGAGTGTAATGGGCAGGTAGACATGGGTTTGGGGTGAGACAGGCCTGTATTCAGACCCTGACTCCCCATTGAGAGCCTACTGGGCACTCTGGCCGAGTCATGGAGCCTCCGTGTCCCCACCTGTCAATCTCCCGTGTAAGTTGTGGATCACGTCCCTTCCCACCTGTGATCCTTCGGTAGCTCCTCACTGCTCTCATGCCTCTCAGGGTGACCTTTATTCCTGGGCATGAGTTTCCAGGACACCTGGTCAACTTTAATTCTCAAAGGACCAATAATTTTTTCCACCATGCTCCTCCAAAGATGGCATGGGATGTACTGATACTAAAGAAAATATCGAGTACTTGAAATTCGGGTTTCACTGGGCACCCTGTATTTCCAGATTAAGAATCATGTTCGGTGCATTGAAAAATGATGAAGTTAGTACAGAGTTACATAAACATTAATGTCGATGTCAGCATGATACATGGGTCACAATTAATGAGCCGAGGCTGGTATATTATCAGTAACTGAAGTTCAACTTTATTAGATTTCCTTCGTTTTTAGCAAATGTTCTTCCCTGTTCCGGGAGCCCATCCAGGGCAGCACATCTGTTAGTTGTCATGCTCCCTCAGGTTCCTCCTGTCAGTCATTCTTTGTGGTTGTTTTGTTCTTAATTTAAATTCTTTATTGTTTAAAGTATTACATATGTCTCCTTTTCCCCTAATTGACCTCTCCCCAGCCACTCCCACCCCCTAGCACCTGCCTTCATCCCCCTACTGTCTGTGTCCATTGGTTATGCTCATAAAGTCCTTTGGTTAATCTCTTATATCCTGTCCCTCCCCCTCGCCACATCTTCCCTTTTAGGTAGGACAGTCTGTTTGATGCTTCTATGTCTCCAGCTCTATTTTTGTCCATCATTTTATGTTGTTCATTATATCCCACATATGAGTGAGATCATGTGATATTTATCTTCTCTGACTGGCTTATTAGCATAATGCTCTCCAGTTCCAACCATGTTGTTGCAAATGGTAAGAGTTCCTTCTTTTTTAGAGCAGCATAGTATGCCATTGTGTAGACGTACCATTGGTTTTTAATCCACTCATCTGCTGATGGGCTGTTTCCAAATCTTAGCTATTATAAATTGTGCTGCTAGGAACATAGGGGTGCTTATATCCTTTCTGATTTCTTGGGATATATTCCTAGAAATGGGACTACTGGGTCAAATGGGAGTTCCATTAAAAAAAAAGTTTGTTTTTTTTTTGAGGAAACTCCATACTGTTCTCCACAGTGGCTGCACCAGTCTGCATTCCCACCAGCAGTGCACGAGGGTTCCAGTCATTCCTTGTTTTTGATGATCTTGGCAGTTTTGAGGGTTACTGGCCAGGCATTTTGTTGAATATCCCTCAGTTTTCCCCCTCATAATTAGACTGGGGAAATGTGTTTTTGGGAGGAGGACCACAGTGATCAAGTGCCATTCTCCTTCTATCATCGGAAGCATATGCATTAACCACATGACTTATCACTGTGGATGTTGACCTCGATCACCTGTCCAAGATCATATTCACCAGGTTTAGCATCCTGTGCTTTTATTTGCTAAATTCCAGGCCTATGAATCCTCCGTGGCCAGACCCCTGGCTTCCTGTTACAGATGTTTTTCTGCTCCAAACTTAGGAACTGCTGGCTATTTCCCTACTGAACAACTCTTAGTCTCTCTCACTGCCAGGCTTGCTTTTCCCCCACCTGGAGTGTTTCACTCATTCATACAGAAGGCCAGGTTAGGTCCTGGTGATCTGCCCCAGACCCACTCTCGAGTGGTACTGGTTACTCTGTGGTTATGATGTTTACTGATGTCTCCCTGATCCCAGTGCATACGTAGCATCTGGCACAGTGCCTGTTAGAACTCAAAACATAATCTTATAGAATAAAAGCCTAATATGCTAAGTGTCTGGTCATTCAGAGCATAATATGATAATGATATGCTAAGGTTGCTCAACCGCTCAATATGATGTGCACTGACCACCAGGGGGCAGACACTCCAACCAGTAGTTTAGCTTCCTGCTGGCATCCAGTTTGTTGGGACTGAATGAGATGGGTTGGACATGTCCTAGAGCCCTCCCACAGCCCCTCCTCAGCAGGCTAACCTTCTGCATCCCTTCCCGGCCCTGATCGTGCACTGATGGGGTCTCTTGGCCTGGCCTGTGCCCTCTCACAACCCAGGACCCTTCGGGGGATGTCGGAGAACTGGTTTCAGCTTGAACCCACAGCCAGTCTGAGGGACCCCATGGTGCATGAATTTGTGCACCGGGCCTCTAATTGTTGAATAAGGGAACAATTATTCCAGACAATGCAGGTAAACCTCTAGCACACTGCCTGCCTTGTAAATAGTAGATGTTCAATAAGGGCCTGTTTCTGTCTCTTTCATTATAGGAAATCATCCTTCCTAGATCTGAGCAACTGTATTAAGTTTGTGCTTGCCCGACAACCCCATCACGGCCCCTCCAGGAGATGAGATTCTGGAGCAATGGTCTCCTGGGATTCACTGAGAGCAACAGTTACCTGCATCAAAGCATCAAGGAGGCCACTTAACGACAGAGATGTGGGGCTAAGTAGGCTACTCTAGGTCAATCTGCAAATTAAAAAGGCATCCTTCTCCCACTGGGCAAACTTCAAATTATGAACCCATTGGCCCAAATTTCCACAATCAGGCCCTCAGACCTTTTTGTTACCCAGTGAAAGGGACCTGCCTCATTCTCTTTCTGTGGCCCACACTCAGCACATGTATGAGTGATATTCATACCTGCTGGTGCTTGTCCTTGGTGACTATATATACCTGCATGTTTTGTATGAATATTAATTTTTTCTTTTTACTCATTCAGGGTATTTGTGACTCTGAGATCCAAAACGGGGGTGTGGGGAGATACCTCATGTAGTGGTTCCAGGAATCTCTGATCGATCCTAAGACTAATTATATTATCTACTTGGTGCCAGGTGCTTCACCTTCTTCACCTCCCATTCTCTCAGTAACCCTGCAGGTTGAGAGTTATTACTCCCTATCACTAATGAGAAAGCTACATTTTGGAGTGCGTTAAAACTTGCCCAAATGTGTGGTGGATCCAGGCTCTGAACGATGGCTGTGGACTTCAGACTCTGAGCTGCATCCACTGGAACTGGCTGTCTCCCCGCAGTTCAGAACATTTTGTGAGACGGGGTCTGCATCCCTGATGCCTGTGCTCATCAGAATGTTCTTGGGTCTACTCCTCCCTCTGACCCAGGCCACTTCCCTAGAGCAGGTGCCCACGAACCCATGCCTGTACACCTGCAAGAGCCTCCTTCATGGAATCCTGGCCTGGGGTTCCCCGCCCAGAGACAGATCACTGCCATTGCCGTACTCAGGACTCATAAGATTTTTAGTCGACTTGTTCTTTGCCTTGCTCCCAAGATGCTATACTGTGCTCCTACTTTATATCTAAGTTCATCTGAATTAGCCACAGTCTTTTGCCTGCTCCCTATGCCGGCCATCCACATTTCCACTCCACGTGCTGAATCTGTCCTTGGAGATCTAGAGTCTTCTCTCTATGCCCTGGAAAGGTGAGGCCTTTTCCTTCAGCAGGGGAAAGTCACAGGTAGAAGGTTTGATCAGTCTTCCTTTCCCTGGGAGCTCCTAAGCTACAGGCTCAACCATGGTGTCTAAGAACCATCACAAAAGAGCCACATAAGGCCACGTTAATGAGGCATCCAGCCACTGCCAAGTGGCTGGCTCTCCAGGAGTGAGTGGTGATCGTGCGGCCTCCGAATTTATTCTCTCTGAGGTCACAGACGGCCCAGCAGTGGAGCAGAAAGGGTAGTCACGGAGGCTTCAAAGAGCTCGCTGCGCCAGGATGCTCACAGGAGGAGTAAAACATACCGGAGTGAGAGCAATAAGGGCAAAGGAGGCCCAGGAGGTGGCAGATGACTGCCAAACCCAGGAGGACTTCAGAGCTGAAAAGTCAAAGAAAACAGGAGAGACCAGGCAGCATCATCACGATTTGTCTCGTGTGCAGGAAGACGGGGACAGTCGCTCAGGTGGAGAGGGGAGGAGGAAGAGGAAGAAAGGAGGGATGATGTATTTATGGAACTCTTAGTATATCGCAGACACTGCTTCATGCACCTTCCCTCTTAGTACCTTAGTGAATGCTCACAGCCCTGAGTGATCTGGACTCTCGGTGTTCCCATTTTGCTAATCAGGAAATTGAGGCCAGGGGAGGAGGGGGAGTGAGCCAGTTACCCAGCCAGGAAAAGGTGGAGCCAGGATTGTCTCTGCAGTCTGCTCTCTTAGTCATTAACGCCATAGTGCCTCCGGTCCGGGGGGAGAGACAGGCAGTAAACCGAGGATTCTGCAAATATTTATTTAATTACCATGGTGATGAGTGATGGAAAGGAGAAGCGCTAGCTTTGTCTGAGACGGCTGGGAGACTCAGTCGGGGAAGGGATGGGGTATGTTTCCCTAAAGATGGGTCCTCTACGCTGAGCCTTTGTGGGGGGTCTGCTCATGACAGAGGCAAGAGGAGGGACATGCTGTGGTGGAGGAGGGACAAATGCCCATCTTGTACCCAGAGATGTTAGACTGCTGCCATCTCTTCTGTACCCCACCAATAGCCAACCACCTGTTTTCCTCAATGCACAGTGTAATCTGGTCCCCTTTCACTTGATTCTTTTCCGAAGTCAAGAGGTTCCTCTGATTGCTTCCCTATGCCCTTGACCAAGGATTGGCAAACTTTTGCTGTAAATGGCCAGATAATAAATATCTTGGGCTGTGGGCCCATCTGTCTGTCGTAACTACTCAGGTCTGCCGTAGAGACGCAAAAGCAGCCACAGCTGGTATGTCAATGAATGTGGCTGTGTTCCAATAAAACTTTATTATGAATCCTGAAATGTGAACTTTATATAATTTTTACATCTCACGAGATAACTATTCTCTTTTTTTATTTTTCAACCATTTAAAAATGTAAAAACCATTCTCGGCTTATGGGCTGGCCCTATAAAAACAGATAGGGGCTGGGGGCTAGATTTGGCTATAGTTTAATGATACAGCCCAGGATCATATTTCCAGCTACCCTACCTATGTCCTATCCCCACGAACATCTCCAAAAGTCGTTGCCGCAGCCAAATCAACTCCTTCTCTGGATGTTCTGATTTCTGTTAATGATCTGGGGTGTCTGTTCCTTAGGGCAGTGGTCGGCAAACTGCGGCTCACGAGACACATGCGGCTCTTTGGCCCCTTGAGTGTGGCTCTTCCACAAAATACCATGTGCGGGTGCTTGAAACTTTGTGGCCCATGCGCAGAAGTCAGTTTTTGGCTCTCAAAAGAAATGTCAGTCGTTGATATTTGGCTCTGTTGACTAATGAGTTTGCCGACCACTGGTTTAGGGGATGTAGGGGCAGGAAAAAAAGGGACAGGAACCACAGTGCTAGCCATGTTTGGTCATTGTCCCTTCCCAGACCTGCCGGGCACACTCCTGCCTTTGCTCAGCTTCCGCCCCACCTCTCGCCTCCTTTTTACACTGCCAAACTTCTCCTAAGATTGTGTTGACTCCCTGTCACCGTTTCATCACCTCCCACTCCTCACTCCTCACCCCCTCCCATCTGGCTTCACCACATCGCTCCACAGAAACAGCTCCCACAAAGGTCACCGATGACCTCAGTGTTGCTAAATCCAAAGGACATTTTTTTCAGTTCTCATCTTACTTGCAATCGACACCGCTGACCACTCTCTCATTCTTGAAAGACTCCCTCTGCCTCTGGCTGCCCTTTCTCTTTCTCCTTTGTGCACCTGCCCTCCGCTGCCTGACCCTGACCTCTCGGGATTCCTGGAGGCGGGAGCCATGGCCTATTGCTCTCCCTCGAGCTACCCTCTTTGGGTGATCATGCATCTGGAGCTCCCATCCTGCCTTCTCTCCTGAGAGCAGCCCACCTCTCCAACTTTGTACCTGACATCTCATCTCTCAGGTGTCTTAACCCGCCTCAAACTTCACGCGTCCAAAACCAAGGTCATGCATTTGTCCCACTAGCTACGCAAGTAGCAAGCATTTTCAGAGCGCCAAGGCCACAATTTTGCATACCAGACAGAATCCTTCTCTTGAGGGACTTATAGTTGACTGCAGAGACATACCTTGGCCACACCTTCAAACCTCTTAATCCCCACAGTCATCTCTCGGCCACAATGGCCCTTGCCCATTGTCCTTATCTGGGTGATTGGCACTGCCATCTGTCCAGTCCTGAAAGTCAAATGTATCTGAGCCACCCCCCTTTTCCTTACCAGAACCCCGTAATCTAGCTTGCAGCCTAAATAGCCCTTGACAATATTTCTCCTCATCCCCACTGCTGCTCTCCTGACCCCTGGCCTTTTCCATGTCTCTTGCTGGACCACTGGTTCATCCACTCTGGTCTGCAGTCCAGCCAGATGATGTTTCCAAAATAAAACTCTCATGCCCACCTCCTCTCTCCGCTCCATATAATGGAACCAATTGAAACCTGCCTAAGACTGTCTATTGTTCTTAGAATAAAGGGTGGGAGCTTCTCACGGACACCTCTCAAGACCCCACGTGCCCCTGCTGGGCTCTGAGGTCTCATCTCCACACACTATCCTCCCGACGCCATGCTCCAGGCTTCTGGATGCAGTTTCAGCCCTTATTCTCCTAGTGCTTCTTTCCCCTCTTGAAACAGGGCACCCCCTCAGTCGGAATGCTGCAGGCCCCCCTCTCTTAGCCTGGATGTCTCCAGCTCCCCCTTCAGTTCTTGGTTCCACCGTCACTTTCTCAGCAAGGCCTCCCCTAACTTCTCTGCCAGATCTACCATTCCTGTTCGAGCCTCAGGCAGAACCTTGGACCACGCCTCAAGGCCAGCTGCCATACTGCCATCTGAAGGTTTGATTGTTCCATGAACAGCTTTCAAGGATATGGATTCTCCCTCTTTTTATTCAAAATTCTGCCATCAGTAGCTACTTGTTAATAGCTATTTGTTCATTGGGTGGATGGATGGATGGATAGATGGATGGGTAGATAGATGAGTGGATGGAAGAAAGAATGTTATTACCTGCCTGAAGCATTTTCTCTACCCACCGTTCAAGGTGCCATCTCTTGCAGGAAGCCTTTCCTGATACACTTAGTGGAAATTCACCTCCCTCCTGTGTCTCCGTAGTCAGCATGTAACTACCATGACATCAGTCGCCTTTTACCTTGTGCTCACAGCTACTGTCCCTGTGGTCTGGGTGTTCCCAGAGATCCAGGACCAGTCTTGCCCATCTCTGTATCTCTCACTTGGCATGGTGCCTTGGACACGGGAGGCGCTCAGCAAACACTCCAGGAATTGATTTCTTTATGTGGCCCCGGTCATCCTAACCCGGACAGCAATCCCTCCTCGAAACATGGTATTGTCCCTGCAGAGAAAGGCCGAGCCAGGGGAACTCTCAGCCACTCCCACCCTTGTCCTTTCACGGCTCCTCTCTCCCTGAAAGTTAGTTACTCGGTCACCAAAGAAGCTTCGCTCCCCTAAGCTCACGTCAAGACTCAATATGCATGTATATAAGCATAACCAGTGGATACAAGACATTGTGGGGTGGAGGGCGGGCAGGTGAGGGCATATACTGGGGGTAGGGAAGGCTGGGGGAGGTCAATAGGGGAAAAAAGAGACATAAGTACTACTATTTGTAATACTTTTAAGAATTATAATAATAAAAAAGACTTAATGCGAAATGGCCTGGCCCTCACTCACTTTTCCTTTCTGGGTGGGTGGCGGTGCAGCTGGTTTATTATCAAGTTTCTTCACTGCCTTGGGACCCATTTTCATTCTGCCTGCTGATATGTTCCATTTAATTTTTTTTTTAAAGAATTGCCTTACCTGTGTTTTTATCTACAGCTGTGTTTACACGGCTTTAATTGCTTCCTAAAGGCAGATAGACCTCCCTCCCCCTCTGTTTTTCTTGCTGAAGTCTGAGGATAAAACAGGAACGCCAAGACCGAGTCAGTGCTCTTTCTTCCCCATGCTGGTGAAATGGGCTTTTTTTGTGAAGTTGGAATAGCTCCTACGAAGCATCCCTGTTCCCAGAGTCCTAACTCCATCTAAACAGGGTGGCGGGCTTTTATTGTAGCATCTGGAGGGTTTTGTGGTCCCAACTAAACTCATTTTTTACTGATCCCGACTTAGTTTCTATTCCCCTCAGCACCTTGATATGTAATGCGGGCTCCCTCCCATCTGTCTGGCATTTGGGGAGAGGCGGGTATTCTCTGTAGTTGAATGTTCTGGTGTGCTGAGTTGCCATAATTGGTATATACGGACCCCCGATGTTCATGAAACTAGAAGCATAGTAAAAATTCCTTTGCTGTATTGCTAAGCTGATTATTTAAAACGCGAGTGATGCTTTCCGCACGCAGAGAGTAAGTAGCTCAGGGGCTCACCCTGCGTTTCCTCATTCGGTCCTGACAGAAGCCTGGGTGCTGGTGTGGATGAGGAAACCGCTGCCCAGAGATGCTAAGTCACCTGCCTACGGCCCCAGAGCTCGGGGTGGTGGAACCAGGATGCCTGCCTCCAGAACTCCCAACCGGTAAGACCCAATTGTTCATTTACGTCAGTGGTTCTCAACCTGTGGGTCGCGACCCCTTTGGGGGTCGATGGACGCTTTCACAGGGGTCGCCTAAGACCATCGGAAAATGCAGATATTTACACCACGATGCATAACAGTAGCAAAATTTCATGGTTGCGGGTCACCGCCACATGAGGAGCTGTATGCAAGGGTCGTGGCCTGAGGAAGGTTGAGAACCGCTGATGTACGTTTTTCTGAGGCTCCAGAGGTGCCCTTCCCCACCTCCTCCAGGCTGCCATGAGGACGTGGCTTCTTCTATGGCGCAGGGGCCCTCACCCGGCCGTCTGCCTGCCTTCCTGCCCTCTGGTCCCCACCGGGGCTTTGGAATCCATGCATTATAAACAGGTCCTGTGACACTGGGCCCAGAGGACGATGGGAATGGAGAGGTTGGAGCATTAAGAGGTGGTTTGACATCTTAGTTGAAATCCCTTTAAAAAAAAAAGTCTAAGGAACTCAGGCTACACCTGATATGGGAGACCCAGATCAATGGATCCATCAACAGATCTTGATTAAATGCCACGAAAATGCAAGGCCCCAGGCTCGGGGCGAGGGGCAGCTCTCTGCGTCGCTCTGGCTTTTACAGTAGAATTGTGATTTGCGGCTCCCGATGAAAAGGACTATTTATGGCATGCCAGCGCTTACGGGGCTTATGGCTGTTAAGTCTGTCTAAGCCTGCAACTGAGAGTGAGGCTTTTTCTTGAGGGAAGAGGAAAAACAAAACTGAGCACCCATCCCTCCGTGTGGCAGGGTGTAAGCTGAGCTCCTGTGTTATGAAACAGTGGGAACCCAACTGAAATGGTCTTCCCTGGGGAAAACAATACACAGGAGGCCGCCTGAGCTCCCCGTATCTACAGGGAGGGTGCGGGTGAGATTTAAAGAAGAAGAAGAAGAAGAAGAAGAAGAAGAAAACCTAACATTTTCCTAGTATGTCTCAAGTACGCCTATTTTTCCTTTAAATGACTCTGAACTTAACTTGCCATTTGGAAATGTTAGCATTGGAAAGGGCAATTAGCATAGGGACATGTGGACTGGTCCAGAGTGTGAGGACGTGGGGCGGGGGTGGGGGCGGGGGGATGGGAGAAGGAAGCAGTGGACTGTCCCGCCTTGAAGGGCTGCCTGGAACAGCGTGTACGGACCAAGTTTCAGGGATGGCATTGCGCACGGAGAGAGAACCGGGCAGGCCAGAGGGGCGTTTTGCTGGCATGCGGACCTGCTGGCGGAGTGCCATCATGGGGAGTGGCATGAGGCTCAGGAATTGTCTGATCTCTGGGATCATATGTCTCTGAACCCGGGTCTGGCTAAGCTGTGAAGAGCTGGGCCTCGGTTGGCCTCCAGCTTAGCTGAACGATGGCTCTTCCTCATGGTGTAGTAGGCTCAGAGCTCAGCTTCTGTGCTCTGCAGCGAGGCTGCTTGGGTCTGAATGCTTACCAGCCCCATGAGCAAAGGACTCCATCTTTTGGGCTTCCGTTACTTCATCTGTAAAATGGGGACATTGTCAGTAGCTAATGTGGAGGGATTTCAGAAGGATGAAATGAGATAACACACCAAAACTATGTACTTATTTACTTATTTATTTATTGTTAATCTTCACCAGAGAATATTTTTCCATTGATTTTTTGAGAAAGTGGAAGGAAGAGGGAGAGACAGAGGGAGAGAGAAACATTGATGTGGGAGAGACACATCGATTGGTTGCATGTGCCCCAACCAGGAGCAGGGATCAAACTTATAAGTGAGATATTTGCCCTTGACCAGAATTGAACCCAGGACCCTTCAGTCCTTGGGTCGTTGCTCTATCCATTGAGCCAAACCAGCTAGGGCATGGAAACTATTTAGAACAGTGCTTGGCATGTACCAATAGCAGGTACTTAAAGAAATGAGTTTTTGTTCCCAAGTTCTCCACGGGTGGCTCTGAGGGTCAGATGTAGCGGGCCCAGGCCCGGCAGGTTTCAGGACTGTCAATCACCTGACAGTGGTTGTCAGATGCCAGATAGGACTGGCCAAAACGACTCCGAGGCTTCCTGTGATCTTAGGTAAATGATGATTTTCATCCTCTCTTATCTTTTGGGAAAGTATCACCATGATCTTTGATCATGAAAGACAACTATCGATAACACTGCATTTATACGCAGAGAAATCAAGAAGAAAAACAAAGAGATTTCAACTTCCAACAGAGTGGTCTTAATGTGGGTAATTTCAATTCCTCGTTGCAAACTGCTTTTATCTTCACAAACACAAAGATGGGGGAAAGAAAATGGAATATTACAGGTGGCGTCTGCCGGACAGTGATGACTACCAAGGAGAATACAGGTGGGAATCTGAAAGGCTTTTGTTAGAACACCTCAAGCTCATGTGTCTTGGTGTCTTTACGTCTCGGATACATGGCTGCTGTGCGATGCACTGTTGATGCAAATATGCATTTTAATGGTCAGCGTAGCACATCTGCATGAAGTCTGCTGGGTCTGTGAGTGCTCAGTGCTCCTTAGTGCTGAAGGGAGAGGTTTAGGAGACACGTGGGAGGTCCGTGATTGCATGGAGAACGGGGTGTACTTCTCGGAGGACAGAGACAAGTTGAGGCTGTTTGTTTAATTTATGATGTGCAGGCTGACCCCAGCTGATGGGCAGTGAGGAGCTCTGAGGAGGCTCCAGGCTCTGTGCCCAGGTGTGGTTGGCTCCACACTTGCAGAGGGGGTGCCAGGGAGGCGGCCAGCTGCGAGAAGCCAGAGAGCAAGGAGCGCTTTTTTTCTGACATGAGACATTCTCTGCTGTAGAAGAGAAGACGGTGGAATAGAGACAGTGCAATTGAGATGGAGAGATAGAGAGGAGGGGGTGAGAGAGAAGAGAGAGGTGTGATGTAAGATGAACATATCTGGAATTCAGATATCGGGAAGCAGGGAAAGAGAGAGGCGAGGCGAGGAGAGGAGAGGGGATGGAAGGAGAAAAGAGAGGCATTTTCTGGGTCTTGTATTTTCTCTCATGGGGTGTGGGTTTATGGAACTCTGCTCTCATTCTATGAGCCACTCCAGTATCCTTCCACCCGTGGAAGCCAATAATTCCCTTCCTGTTAATATGAAGCCAGTTTTAGTCGACTTGCAATTCAAGGGTCCTGACTAGATGCCAGGGCTTGTTGGGTGTCAGGAGGTGCATATGGAGCCCCTCTTCCTCCCTATTGAGGCCTCTGCTGCCCCAGAGCACCCTCAGGTACCCTCTGAGTTTCCCAGCAGCCTCCGGGGGCTCTCCTCAGGTGCCCACTCCATAGCGCTGTCTGGCGCATCTCCTCTGATGCCAGACTGCCATTTGTTTATTTCTTCAGCACGGGTTTATTGAACATAATTGTGGTGGAAACACAGCAACCAGCACAGTGGAAATAAATACCTGTCTTAGAATCAAGGTTAACAAGCAATTTATTTCTGAAAATAAACTAGAAGCTATGAGAGGTCAGAGGAAAGAATGGCCATGACGGGTGGGGTCTGGAATGGCTCTGTGGGCATCATCGATGGCGGAGAGGTGGGATGGGGACAGTGGGATTGAAAGAAAACACGGGAGCTTGGTAGAGGGTCTGGAGGCGTCAGGAGAGAGAGGACCAAATGACCATAGCGGAACACCCGACCTGCCACGCGCTGAAGGGAGGCTCAGACAAGGGGGGCTCGAGCAGCCCCTCCTTTCAGAGCCCTGATGTCCAGTTAAGCCATTGGAGAGCCCACTGTCAGCTGGCGTGTTGGTGCCTGCAGGAGGGCTTTACCCATTGGTATCTTAATGATGGGAGGAGTCTTCCCTCCTTTACTCAAGAGTCTGGCTAAGGGAGCTGTTTCAGGCTGGGGAGATGGATGAGCTTGTTGCCTTGGGAACCTAGGAGCTGTGTTGCCACCGTGCACAGTGTTCCTTCCACACCAAGGCTGACGCTGCCTCGGGGGTCGTGCTTGGCCTGGTGTGGGTGAGGGTCGAGAGGCACTGGCTGCTGAAAGAGGGCCTTGGCAGTGTGCCCGCCTTCCTGGGCAGGAGCCTGTGCTCTGTCCTTCCCCCTCCTCCACCTGGGATTTCCTGTGGGAAGATGGAAACATGCCTTTCCTGCCTTGGTACCCCTTCTTGGTGCAATTCAATGGGCTGAGATGTGTCGGCTCCCCTTAAGACCAGGAAGAGAGCTGTATTTTTAATGGGCTGTTGGGAGGATCAAGTGAAAGTCTATAATTGTTTAGTATGTGTCCTGGAGCATAGCAGGTGCTCAATAAACGGTAGCTCTCAACCTTGACTTTCTCAGCAATAATTCTGAGAGTACAGGGTATGGATGTGTGTGTGTGTGTGTGTGTGTGTGTGTGTGTGTGTGTGTGTGTGTGTGTTTGTTTGTGTGTATTAATCTTAGTGGTTACAACATATCACTTAAAACAGAGAAATCTAAAATGGACACACCGGCTAGGGAGGACTATTGAGTGTCTCTAGCTCGTGTACAGTTTCCAGTTTCCATAGAAACCGAGCAAAGAAAATTTGCTAAAGGAAGCCTAGGAAATAAGTAGATTCAGGTCTGTGTGATTATGTCTCCAACTCTTTAATGCACAGGCAGACTTTTATTACTTATGATCTTATTGTCTCTTTAATATCTTTTTTTTTTCTTATAAGATGCAATAGACCCAGACTCTTTCTATGCAGAGGATGACACCAAGTGTGGGATTTATTCTGCCACCTTCTCGATCACAGGCCCAATAGCAGTGCTTCTGAGAGCCCTGTTACTGTGTTTATCTGCCAGATACACCCAGCGCTGCCATTCTGTGAATATTCAGAGATGGTTTCTTGTTAGCTGTTAAGAGACAGGAACAAAGAACCAAAAATCCTAGAATGGAGAGGGGCAAACTGAAATCTCCACGAACATTCTGGCCATGAGACCTGGATTAGAATGGAAATATTGAATTCTCCTGCACCGGGAGGTGGTTGGGGTTCTGGGGTCATTTGATTACACCCGATTCCTTGGAATCCCTCATTGAATTGGTAGCAGGAATGAGAGAGACGGCGCTGAGTCAGACCTGCCAACGTTTGAATCAATAGCCATGCAATCTTGCTTCAATTTGCAAGCAATTTGAAATCTTTTCTTTAAAATGCCTTCAAGAAGGGAGGAATGGAGGGGAGGGAGGGAATACCAAAGCGAACGTCATTTTTTTTTTCTGTGCAAAAGGAGGCTGGGGGAGGCTGGACTCCACCCTGGGCTCCCTCGAATGGTTCATCATTTTTAACTGCTTAGCACAGAGCAAATGAAAACAAGGCAGGAGTGGGGGTGGATACGTGCCTTTGCATCAGTAAGAAATATCTATATTGGTCACTGCCCCCGGCTCTTGACACAGAGCTCCTAAAATCTTTCTAAATAGGGTGTGGGGAGAATCTTTTGTCCTAACACATAGTCTTTTTTTAAAAAATATATTTTATTGATTTTTTACAGAGAGGAAAGGAGAGGGATAGAGAGCCAGAAACATCGATGAGAGAGAGACATCTATAAGCCTCCTCCTGCACACCCCCTACTGGGGATGTGCCCGCAACCAAGATACATGCCCTTGACCAGAATCGAACCTGGGACCTTTCAGTCCCCCGGCCGACACTCTATCCACTGAGCCAAACCGGTTTCGGCCTAACATGTAGTCTTTGACCCTGGTTCCTGATGCAGAGCTCTCAAGATCTTTATAATTTCCTGAATGATGGACGCATCTGACACTGCGCTTCTAAACCCTTGGAATTTCCTGGGTGGTAAGAACCTCATTTTTGTTCTAATGAGGCACCTCTCCAGTGGGCTCCTGGATAGCTTTGAGGTAGGGGCTGGTCACTAGAAAGCCCAAGCATGATTAGAAGCTTGGAAACCTAGCTTCTTCCCTCATTAAAAAAAATTATATATTTTTATTGATATTTTACAGAGAGGAAGGGAGAGGATAGTTAGAAACATCGATCAGCTACCTCCTGCACAACCCTGCTGGGGATGTGCCCACAACCAAGGTACATGCTCTTGACTGAAATTGATCCTGGGACCCTTCAGTCCCCAGGCCGACGCTCTATCCACTGAGCCAATCCGGTCAGGGCTTCCCCCCATTTTTCAGAGAAGGAAGAGAGAAGAGGGGACGGAAGTGGAGTTAATAATTGATCATGCCTGTGTGATGAAAACCTGTGTAAAAGTCCCAACAATCTGGGGTTCAGAGAATTTCCGGGTTGGTGAACATATCTGCATACCAGGAAGGTAGCACACCCCAACTTTATAGGGACAACACTCCCTTCTTGGGGTCCTTCCAGATCTCAGCCTATGCATCTTCTCATCTGTTTGTCTGTCTGTTATTTCTATCATACCTCTACTATATAATAGATGGGTAAACATAAGTAAGTGGTCCCCCAAGTATGAGCTCTTTTAGAAAATGATGTTATCTAAGCAGGGAGGGGTGTCATGGGAATCTCTGATTTGCAGCCAAGTTGGACAGAAGTTGTGGGTAATTTGAGGACCTACTACTTGCAGTTGGCATCTGCAGTAGGGAACAGTCTTGTGGGACTGAGACCTTCACCTGTGGGGTCTGCACCAACTGTGAGTGTCAGAATTGAATTGAATTGTAGGACACCTAGCTGGTGTCACAGAGAACTGCTTGGTGTGTGGTATTGTGAGTGTGGCAGTAGTGTCAGATTAAATGAGAAACACAGGAGGGTGGTTTTTCCATCCTTGTGCCCTCGGAGGCATGTGATTGGCTTGCTGCATGGCCACAGAGGACCGGGCAGCCGCGTGGAAGCAGCTCTAGGCTGGTATCAGAAGCTCTGGGTCCACCCCGGTCCTGCCACTTTCTAGTTATGTGACCCCCCATTCGTGCATGTATTTCTCAGAAGGGTCTGGCACAGGGAGAGCATCAGCAAAATTGGAAATGCTTGCTTGTTTGTAAGCACATGATGCACATACAGGCTCCAGAACATCACCAATTAGCCTTCATTGGACACTTACTCCGAAACCAGTATCACTGGAATAATGACACTGGGAAAGCTCTTCCATGTGGCCTGGCTACAGAAGTAGGTGAGAGAGCACTAGTGTTGCCCTGAGGGCAATAAACAGGAGCTCCAGATGGGGACCACATCCAGATCGGGCCTCCTAGATGACCCCTCGAGCCCCCCTGGGCAGAGCCCCTCCCAGCCGTCTCTGATGGCTCTTCTTGGGGTCACTCTTCTACCTTGGCTTCTGCGGCCACAGACAAGAGTGCTGCATCTCCTCTGAGTTCTTAAAAGCATCTGGCGTTGCCCCCGTGCCTCTGCCTCCCACCAGGAGCCTCAACGCAGGAAGCTTTCTCGCTGCACTTGGTGGTTGTGTTTTTAAAGAAGGGCAAGTCTTCGCCTTACGGTTGAAGGAAGGAAAATGGACTCGCACAGGGAATATCGGGAGGAAGGTTTTCATCATCAGGCATACGTTGGTTGCCATGGCATCCAGACGACCACTCCAGGGAGAGCCAGCCCGAGGAGGACAAAGGAACTCCCAAAGGTACTATCACTTATGTTCCTACATGTCAAAGTCCTTCACAATTTCCAGTGAGCTAATCCTCCCAACAGTCCTGACGAGGCAGATCAATACTATTATCCCTTTTAGAGCTCAATATGAGTATCCACTTTAGGGCCCGTTATTTTATCAGCCGAATTACGCCTTCTTTAAAGGCTCATCAGTGTCGTCTGGAAGCACTACTCTAATTTGTGATTGTGAGTTGATGTCACCTATGCTCTCCCAAGAGAGGGTGGAGCCAGGGTCGGTGATGCAGGAGACACTTGGGGCTGCGTATCATCAGTATCCAGGGTCTGTGCGGACTCTGATGAACAAGAGACCAGGACCACCAGCCTACTCACCCACCGGGTGACCTTGGGAAGGTCACGTCTTTTGGGGGGACCCTGTTAGTGCATCTGTAGAATGGGGATCAGGATAATTCCCCTCTCTCCTTGACTTGCCTTTTGTCTTGCACAGAGTTGTTAGAATAAAATGAGACCATAGCTGTAGATAGACTTTGGAGCAGAGAAATACAAGAGATGATAATGATTGTGAGCACCAAAGCAATGATATAAGTATTTGGACTGTAGAGCAGACACAATGGGCCCATTTTATTATTTTAATTGAGCATTTTATATGATTCCATTTTTCACTCTTTAGCATATCAGTTATATTACTTTTTTAAAACTTCTTTTAGTGTTGCCCTTGCATTTGCAATATACATTTACAGTTGATCTGAGTCCACTTTCAAATAACATTATGCCATTTCACAAGTAATAGAACTAATATAACAAAATAATCCTAATTTTTTCTGTTCCCTGTATCATTGCTGTTATTCATTTCACTTATATCTAAGCATACATAAGCATTTCTATCTGTCCATCTATCCACCTGCTTAATATATACATATAAGATATATATAAGCATTTGCAATGAAATACATTGATACTCTTATTTTGAATAAAATATTATCTGTTAAATCAATAAATATTAAGGAAAATTAAAGTTTTTATTTTATCTTTAATTCTCTTTTTGACACTCTTTTTTTTCTTTCTGACCTATATTATCTTCCTTCTCTCTAAAGTACTTTTAATATTTCTTGCAAGGCAGGTTTACTGGCAGCAAATTTTCTCTATTTTTGTTTGTCTAGAAGATTATGTTTCTCCTTCACTTTTGAAGGATAATTCCACAGGGTACAGAATTCCAGGATGAGGGTTTTGTTCTCCCAACATTTTGAATATTTCACTCCACTCCCTTCCAGCTGGCGTGGTTTCTGAGGAGATTCAGATGCGATTCTTAATGTTTGCGCCTCTATAGGAAAGGTGTTTCCCCCTCTGGCTTTTTTCAGGATTTTCCCGTACTTGTGATTTTGTAAAGTTTGAAAATGATATGCCTAGATGTTGGGTAGTTTTGAAAGCTCACTTTTATTAATTTGCTTGGTGTTCTCTGAGCTCCCTGGATCCATGGGTTGGTGTCTGACGTTAACCTGGTGTGAGATCTGACTTCCCAAACACATTTGGCCGTAGAGGGGCCAGACATGCAACCTGGAAATGCAAGAAAGTCAATGCCCCGTGGGCTCAAATTTGACCAGTGGAAAACAGGTGGCAGGAGGGTAAATGTCCTTTCCGTACCTCCTCCCACAGAGCCCTCCAAGGCACAGTTTTGCGTCGTCTCTGGGGACAACCGGTGTGACTGAGCAAGTGCATCTAACAAATGACCAGCTGTTCCTCCTTATGGCTCATGTCAGAGAACCATTCAGTATATTAACCCATCATGGGGCATCCTTTCTCTGCTCACATCCCTTTCCCTCACTCTCGCCGCCTTGGGATTCCACCTCTCATGTAGAATCTTAGCACCTCAGGTTCCCTGTACCCCAGAAAACCTGACCCAAGACAGGGCCGATAGAAAAAATTCCAACCCTCCGAACCCACAGTGGTCCTTTAAGAATTTGTCATTGTATCTCCATCCCCACAGTAGAGTTCTTTTTCCAAGTTGCTTCTCTTTCAAAATGTCACTCTGTCTGCGATCTGGACCCCTCTCCTCTGAACTGGCTCTGGTTTGTCAGTATCCTTCCCAAGGGTGGTACTGAGAATGGAATGGCACCTTATGATAGAAAGCTTTGCTCTTGAAAGAAGTATAAACTGAGGTAATTTTTGTGTGTGTGTTTTAGAAAGAAAAATACAAGTAAATGAAACTAGATTGGATTTAATATATTAAGAAGACCTCTTTGATAATAATCATTATGATTAACATTTGAGGGGCTAGGAATTGGGATATGGAGAAAGATCACCGTTTTCCTGAAAACCTTTTATCATAAGCCTATGTGTGGGACATTCCTATTTGCAAAAAAAAATTAAAAAATCATCTTTTTAATTTTATTTGGCCCTAATAGCCACAGGATAGTGCAAATGTTTTCACTATCCCCGTTTTACACAAAGACAACTGGCTCCATGATATTAAATGAATATCCCATTGCTGGTAAGTGACATAGTGGGGATTTGAACCCGTCTCCAAAACTTTCTGCTCTTTCTGTGATGCCAAATTTATCTCAATATATTTAGAAAGATCTAACCAAAGAAACAGGGGGTGGAATGATTGACTGCGTCTCTCCCCATCCCCAAACCGAAGAATAGCTCACGGAGGAAACACCTGGGCTCAGAAGCACCCAGGCAGCCTGACTGACAGCAGCCTGTTCTCGCGAGAACAACATCAGCCTATTGTTTCCCAAGACACTGCCATGGGGCTACTGAACCTGATTCCCAACAGGTGTCCTATGGGTGGGAGAAATCAGTAAATAACAGTTGACCTCGTGAGAGAGGGAGGGAGACTGGAACAAAAGACAATCAAGGCAAAAAAAAAAACACCCCCCAAAAACAAAAAAAACCACCCCAAATCCCACAAAAATAAAACAAAACAAAACACAACTGAAACTACTTTGTTGTACTTAATACTTGTATTTACCCAGAGAAGCTGGAACCTCTGTACCTGAGAAACCTAAGATGCTTTATAAGACCAGGTTCGCCCACAAAACGGTGAAAGGAAAACATAGCAGAGTATAATCGGTGTCATGAAGTGTGGCTGAGAGTGGGGGCGCTACCGGGGCTGTGGGTCCTAGGTGCCACACCGGTGGGAGGAAGGGAGAGAAGCCCGGAAAAGGCCTCTGACCTCGGCAGGAGCACAACCAGGTTTCTTGCTGTGCGGCCACCCGCAGGTCCCATTTATCTCTCCGACTTTTCTTCCCTGCAAGGAATCATCCTGCCAAGGATCGAAGACAGAAGATAAATAGCACGTCGCCTCGCCTGCGGAAGAAATGTTAGGGAATGATAGCCTCGCGTGGCTCAATCAATACCACCGAGCAATGCCATCGATGGGTTGTCATCTATAGTTCTTTTTTTTTTTCTCAGAGTCAAAGCTCTCCCAGTAGCAGAGCAGTTAAGACATCCTTAGTGTGTTTGCTTGCCCATTGCAATGGTCACTGCTGTTGTTTGTGCTCTAGTCATCGCCTGAATAAATGATATCTATAATCCAGACTGGTTTCTCTACCTATGCTTTTCCCCTTCCTTCTGTCCACTCTTGACACTGGTGACAGTCTTTTCAAGACGGTCTTTAGTGCAGACAATTATATTAACGTCCCCAACTTCTGACTCTTCCTTGCGCATACATTATTTGCCTTGGACTTTGCAGATCCTCTTCCACAAGGGAAGGAGCATACATCCCACCCCTTGATTTTTGGGTTGGACCATTTGACTTATTTCAGCCAATAGGATGGGGTGAAAGTGATGATGCTCTACTGCCCAACCAGACCCGTTGCTAAATGTACCCTAGAGAGAATCGAAAAGGGTGGACATGGCTAACAAATGAGCCAGAAGGTTAAGGGCAGTGTTTCCCTATCTCTAAAAACTCAGATGCCAAACCAACAGGCTTCTCCGTGTGCTAATGGGTCAGACACCTCCTTAGAATTAGACTGAGCTGAGATGGTTCAAAAGATAAACTCTTACCTCACCTACCCCTGTGACCAGCGGTTCTCAACCTGTGGGTTGCGACCCCTTCGGGGGTCGAACGACCCTTTCACAGGGGTCGCCTAAGACCATTGGAAAATGCAGATATTTACATCACAATGCATAACAGTTGCAAAATTTCATGGTTGGGGGTCACCACCCCATGAGGAGCTGTATGTAAAGGTCGCAGCCTTAGGAAGGTTGAGAACTACTGCCTGTGACCATGTGTTTTCAATTCTCTTGTGTATATTATACCTGAAGTAGAATTTCTGTTGGGTCATATGGTAACACTATGTTTACCATTATATTGTTTTCAGTATATTCATTTAAAAGGATTTCATGGTAGTTTTGTGAGAGACAGAAGCAGAGGTGGAGGAGAGCAGCGAAGAGGCAGGGAGGAGAGGAAGACGGGGTGTTGGTGGCGGTGATGCTGCTGGCAGCTGCAGATTAGGCTCAGCCAGGAGCATCGGGTCCCAGGCTGGCTGATGTCATGGGAACCGGTCCAAGTTAATCTGCAGGAGTGCAACACATCTTGATGGGAGTTGGCTTGGCTCTGCCAAGCCCTCAGAGCGGCCCAGAATTAGATCTCTAGATTGGAATAAACATGGAACAAAAGGTTCATTTTTGACCTTGGAGCGAGATGGAGAGACCAACACATTTTGTTTGCTGGCCGAGGAGATTGCTATAAATATGGGGCTCGTTGCCAAACAATTGGTCTCCCCGTACCAGCCCGCCCCGCTCCATGGCAGGCCTGGCTGGGGAATGTTCTCTGGCCACCTTTGTCCTCTCCTCTGCTTAAGCTCGTTACGCTGTCACTTTGAGCTATGGCTCGGCTCTCTCTGGCTCCGACTCCTCTGGAAAGGCTGCTGTTCAGATGTCTAGGTATTTAGCAAATGCACTTTCCCGATACCTTGGCGGCGGGAAGGCCGAGGGGGGTGACTATTGGATGCTGTTGGCTGTTGGGAACATGTTTGCTGAAGTGACCAGCAAAGTCCCTGCCTCACCCTCCCTGCGTCTGGAATTCTCTTTATGGTGACAGCCGATGCATCATTTAAAGGAAGCTCACCAGGGAGCAGAGGGAAGACGCAATTGTTTTCCCCCTTTGCATTCTCATGGGTCTTGCACAGGCTTCATATTATAGACAAGGATGCCTTCTGTGGGTCTCCCTCCCTCCCCACAGATCATCATCCCCCCCCAGAAAAGGACAGGGTGCCCATTTTCATCTTTCTCTGATGTTTGCTTCTCCTCTTTAAGCAACTTCTTTCCCATAATATAAAAACTCACCACGGTGTTCCATTACCTGCTTTACTATTTTGTATATTTTAGTTTAGCTTAGTGTTTTGTTTTGTTTTGTAGCTAAGAAGATGTTAGAGAATATTTAGATCATTCTCGCAGTTTACAGATGGATAAAGAGGGGAAGAGACTTTCTTCAAGTCAGCGGTGGATCAGTGAGGGATCTAACTTCTAAAACCCTTCCCATTGCCTTCCCAGTGTCTGGCTTAACCCTTCACCACCCTGGGACGCTGGGTGTTGTCTGCCATTATATCCCCAGCAGTCTAGCTCGATGCCTGGCAGGTGTTTCTGGAGCCGGGCTGGGTTTGACTCTGGCTCCAACATGTCCTACCTGTGTGTTCTTATAGAACTGATTTAACCACCTGTGTCTCAGTTTCCTTCTGGATGATATGTAGCTAACGATGACACCTGCCTTAGAGGATACTTGTGGGAGGCAAATGAGTGAATACCCTGAAGGCAAGAGGATGGTGCCTTTTATAGAGTAGGGCAGAGGTTGGCAAACCACGGCTCGAGAGCCACATGTAGCTCTTTGTCCCCTTGTGTGTGGCTCTTCCACAAAATACCACGGCCTGGGAGAGTCTATTTTGAAGAAGTGGCAGTAGAAGAAATTTAAGTTTAAAAAATTTGGCTCTCAGAAGAAATTTTGATCATTGTCCTGTTGATATTTGGCGCTGTTGGCTAATGAGTTTGCCTCCCACTGGACAAGGGGATCGATGGATGTTGGTTCTTACCATTATTATTGAGTGAATGAATGATTCTATGTTCATTCCCTCAGGAGCCAGCTTGGTGTCCTCCAATCTCTTCCTTCCTTTTCTCAACATCCGTGCCCCACACCTGGGCTAGGAGGCAGAGCTGTGCAGCTGATGTGTTTGGTTGGAGGCCCTTTGGGGGTACCTCTCTTGGATGTGAATCCACCCCTGGGAACTTGAATGAGGATTTCAGGGGGTTTTGGAGGGAGAAGCACAGTCTTTGAGCTCTGGATAGAATTCCTGCTTTCATTTATAATTGGTCTGATTGAGAGTAAATCTTGTCTCAGCCCCTTCATTCATGCAAAAGCCTTTGGACACTTAATCTAATTTTGTGAAGATTTCCAGCTCCTTGGGGCTTTGCTGAGGAACATCGCAAACACAGTTTTCACCGTCTCAAAGGGAGGCTTAGACCGATAAAAATAAGAATCCGAGGCAGCTGAGCTTTGCCGAACATTTCACTTACTGTTATTCAGATCTAGTTGTCTGACATGAATGCTGTCATTGAGACGTCACCTTGACCCACAGTGGCCAGTGGCCTGGCTAAATTGTGCTCGGGGACTTGGGGATCTGTGGGACTTGGGGAGTGTGAATGGTCTTCATCACAGCTACCACCCCGGAAAAGCCGCTCCAATGGATGTCATACCCAGGTCCAGGCAGGGCAAAGCAGTGGGCAGCAGCAGAGCTGGGACGAGAACTCATTCTCCTGGAATCTGGTCACACCCCCTTTACAGGGTTCAGTGGAAAGCCTGGCATTCCAGGTGCCTCCCACTGAACATACATGGGGCAGAACCACTGGGTATGACTGCTCAGTCCTCTAGGCCACGCTCGGCACACTGAGAGCAGTACCATGGCAATGTTTCCAGACATGCGCTGTGTTAGAAGGATTCCTTTCTCAAACCTTCTGAAACGATGGAGAATGAGTATCCAGGTCTTTTGAGTGACAGAGGGGAAACTAGTTGCTTCAATTGCAAACGGGGGTGGGCTGGGTGGGGGAGAGCTCGTTATTGCTCCATCACCATAGGATACTATGCTTTGAAAGTTTAAAAAAAAATCTGTGAAGAGTTACTTTATATATATTATTGATTTTTTACAGAAAGGAGGGGAGAGGGATAGAGAGTTAGAAACATCGATGAGAGAGAGACATCGATCAGCCGCCTCCTGCACGCCCCACACTGGGAATGTGCCCGCAACCAGGATACATGCCCTTGACCAGAATCGAACCTGGGACCTTTCAGTCCGCAGGCCGATGCTCTATCCACTGAGCCAAACAGGTTTCGGCAGTTACTTTTTTTTTATTGTCTCTTGCACAGTCCAAGCCATCACTTCCCTTATGCTGTTATTTTTTAATAAGTTAACAAATTGGCTAATTCTCTTGGAAATGCTTTGATTTGAGGAAATGGGCGTTTTACACAATTCCCTCAGAGAAAAGAGAAAACAGATTTCCAAATGCATTATCAATAAGGAGGACATTGAACCCCGCCATCAGAAATGGAGAAGACGTGGCGAGCTCTGGGGTTCAGACGTTCAGTTTGATATGGATATGGGAAGGAGGCATTGGAGTGCAGGCACAGGCCGGATGCTCGCTTGCTCGGGACGACTCGGGATTGAGGAAGGGCGGGCCCAAAGCCAACTTGGATCTTGAGTCTGCTCCAGTGGTCCAGTTCATGGCCTAGAATTGTCAGGGAACAGAGGCAGAAAGGGACATCCTTAAGTGTCTCCCTTGGAGCTGTCCCTTGAGGGCAGGGCCATGTCCTATTTTGTCTCCTAGCGTAGATCTCGCCCCACGTAGATGGGAACACCTATTTGTTTAAAGGAAGCGGCTTATAGGGACCCAGGGGCATTTCCCTACATTGAAATCAGGTGACACCTAGGGCACTAGACTTAACCAGGGCAGTTTTGTGGGGATGGGAAGAGCGCGCTTGGGAGCAGTCAGGAGGGAGTTGTGTCTGTCACGAAGCCATTGGATGGCTGTCCCGAAAATGGGTCAGGAAGGGCCCTCAATGGCAGGAACACGGAACAAAAATGTCACCGACCTCATCATTTTTGCTCAAACCTGGCCGTGCTTCCCTCCGTCCATCCTTTTAAAGACTGTTTCCTGGAGCAAAAGCCTGCAGGTTGACTTTCCCCGACACCACCAGCCTCCTGTGGGACCCCAGCGACGGAGGCAAAAGACGGGATGAATTCAGTTTCCTTTAAAAGCATCATCTGACTTCCTCTGACCTCTTTCCTGATTTCTAATTTAATCAAACCAAACCCACATAACTGAAAACCATGCCCTGCACCCCACCCGTGCCTACACTCGTTTTAAGTATCTTTGGAAGGGAGGAAGGGAGCTGGTCCAACTGGCTTCCTGTACTTGAGGACCTCGGTTTCTCGGGGAGGGACTGAGGGGGGCATCTCCCTTGTTTCCCATTAGAAAGATGAACAAAGGAGGGGCGGGGGGAGCACCGTGCCAGGGGAGTTAAAGTGGCCGTGGAATGCTCAGACTGACATCACATTTCGCGTTGGAGGTAACTAGAACAAGGAGAGGAGTGATGGGCCTCAGCTCCCATCGGAGGGGCAGCACTGGGGCTGGAATGGTGTCCTTTGACCCCTAGACAACAGCAGTCAGTCACACTAACTCCTGGCTACCTGGTGAAGTGGGTCCCTCTCTTTCCTGAGTTAAAAAAAAACTAGCCCTGGCCAGTTTCGCTCAGTGGTTAGAGTGTTGGCTCATGGACTAAAGGGTTGCAGGTTTGATTCTCCTTCAAGGGCACGTAGCTGGGTTGTAGGTTCGATCCTGGCCTGGGTAGAGGCGGGAAGCAACTGATGGATGTATTTCTCTTATATCAATGTTTCTCCCTCTGCCTCTCCTTCTCCTTTTCCCTCTCACTGTTCCCCTCTGTCCCTCTCCCTCTCCCTCCTTCTCTCTAAACCTTGGGTGAGAATTAACAAAACCACTATAACAACAAAAACCCAAAAACAAACCTGCAGGTTTCCCTACCTTAAACAGCAATCCTTTCTTGTTTGGTTCAATATAGATGTTAAATGGCTTCAGCTGCAGTATTTTGTAGGGATTAATTTGGGAAATTTCTGCTGTGTGTGTGTATCTAGATAGATAGATAGAGATAGAGATTTAGACATAGATAGATATAATTCTGTACGTATGTGTTTGTGTCTCTGCCTGTGTTTCTGTGCATGTGTGTTTGGGCTGGAATAGGAGGCAGTCACTAGGGTTGGGCAGGAGGAGGACTGGCAGGACTAATCCCAAGTGTGAGAGGGCCAGGGCCAAGTTCCCAAGCTGCTGCCCTGTGAGCACACCCACAGGACTCACTCTGCCCCTTGGGACCAGCTTGGGTGTGGACCTCAGTGAGGGCACCACTGCCCTCTGCTGTATGGAGGTGAACGCTGCTGACGTGCCTGCCTCACTTTGTCCCAAATGGGGGTAGGGACACGGAGATGCAATAAAAGGCTGTGCCTGTTGTGAGTCTCAGCGGATCCACCCCTCTTGGGGGTCATTCTGCTCTTCCTGGGACATGCTTAGCTGTGGGCGGTAGAGCAAAAGCACCTGATACTTGGCCTCAGGGGCGTGGTGTGGGTCAAGGCAGTCATTGCACCAAAGCTGTCCCTGGCAGGGTCTGAAGATGCTAGACAGTGCTGGCACAGCTCTCTTTCTTGCCTTCTTGGCCCCTCTGAAGTCCGCATTCAGAACTCTTCCTGAGCCACTCCTGTTGAATTCTCTTTAAAGGTAAAGCCCATGCTGGCCTTGGGCCCATCTTTTCACTTCTGCAAACACAGCACCCTGGGGGAAGGAGCCCAAATACTGCCTGCAGATAAGAGCACAGCACTTTTGCACAGCACGCTGTAATTTGTCAGTTGTGTTCCCGTTAGCCGTCTGAGTTGATCTTCACAAACCTGTGAGTTACACAGAGCAGCGATTGTGACTCTCACTTAACAGACAGGGAAACTGAGGTCTAATCTGGAAGGTTTGTCACTATTTGATTGACTCAGAGGTGATTAGCTAAGACATAAAGGGTTCTCTCATTAGGCTTTAGATTAAAATAAATTAAGCTACAAGATAGTTAAAGCCAACCAAAATGTCCTGTCATCAATCATCGTGACAAAGGGAAAGTTTCTAGCAGCACCATCTAGCCACTTTCTCCAAGCCCTGGGGCTTCGGCTTATGACCCAGCACCAGGAGTAATAGGGGAAAGTATGTCTACTCCAACTTTCTGGAGGTGGAGATCACCCACAGTGCATCTTTAAAATGTGAATTTATTGACAATATTTTAAAAAACAGACTTCAAATTAAAATACAACGAAGAACCTGGATACTATATATAACACGAGTATAAGAAGACTGAAAAGTGGAGAGGGGACAGATTGGTTAGGGATCTTGGGACCCAAGAAACAACACAGTGGCGAGTTTCCTGAGTTTTCTTTATAATGTTATATATTCAAGGCTTGGAACTGAAGAATGTAGCAACCCAGAAATACGAATGAGCACGACGTTTCAACACAAGTTAGCTCTCTCTGGCCAAGATACTAGGAAAGGGACAGCCTTGCAAGACAGAATAAATCTACATTCCTGCCAGTCACCATAGAAAAACTATGGTTCCCCCCGCCCCTCTCCCCACACACATGCCAACACAGGCTAAGTGAGTAGCCTAGACTACAAGCCTCATGAGGGGTGGTGTCAGGAAAAGCCAAGTAGAGGACTAGAACTTTTGTCCCTGTGACCCGGTGACCAGTCTTCCCCCTCTTCCCCTCTGCAGCCATGGTATCAGCGGAGACCTCTTGGGGAACTTGCGAGTTTGGACTCCCACCTCCACCTGGCAGTAATGAGGCTCCTCTTCCTTTCCTGATAAAGTGGTGTCAGTAAAGAGGAGGTCTAGCAGAGAGTTTGGACTTTCACTGTCACCCCACTGTAAGGCGGTCATGCTGCCATGGGGTTAAGGGGGACCATGTGGAGAGCCCAAGCTCCTGCCACCGCCTTTTAGTAACAAGGAGCTCCCTCACTCTCACCACTTAGAGTGTCAACAAAGGTTGAATGGGAAACCTGCTTTTAATAAGCCCTCTTATTAAGAGCCAGAGTCTTATAATGTAACACAAGCATGCCCAGGTTTCAAAAGACAGTCACTTGTCACACCAAGATCCAGCAAGTTTGCACACTGAGTGATAAAAGACAATGGATGCCAAACATTGAAATGACAGAGGTACTAGCATTATCTGACCAATGTTTTAAAACAGCTGTGCTAAAAAATGCTTCAGTGAGCAATTAGAAACATACTTAAAACTAATGAAAAAAATTACAAGTATCAGCAAAAAAACAAGATATAAAGAAGACCCAAAAGGAAAATGAAACACACACACACACACACACACACACACACACACACACACACACGAGCTTAGTGGATGAGCTCAACAGCAGAATGGAGGGGACAGAGGAAAGAATCAGTGAACTGGAAGATAGAACAATAGATATAAATAGAACAGCAGAGCAAATAGGCTTAAAGTAGCAAACAGAACTTATGCAACTGTGATAAAATAGCCAACATTCATGTCATCAGAATCCCAGAAGAAGGGGAGGAAGAGACTGGGTCTGAGAAAGCACTCACAGAAATAACAGTGGAAAACATCCCAATTTTGGCAAGAGACATAAACCTGTAGATTCAAGAAGCTGAGTAAGCCATAATCCAAAGAAATCCATGGCAGTATGCATGATAGTTAGACTTCTGAAGACAAGATAAGGGAACAATCTTGAAGGGGCCTAGTGAAAGATGTCTTACTTACAGGAACACAACAAATAAAATGTCAGTACATTTCTCATATGAAACAATGGAGGCCAGAAGAAAGTGGGACAGTAATCTTTTTTCAAATACTGAAAGAAATGAGTGAAAATATCCTTCAGGACTGAAGGGGAAAATCAAGTCATTCTCAGAGGAAGCAAATGTAAGAGAATTGGTTATAACTGAATTGAAGAGGAAATCACAAGTAGCTTAAGTGCCCTGAGACAGTGTTTAGGGCAAAAACACCCAGGAATGCTTTAAATGGCTAAGATGGATTTCCTTAGAAATGACACTAAAAAGAAGTCAGTGAACAACACATTCCTCTGGGTATGGAGCAGAGAAAATTTCAGAAAGCTGGAAACAAAGCTTATGAGGAAAAGCGGAGTGAAGTAGGGCTAGACCATCTATAATAATAAAAGCGTAATATGCTAATTGGACCGCACATCCTTCCAGATGACCTTCTGGACGAAGCCAGGGCTGCGAGGGAAGCCCAGGTTCTGGGTGCCAGGGGGAAGTCAGTGCTGGCAGCCGGGGGAAGAAAGGCCTATTCTTGCACAGATTTCGTGCACTGGGCCTCTAGTGTTAAATCATTGGCTTGATGGGAGGAAATATTTAGTGATTATCTTCAAGCACGCCTTGAGAAGTTTGATATTTTATGATGTCATCAAAAATTCTTCCCCTTGAATAAATGTGATTTTTTTTTTTTTGGTAGACCACTTAAAAAAGCAATGCTTTTCTTCTGGTGAAATAGAGGCTTAGAGAAGCATTGAAAAATGAAGAGGTTTGCATCAGGTACCACTAACAGCAGCAGAGTAAAGATGAAAATTCATCTTCTCACTTTAACCCGCTGTGCTTTTCATTACTAATGGGATCACCATGTGTCAGCCCCTCAAGTATAGAATTCAAAGGAACAAGCTGAGCATGCAGCAAGCTGGGCTTAAGTGAGACCGGGAGATTTTTCCTGTACACGACAGGTGTGAAAGAATGAACCTGGCTGCACTTCCCTGAGTCCTTCAGATTTGGGTTCTGGGCTTGCAGGACTGTCCATAATATTTCAGCTGGAGGCAGGAAGAGGAGTTTTCTTGAGCAGCTACCCACATGACCAATTCACAACCCAAAGACCCCGCCTCCTAATGCCATCTACCTTGGGAGGTAGGTTTCAACATATCCATCTGGGCGGGAGCGAACACAAGCATTTAGACCACAGCAAGGCAATTTAGGGCAAGAGCCACTTCGCCGGAAATGTAAGACAGACCTCCAGGCGTACATCTGTTCTCATGACAAGGGAAGGGGGAAACCAGAGAGGTAAGAAAGAAAAGGGATCCTTGGCTGGCCGGAGGGTAGTTAAGAAAGGGCACTGACCAGAACATCTCAGTCAACAGCCCATCTAGCTGCCCAGGTGATCTGACAGGAGGTCAGGAGGTTCGAGCTGAAATGAGAAGCATCTGAAAAGCTGAGAGATATTACCTGGAGAATTGCACCAGACAGCATTGCACTCAGTACAGTTTGGTTTTGTCAGCGACTCGCCCGGCCTTTGCTTCAGGAAGACTCTTTCAGATTGGAATTGGCGTGGCTGGGCAGCTATTAGATACGTGTAGACTTTTGCTTTGTGAGAATTGGACCGAGCCCCATAGACTCTCTGGGGAGGAGGGGGAGGGGCTTAAAAATCCTTTCACTCACAGGTGGGAACTTGATGGTATGGGATTTACTGGAAGATGTATTGCAGTTGGCTCAGGCGCTCTCTCTCTCTCTCTCTCTCTCTTTCTCTTTCTCTCTCTCTTTCTCTCTCTCTCATACACACACACACACACACACACACACACACACTCTTTTCCTTCTTTTCTGTTCTCCTTTTTCCCTAGATGCCTATCATTAGGTGAGACTCCCCACATTCCATATTATTAAAGCATTGTCTATGGTGACTCATGATATGAAACTCAAAACCAAACTAAAAGTTAAAACTCAGGGAATATGGAATTCTTCTCCCCATTATTATTCCCCCTTTAAAAAGTCAGTGGCGCCCTGGCTGGTTTGGCTCAGTGAATAGAGCGTCAGCCTGTGGACTGAAGGGTCCTGGGTTCTATTCCTGTCAAGGGCACATGCCCGGGTTGTGGGCTTGATCCCCAGTAGGGGGCGTGCAGGAGGCAGCCAGTCAATGATTGTCTCTCATCCTTGGTGTTTCTCTGTCCCTTCCTCTCTGAAACCAATAAAAATCAAAACATATGAAGGAAAAAAAAAGTCAGTGGCAAACTCAAATCATTTTTCAGTAATAAGCAAAATCCCCACCTTTCAGAATAATTAGAAAAGTGCAATATTCTGTTAAAAGAGGACTGCCATCTACACTGCACACAGATGACTAATGTCCAGATACTTACAGCACAGCGAAATCTGCTGTGTAAAATCTAAGGGCTGCTTCCAGTGATTCAGGACCATCATGGTCTGCTAGGGCCTCATTAGGAGTACTTCTCATTATGTAGGACTCCAACTGGGAGCATACAGGAGGCTGAGCTGAACCTCTGCTGACATGTGGACTCCCGGGGGAAATTTTATATATAATCTGACTGATGTAAGCTCTACTTCTTTGACATTTATCTCTTTCGCAAAAGTAAAAGGCTAGGGGAAAAAAAGTCTGTTTATTTTAGCTTGACTTGCATTTGGGTTCTGAGAAGCAGAAGACTCATCATGCTCTGAGCTTCTTCCCATCTTCCCAATGACTTCCTCATTTGTGATTTCACTCGGGTGGTTCTTGCATCTCGATGTGGTTGGAAAGACACCAGGAGCATCTCTCCACACTGTGGATTGGAAAGCAGAGCTCCTGACATAAGGGGAGGGTATTTCCCAAGCTCCCCTCTCCCTCCACCTCTTCCTCCCCAACCCTCCCGTCCTCATCCCATGAATCTAAACGGGGCCTCCTCTGGATTCTTGTTCATGGCTTTACCATCAGGAGCGAAGTGGCACAGAGACATCCCTCTTTCTTCCAGGTTCCATACCATGTATTCCAGCACTCTGCCACCTGGGCAAAGGGTTTAATCCTTGGGAGCTTTTTCTAAAGAGGCAGCATGTTTTAAGAAGCAGAACTAGGGTTTGGGGAATCAAAACTCAAACAATGGCTTCACTGAAATCCCTCAGCTTTCACCAAGAACTTGAGTGCCATCTGTAAAATGGCCTTGGTCACCCTGCCATGCTGCCCTCACCAAGTCCCGATGGGGAACGAAGGAGCTAATTGGCAGGGAAGCCTGTGCAGGGTCATCTGGGTAAGAGTGCCTGGTCTTTATCTGTCCTCGCGTTTAGCGTTTTGCTGGCACTTCGCTGCCAGAGGAATGAAGAACTTGCTCCCAGTTCATCCTTGTTGGGGGACTAGCGAGGCGTGACCTGAACTTCTCTTTCTGGGAGACGCACCTGAACCTCCCCCCAATCACGGCTGTCACTCATTCTGACTCTGCAAGTGGCCAGGCATCTATAGATGCGGCATCTGGAAAACCAGGAGGTCTGATGTGAGAGCTCCAGTATCCCAGCAGCTCCGCCTCAGGCAGAGGCTTGGCTGACTTCCCTCCGGGGACACTCTCTTTCTCTGAGGTGAACCACATCATGACTCTTGCTCTCTGAGTGGGTTTGCTCTTATTCCATCGTACTTCCCTTGGTCAGGGGTGGAAGAAAGCGTTGGTTGGCAAATTCAGCCCCGTGTGGCAAGGCTCTGGGCTCTGCTTGACTAAGCTGAACCTGAAGTGATGTTCATTCTTCCTTCACCACTTGCCCTAGCATTTCTTCAAGGGCTTTGGGATGAAGGTGGGAAAAAAAGATGGAAAATAAGACATGAGGCTATTTACTATTTTTTATAATGGCATGGAGGGGTCAAGAATTCTGTCTTGGAGAAGGGGTGGAGAAGGGGGTGTAGACGCACATGCTCTTACATGGACAGCCACATGGACGAGCTACATAATAGCAGCTCAAGCAGCTGATGACTGTCATCAAAGAGCATGTCCATGTTTGTTCGACTTCCCTCATAGCTCCTGCCACGTTGTGACAAGCCTGCTAACATTCATCACTGTTTTTATTTAGGAAGACAGTGTCTTGGCTGGTAGTTTCCCTTGCAGGAGCTGGCTGTCCTAAATGTAGTAGAAAATTGCCCTGAAATGCACAAATCAGGCCAAGGAAGGTAGAGGGAGGGGCCCTGATGATTTTCCCTGAGAAATGATGTTAGTCAAGAAGCGCAGTCTTTAGGGATGGAGTCAGAACAGAGAGCCCTGCACTCACCTGAAGGGAAGAAGGATCTAAGAGGAATGGCCAGCTGGGGACTTGACCACAGGACATGGAAAAGAAACCTACATGCCTAACTCTGCAAGACCTCTGAGCACTTCGATCCCTTTGCCTGGCGTAATGCACCTTCGGACAGAGAGAGAGAAGAGGATGATATCCTGGTCACAGAAAGCCAGAGGTTGTCTGAGTGTCCCTGTCCATTTCAGCACCAGGTAGTCCTTCTCCATGCAGGAAGGCTGCCTGGAGGCAACTGGTCTGGGAAAACCTCCAAAAGGGCTCACCAAAGGGAGCTGTCCATGGTCCTGTAGTTTCCCTTGCTTGCAACCATTCACCAGTTTCTATTAGCTGGTGTCTGACAGGTGCTGGGCCAGGGACTTTCTACACATGGTGTCCTTTAATCCTCATGGCAACCCTGCAAGGTTAGTATTGTAATCAGCAGCTTTCTTTCTGCAGACGAGGAAACCAATGCTCTGAGTTTCACTTTCCCTTGTCCAACTAGGAATGGCCTGAAGAACCTCTCCAGACATCGGATTTGAGCATTTCCAGCCTAGCAAAGAGGGCATTTCTGCGCCACAGCCTCTCTCTATTCTGTATTAAAGGGATGTTGTTGTTTTTTTCTGAAGATGGTGGTGGTGGATCCCTACACCAAAGGCAACAGAGCTTATGTCACAGGGGAGTCTTCGACAAGAAAGAGTAAGCCTGGATATCCATAGTTCAGACTGTTGATTAGGAAGAAGTAAGGACTTTAAATGTGTTTGTCAAAAGAGAAGGAAAATTAACCCTGCCTAATAAAAGGAAAGAAAAACATGATGTGTTTTTTGTTTGTTTGTTTGTTTGTTTTTTTTGTGAAGATTAGCAAGACCTTGTTACTTTTTAGCAATTTTCCCTTTTTTTTCTTGGCTACAAGGTGAACATAATAAAATAGGTTTCAGGTCAGAAGGAAGGAACATGAAGACTCATCCTTTATCAAATTGGAAGACATATTTGCTAGGGCAGTTGAAACCATGAGAAAGGAAAATGAACGTGAGCTGTTGATGCCAAACATTGCTAACTCAGAGGACTGGGAATGGTATTTGAGCTGGGGAAGGGACTTTGGTCTCATGCCAATGTTACAAAAATGCACAGGGAGAGGAGCAACGTTTCTAAGCTAGGACTGGGGGTGAAGACCAAGTCAGTGGTTCTCTCGACCTGGGTCCATAGACCCTGTGGATGGGGAGAGGAGAGAGGCTCGCAAATGACTCCAGGAAGTCTCTGTATACTTCTAAAATGTGGCAACATGTTGTTTAGGGATGCATTTTTACAGCGAGGGCTTGGTAATTTTCAAGAGGTTGTCATGAATGTCCAGGAACATCCATAAGGTCAAGACCCGTTGGTTTTAATAACCCCTCCAGAAAGTTAAGTCTCAGTGAGCAAAGCATCATCAGATACATGTACCTCCGTGTACATGTATCAGAGTTTAAAATAAGCAGCTCATTTAAGTATGGCATTTATGCTAATGCAAATCAATGCCTATACTTACGTATTTTAATAAAGAATTCTAGTTTTATAGGAAATATGTCTAATAAGTAGAAACTCTGTGTTCTTTTCAACTGGACTTATTCCTCCAGGGAGCCCATAGAAGGAGATACGGCATCCATCCATCAGGAAACATTTGACGTAAGCTACAGATGTGAGAGGGCTATTATTCACCTGCCTGAAATTCAATAAAGCTCCCAAAATAAGACATTCACATTATAGTGCAAATGCTGGGGCTGGGGCGGGGGGGCGGGTATCACTCTATGCCCTGCCAATCACTGCATGGCTCATTGATGCTGCTGAGACAAGAGAGCAGGGAAGCATCAAGTGTGGCCTACTGTCCTGTTTGCCCACTCAGGCAAGTTTCTTACTGAACTCTGATTTGCAGGTAAGAAGCAGGACTCAGCTGGATTTTTCAAGCCTACAGATTTAACCTGGAGGAAGAGTGAGGGAGGGCTTATAAAAAATTCTCCTCTTCCTGCCCTTCATATTTTACTGTTCTTATTGTATGGAGATGGAAAAAAATGTGTGTGTGTGTGTGTGTGTGTGTGTGTGTGTGAGAGAGAGAGAGAGAGAGAGAGAGAGAGAGAGAGAGAGAGAGACCATCCATGAAAAACAATTGATTTCTCTCAAATGTCTTTGACAGCTCAGTGAGCTGGCATAACCCAGAAAACCTGCTGTCATTTGGAAGAAAAGCAAGTATTGTTGTTATCTCAGCATTTCCCTGAAAAAAAAAAAAAAACTAACATTACTGAAGGCAAAAAGGATGTGATCACTAGGCTGTGAGCCATTGGGTTTCAGGAACTTTGGGGTACTTAGGAAGGTGGGGCTTCCACAAATGTGGCCGGTGGAATGGACACCACCTTTCCAGTACCATCATTTCATCTTAAGTCAGAGGCAGGTATGAATCGGAGGCAGTTAAGACCTGGAATAAGTCCAATCCTGGGTCACGAAGCCAGCATGAGGGCTACCATTCAGGATTTTCGAAGGGCACAGCGGCCATGGTGGTCAGCAAATCACTTCCCTGGGGAACCGGCAGCGACTTGGGGATCCGAGGTTTGATCTTACTGTCCGCCAAGCACTAAGCCATGCACAGCACTAACCAGACACGGGTGCCATGAGGACTTGGTCAGTGTGTGTGACCCTTGTTCCGTTCCATCTTCAGCCTTTCTCTCGCATTTGAAATGGGATTGATTCTTTCACCCATTAACTCTGAGCTACGATCCTGCTCTCTCACTAAATAGCATCTTCACGGGCCCATCATCAACAATAATGGGTGGTGATGTATAGACTGTGCTACAGCTCATGCATGCAAAGGGGACCGCACTCTGTGCACTGAAAGATGTGTTTTCATTCCTCAGAGATTTATTTAGACTTGATTCTCCAATTCTTTAGTCTCTCAGCAAAGCAAAGAGCTTGCACCTGGGAACAATCAGTGACTGGTCTGTGGCAGAGAGCGAATATCACATTGACTTTGGTCTTTAGGGACATATTGACAGTGTGGCTCAGAGAACTGCCACCTGCTGAGACCTTCCCAGCCAGCCCTCTTACCTACCATTTTCCTGGAGGCTCCTCACTTTCTAATCAAACTGGAGGGCTTTCTCCTGCTTCACTTGCCTCCTCCCTGCTGTCTCCCTTCAGTGGCCTTGCTTTGATCATATTATTCCCATTTTCTTCCATGACCTTGCACCCCCAAAAGAACATATTCACATCCTAGTAACTTGGCCCTCCAAATTCAAGTAATCATGCCCCTTTTATGTAACATGTTAATAATGCATTTGATAAAATACAGTTTTTGTATCCACTTTGCTATGCCCCTTGGCCTCTGGCAGTGCCTTATACAGAGGTGTTCTTCATCATGCGTACGCTGGATGAATGAATGCGTGATTAAATAAATGATGGAACAAAAAAGCAATCCTTTGCAGAATCTTTTACCAGTTCAAGGATCACCGAAACTGAAGTTTTTTCAACTCACTTTTTAAGAAGTATTTAAAAATGTTCTCCTCCTCTGTTGCTACCTTATAAAGCCACCCTCAAATAAGTGTCTTAAAACACCAAGTTATCTCTCTTGATTCTGTGGACTAAATGCACCTAGCTGGGTGTTTTTCACTTGAGACCTCTTATACAGATTTAATCATATGGAAGCTGGGGCTGCAGCCATCTGAGGCTTGAATGGGCTGGGTGTCCAACATGGCACAGTCACATGGCTGGCATTGATGCCAGCTGTTGGGCCACCTACACTTGTTGACTAGACTGAACTATCTATACTTAGTCTCTCTAGGTGGCTTGGGCTTCTTACAGCCTGGCAACTGGGCTTCTGCAGAGAGCATCCTAAAAGAGAATATTCCAAGAGAACCAGGAGGAACTTTCAAAGTTTTTTATGACTTGGCCTCGGGAGCTCCTGAAAGTTACCTCCAATGCACTTTGTTGGCCAAGCAGATCACTAAAATGAGTGCAGTTATAAGGAGAGGAGTAGCGTCTGCATGCAGAGAGGGAAGGCATTGACAGTGTCTGTCTTTGAGACTATCCAGCGATCACACAAATATATTATTCTGAGATTAACCTATCTCTATGAGCACCTCCTTTCATCGGGTTAGCTACTGGACTGCTGAGCACTGGGATGGCTTTGAACCTAGGTTGAAATTAGTAGTTTGAGATAACAGTTAGGAATGAGGCTGTGGGGAGATAATATAAGTTATAAAGTAAAGATACTAGGGAAAATGTGTATGTGGTAGTGAGTGCTCAAGAAATACTTTGCCATAGCCCATGGTCAAGGGCAATAGATAGTAAAGACATATAGGAGGGTGGGTAGGGGCTAGGATGTGAGGGAGGGAGAATGAGGGAAAATGGGAGATATCTGTAATACTATCAACAATAAAAATATACTTTTTAAAAATACTTTTCCTACTTCCTTTACTAGATTAGTATAGGTTGAGGGTAGGTTGGAGAGAAAAGCAAGCATGATTGATATAAATTAGTTAAATCACATAATTATAATGATGATTATTGCAAAAGATTTAAAATGCACTTATAGTCTCACCCACTGCACACAACTGTGTTCATTTCTATGAGTATTCTACATCTCTGTCACCATCCTGCTTTGAGCACGGCCTCCATACTTTCCATCCAGACTCATTGTATAACTGCTCCTCCAGGTTCTCTGCTGTCTTCACCTGCATCATTTTAGAGGCTGCATCCCATTTCGGCAGAGGGAGATTTGTGATGGGACAATGAGCTGAACATGATTAGCAGGCCGCGAGTTTGACATGCTTGAGCTAGGGCAGTGGTTGGCAAATCCATTAGTCAACAGAGCCAAATATCAACAGGACAACGATGGACATTTCCTTTGAGAGCCAATTTTTTTAAACTTAAACTTCTTCTAACTCTACTTCTTCAAAGTAGACTCTCCCAGGCCGTGGTATTTTGTGGAAGAGCCACAGTCAAGGGGCCAAAGAGCCGCATGTGGCTTTCGAGCAGCAGTTTGCCGACCACAGAGCTAGGGTGACTCAGGTCTCCTGCCTTCCTGTCACCCATTAGTGAATGGGTAAGTCTCCAGGGAAGCTGAACCGGGCCCTTCCAAGCTTTGCCCTGGATGTCCTGCTGGGGTTGAAGCCGTCAGGATGTTTCATAAATGTTTATAGCTGCCAGCAGGAAATAGTCTTCCTTTGAGTGCAGAGGCAAGCCAGGTTTTTTCCTTCTTCTCTCTTCAACCTTCCAAGGAGCTGTTGGTTTCTTAAAACAGTTAAGCTAGAGCACAAAGGTTTAGATTTTTCAACTCTGACAAGGGTTTACATTTCTCCCGGAAAGGGGATTTAATTTTACTGCTGTAGTAATTTCCCTCCTCCCGCCCAAGAATCTGTTTACTTCTTTGTCTGATGTTGAGATGCCAAACTTGGCACATTTCGGGCAGGTGGGGGACATCCCCCTTCAGCTGCAACGCCTTCTGCTCTCCGCCCATTTAAATCCCACTGTACATTAATCTGTGCACTCCTTGAAACCTTCCCCCGCCTTCCGCACCCACCCTCAGGATTCTGACAGCTTCAAACATTTACTATTGGCTCATAGTCACATGCTCCTAGAGGGTAGCATCATGTCGTTGGCAGACCCTGGCCTGGAAATCAAGACACTTCAAATCTTGTCCATGGCTAACCACCTCTGTGACCTTGATGATGTCCTTCCATCCCCTGAGACTTAGCTTCTCCAATTTTAAAATGAGAGGCTGACCTCACGGTTCCTTCCAGTCACGCTGCTATTATCTAAGCCCTTTGACCTGTGAGGTCACCCTTGTCCATCACTTTAGAGACTGTGGAAATTTGGTCAATTCATGTTCATTCTCCCCAGTGACCCCAAGTAGTCCTGCTCAGAAGACATCATCGGAACAACGTTGAAATGTGTATTGTTATTGAAAACGTGGATTGGGTCTCTTTCACAGTCTGCCACCTCACCTACCCCCTGCTTATCTCCTCCTTTTCCTCCAATAAGTGGACTTCAGACCCTGTTCCTCATGTTGGTTGAAGCTCCAAGTCTCTGATGATGGCAAAGCTCAGCAAATAGAAGCATGCTTTCTGAAGGTCGTACTTCAAACTCTTACTGGTTATATAACATGCCACAGACCAATCCCAATAGAATGCCCACACACCAATTGGATTCTCTTTGGAATACTCATCTAGGAGGGAGGAGTGATTAGCTGGAGGGCCACTGAGTCCCTTTTATCTCTGTCAACAGAGCAGACGGCCCATTGGAAGGACAAGCAGTCTGCCCTGGAGGTCCATGTTTGCTCAGCCCCAAACTGCTGAAGATTTGTTTGTGCTGAAGAAAGTTATAGAAACAGTGTTGAGGGAGATGGACACAATTTGGCTTAAAACCAGAAAAACCGGAAGCTTGCTAAGGTGGTTTTGTGTCCTAGAATGTGAGGTCCTCTGCAGAAACCACCCTTCTGGCTAGCCAGTGGCCACCAAGTGATAGAACCTTCTTAATATATCCCGCCAAAACCCCAGCTGGCCTACACACCTCCTCCACTTCCTGCCTGTGCATTTCCCCTTACGCTCTTCCCTCTGCTTGCGATGCACTGGCTCATGTTGCCCCAATTAACATTCTACTCACTCTTGGGGGCAAAAGAGGAGCTCAAATGATGCTCTGCTATGGGCTTTGGATTCGGAATGACTTGGGTTTAAATCCCAGCTCTTCTACCTCGAGGACACTTAACTGCTTTGAGTCTCAGTTTTAAAACGGGGCTAAGGATACCAGCCTTTCAGGGCTCCTGTAAAGATGGTGCCCAACATCTGGACCATTGATGGTTATTTCCCTTATGTATATCTTTTGGGGGCAGTAGCATAGTACTATATTTTTGTAGACATTTAACGTCTTGAAGATAGGACTTATTTTAGCACTCCTGTTTATCATTTTCTATGCCAAGCACCGCGCATTGGACAAAATAGGTTCTTAATCTATTCTGTTCAGATGAATTAACCATGTCATTTTCCCTGTGTTTGTAATACCCAACAAAGTCAGGAGAAAGTCACTGTTAAAAAAAAGAACATCACAAAAACCCACCCCACCCCACGGCAAGAAATACCGTTGTTCTATATTTTTAGCCACATTGTGTAGGTTTCAGCGTTGGGGTCTTTCCTCTTACACTGTAATTCCTGGGAGTGGGGACGGGATGGAAAGCATGACCTTTCTGCCTGCTTTTGGTATTTAGCACTCCGCAGGGCACTTGCTGAATATTTAAGTATGTTGCTATTCATGATAAAAGCTTGTAGAGCAACAACAGATCAGGGAGCAGAGAAACAGCTTGGTAATGGAGTTGCTTCAGACAAATGTAGGAGGCAGGGCTGTAATTGTCCCGACCGCTCCAGCTCCTTCTGAAATCCTCCTTTCTCACAGGGGCCACACTGGAGGTCCTGGGTTTCATTTCCATCAGGAGCCCCAGGACCTCATTTCTCATGGTGCAGGGAGGGGTCTGGGGGTTGGGCAGCTCCTCTCTTCTGCTATGCCAGCATGAGGCCCTTCAGGCAAGAATTATCGGCATGCTTCTCAGGACCGAGGAGACTGCCACCCCAACTGACTGAATTCCATGTTGGTGACCTGGACAGGATAACGAAAGCTTCGGGCTTAGCGAAGGTGGTATAGCCTAATGGTTAAGAGCATGGGCTCTGGAGCCAGACTTTGGGTGTATAACCCATCTCCTCCCCTTGCTTACTTGTAATCATAGGCAAGTCAATCAATTTCATTGAGCCTCAACTTGTCTATCTGTCAAATGGGGTTATGGCGGTAAGCGTGTCTACCTTGTAGGGTGTTTATGAGAAACAAAGGTGTTAAAATACATAAGTTACCTAGAACTGCACCTGGAATACAGTATCTGCTCTGTAAGTGTTGCCTGTTATGATTTTTGAGCCGTAAGAGCTAGTCTCCCAAAGGGAAACTAGCTGTGTGTCGTGTGCTTCTTCTGTGCCTCAGCGTGGCCGACCCTCAGCCCCCTACAGCGAGGTGGATCTGGGAATGGAAAGGGGAGCTTCTGCCCACTTCCAGGCAGGAGACAAAGGAGCTGTGGCCGTGATAGTGGAGTAAAGGGGCACGTTTGTGGGTCTATGGGAGGCATCATGGTGGTTACATATGCCTCTGAGGGTAAGGGAGGATCCGGAGCTGGCTTCCAGGTGACTGAGATATGGGATCTGTGGGCAGAGATGCCATAGTAAGACAGGTGACAACACAGAAAGAGGTGCATTTGGGAAGGTCAGCTTGAGCAGGCAGTAGAATAATGGGATAGGAAGTGGAAATGCCTAAACGTGTTGTAATTGCCACTTTGGAACTTGGGCGAGTGGTCCGAATAGCATGATAGATGTAGGAGTCACAACGTGTGCAGTGAGCATCATGAGAACCAGTAAGATCCCTTCAGGCAACTTGTAGCCAAATGCCCAATGTCGAGGCCAGGGCCAGATAGTAAATGTTTTATGTTATGCCCAGATTTCAAGATCCCCAAAGACCACCAGGGAGCCGAGTCCGATGCAAAAGCAAAGAGCCTTTATTCAAGCTCGGGCTTGGCTCTCCACCTCCACCTTCGCAGCAGAGGATGCAGGAAGAGAGCGAGTCTTGAAATCGCAAAGGTTTTATATGGTTGGTCACGTGAGTGGGCTTAGGTGGATGAGGTGAATGACAGTGATTGGTTGGTTCCGAGTCAGGGTTTTATTCCAGGGTTTTACAGCAGGGACTTACAGCAGGAATTTACGGTAGGAACTTACGGCAGGGAATGATTAACTCATTCCTGGATCTGAGCTATGCCGTGCTACCTCCTGATTAGTCAAGGGTGGTGGTTGGGGAACCAGGACATTTCTAGCATTCTTGCGGTATTTCCCGGAAGGGAGATCAGGTCAGGGACACAGCTTTACAAGATGGAGGACAGGGTACAAAATGGAGGCTTTGCCCTTTCATTGTAGGCTTTGCAGACCTATGATCCCTGTTGCAAGTGGTCCAAATAGGGGGATAGATGTAGGAGTCAGCAACGTGTACAGTGAGCATCTGACATTTTGGCTTAAAAGCCGACATAAACAATACGTAAATGATGAGTATGCCTGTGTTCCAATGAAACTTTATTTACAAAAACCTGTGGCCCACTCTTGCTCCAGACCATTATGTTACACATAGTGGTATACAGTAAATACTTGCTAGATCAATCTACTAGCTTCAGAAATGGTCTGAAGTCCAGGTTTTTAAAAAATAATTTAATTAAATTTTAGGAACTCAGACTTTTGTTAGTGCCACACCAAGATATTCACGAAAACTAGGAGAGAGGGCATTTGAATTTGTGCTGCTGTGCATAAAGGAAGCGGTCATCCATTAGAGATCTGCCACCGAGTTGCAAAATATACAGCTGGAAATCTTTTCTGAACTAAGTCCTAGGCTCTCAGCCAAGTATGATAAGTCAGACTGGCGAATTATAGGTGATGAGAGAACTGTTGGATGTTAAATCCCCTGAGGACTGGGGCTGGTGGGTTGGATGTTAAACCTCTTGAGGCCTCAGCTTCATGAAGAGCACTCTGAGAGCCCTCGGGGATCCTGGATGGCACTCTCTCGTCAGATCCAGGAAATCGACTGCAGATGTGTTAAATAATTTAGAAACTGCCCACAAGTTTTCGTAGCTTCCATTGCAAGGAAGCAGCAATAGAAGGAAATCAAAGCGAAGATGAAAAATTGAAGTTTTGTGAGGGAGTAGGGAGGCATTCTGTACTCAAGGAAGTAGCAGTCATAGAAGAGAGAGAGAGAGAGAGAGAGAGAGAGAGAGAGAGAGAGAGAGAGAGAGAGA
>JAAGEH010000452.1:3604448-3615777 GCA_011751065.1 Lasiurus cinereus | reverse complement strand
AGAGAGAGAGAGAGAGAGAGAGAGAGAGAGAGAGAGAGAGAGAGAGACCCTGATCCTTCCATCCATCCAAACAGTAGGGATTCATCATAGCTTGCAAATGGCAGTTAAGATGGTCAACATAAGGGCTGAGGGTTTCAGCTACTAAATTATTACTGAAGATGCGCCCCTTCCTTCCTGTTTATACGTTTGGCTGGTGACTCAAACTCCGAAAGCCTGTCTCTTGCTTTTGAAGAATGAAGCTGCACAGTTCAATACCTTGGCCACCTTCTTGGGGTTCTTAGGTGTCAAGGAAAGGGAGAAAATGTAGAGAAGAGGTTCATATTTGACCACAGGTTATAAATGGTTTTTCTGCCTGTTTTCAAAAAGAATGTGTGAGAGTGTGCAGAAGCCCATAGCTCCTGGGTGGTCTCTGTGACTCTGGGATACAGAGTGTTGTCCGTGGCTACAGTGATGGCAGCAGCTATGTGTCAACTTGGCTATATATGTGCCTGTATATACATGCATGTATATATGCATGCACACACATATGCATGTGTGCATATACATACAGGTATAAAACTTGACTATCTTGATAGCCCCAATGCCTAAGCTCTGTGTCTAGCGTGTGGCTGGTTCTGATTTTGTTAAGCGGCTACTGATGAAAACACAATCCAGTGTCGAGTGGGAAATCAAAGCCTGTTTGGCTGAATGGAGTGGTAGTTTGAATTATTGGTCCCAAGTTTTTATTCTCCTGTCACAGATATCCATGCCTTTTCCGTGGCCACATGATAGACAGAGTGCCACTCCCCTTTTCTGGACTTTGGGGTTGTCCTTACAGCTTTCTGGCCACTGGGATATTTCAGAGAATGTGATTCAGAGAGGCTGTACATGTCTTGGGTAACTGACTTTATCTTCTTGAGCTTCTTTCATCGTCATAAAAAGATATGCCCTCGAGGTTGGTCCCAGAGAGTGAGAACCGTGTGAAGCAGACTGAAAACTAACCCATGGCCTGGAGTCAAGCCTTGTTGAGTCCAGCCTAGATTAGCAAAATTCTAATCTGGCCCGGCTAGTGTGGCTCAGTGGTTGAGCTTCTACCCATGAAGCCATAGGTCCCTGGTTTGATTCCTGGTCAGGGCATATGCCTGGGTTGCGGGCTCAATCCCTAGTAAGGGGCATTCAGGAGGCAACCAATTGATGTCTCTTCCTCATCAATGCTTTTATGTCTCGCTTCCTCCCCTTTCCCCTCTCTCTAAAATCAATAAAAACATTTCAACAGCCCTCTTATCTCCTAAGTTACACGGTGGTCTGTTAAATAGGGAAAGCTGAGTTACACGTGCTTAAAGTAAGAGGAACAGAACAGATGACTACCATCCATTTTTCTTGGCCCAGCTTTAAGGACTAGCCATGTAAACATAAAACAACAGCAAGCAGTACATCACAGGGAAAATGTAAAGGGTGGCATTGCTGAAATATGGGGGTTGGGGTGATGATGAAAAATAAATTAAGTCATGTCATGCCGAAACCGGTTTGGCTCAGTGGATAGAGCATCAGCCTACAGACTGAAAGGTCCCAGGTTCGATTCTGGTCAAGGGCATGTGCCTTGGTTGCAGGCACATCCCCAGTAGGGGGCGTGCTGGAGGCATCTGATCAATGTCTCTCTCTCATTGATGTTTGTAACTTTCTAACCCTCTCCCTTCCTCTCTGTAAAACATCAATAAAATATATTAAAAAAATAAAAGTCATGTCATATGAAGGGTGATAGCTAAGCTCCCCTGCTATCCTCCAGCGAGTGAAGAGGGTCCATTCCACACCTGGGCTCCTAGGATCTTCTCAGTGGAGCGATTTCCAGAGCCGATCTGGCCCTGCATTTTGTCCCCTGCGCAAATGATTTCTGTAGCATCCCTGATGGGAGCTGATCCCAATTTAGTCACTTACCTGCTGTGTGATTTGGGATAACTACAAAGACTGTATGTGGGATTTTGAAATGAGACAGACTTCATCATCACCCAAACGCCTATATTTTGCATCCCAGCACTGTGACCTTAAGAATTGACTCATCTTTGCTAGAAGATAGAGATCGGGAGAAAGTCCACCTTACAGAGCTGGTGGGAGAGCTAACTGGACAACAAAACGGCTCCTCCAGCCCCACGCCTGGCACCAAATGAAATGGCTGCCCCCTCCTTCTTCGGAGTGGCACAGGTGCACCGCCCTCTGCCAGGCGAAAGCTCCCCTGATGATTCTGTGCAGAGGGAGGGGGAGAAATAAGCTGAACTCAAACTGCGCCCCTTCCCTGTGCGGTCCGGCTGCTGGGCCTGCTGGCCTGAATCAGCCATCGCCTGCCCAGGCACTTGATGGGGCATTTTTATTGTCAGCACCTTTAAATGTCTCAGGAGTGAGAAAGTATGAGAGACAGCTATTGATCATTTGATGGATTTAATCAGATAGTTTCGCACGAAATGATAGTCCATAAAATTCTGAGCTCCCAATGGTCTTCCACCAGCAGACTGTCAGTGTAACTGAAGATGGAAACTCCCATCCTGATTTGCAGAGGCGAGTCAGTGGGAGCTAAGACCGATACAGGTAGTGTGTGTGTTTGGGGGGCATGGGGTGTTGAGAGGAAAGAGCGGTTCCTAAGGGAGCTGTGAATGGTGTGGGGAGAAGAGAAGGTGAGAAAGGGGGGCAGGCAAGGAGCACCTGGACTGAGATGAGGAGTTGGAACTTTGTAGGCATTGGGGAGCCATTGGGAGTTTTTGAGCGAGGAAATGGCACGGTGAGAGCTTGGCTTCAGGAAGATGACGGGCAAGAAGGTGAGAATGGGTTGCTTTGGTAGGGACGGAAGAACCAGAGATGGGAGAATACTGAGGTATGTGTTGCAATTGTCTGGATGGGAGGCAATGAAGGTTGTGCTTGGGTCATGAAAAATAGAGAAAAACATGACCCACATTGCAGTGTGAGGTCTGCGGGTGTTATTGTCTGGCCAGGAAAGGCAAAGGGAGAGGCGGGCTGACTCAGGTTTCCACCTGGGCAAGTGGCTGAGCTTTCTAATTTTTCTCATTTAACACGCAGGAGAGGGAGCATATCTAGCATCACCAGGCTTTCCTCCTTTATTCTTAATGCACATATATGTGTCAGTGCAGCTCCATTTACATATAGAACACTATTAAATAAACCAATAGTCTGATATCTATCTCCCCTTCCTCTCTCCCTCCCTCTCTCTCTTACGCACACACACACACACACACACACACACACACACACACTCACTATTCTACTTCAGTCTTCATTCATTTTAAGTATATGTAGCTATGGGTCTTGTGAAATAAGGATATGAAGCTTCCTGTCTGCATCTGAAAAGTTACAGTGTAGGGATTGTATTTTAGGATTTTGAAAATAAGCTAGTCCTACTACTCGCAGTAGCTGCGAATGACTTCTGTGCCGATGCTTTTCGCACATCGCCTCGCTTGTCCTCACCACCATCTGTGAGATGGACCTTTCCAGCTCCATTTTCCCTCCCTTTCTACGTAGACTGGCCTCCCTGGCAGCGGAGGTGGCCACTCACCGGGTCTGGACAATGCGAGTGTCAATGGCATCTGTTTAGAGGGCTCCAGAGGAGACACAGCTTCCTGGGAGAAGGAAGCCGTGTAGGAGGAGTCTGAGCTGGCACTTCCACTGTGCCCTTCTGTATGGTGTGAACATGCTGGAGGTGATGCTCAAACCTGAGATAGCCACTTGCACCCACAGGAAGTGACACACATAGGAAGATGAAAAACCTTGGGATGTCAGAGCAGGAGACAGGAGGGGTATGTGACCACCATGACGTCGTTGAGCCACGGAGCCAGCCTTAGAACCCCTACATCCAGGTTTCTTGATCAACGAGACAGTACGTATCTGCCACCATTGGTCGGGTTTTCCGTTAGTTGCAGACAAATGTGCCCGGATGTTCAGTTACTTGTGTGGGGTCAAGCTAGGAAATAGTGGAGCTGGCATTCAAACCCAGATCTTCCTAACCCCAAAGCAATGCTATTAGCTTCTGTGCCTCCTGCCTTCCAACTCCCATACCCAGCAAGGTGAAGGGCTTGTTTTGTTGGGCGTGATGGATGCGTCTCTTGTCCTTTCCATGGTCTCTGTCTCTCCCATCCTCCTCCATGGTTTGGATGTCTCCTAGGTGTCAGGCACTGAAGCAAACCTCAGGAGATAGTGAGATGACTATGATTCCCTCTCTGTGCTCGAGTTGCTCATGATATAGAGAAGGGGTTGGCAAACTATGGCCTGGAGGCCAAATTTGGCCCACCGCCTGTATTTTACACTCTACTAATTAAGAATGGTTTTTATATTCTCAAGTAATTGAAAGAAAATCAAAAGAAGACTATTTTGTGAACTGTAATACAGTGGTACCTCGAGATACGAGTTTAATTCATTCCGTCACCTTGAGGCGTGGGAAACTATGAGACACTCGAGTCGCGGTAAACTGGTGGGTCATGTGCAGCCGGCCGATCTGCGCCATTACTCCTTCTCAAATGTTGCTTGTATTTCAAAGCAAAAACCGCTCCCTCGACGGCTCGTATCTCAAAAATCTTGTATGTTAGGGCACTCGTATCTCGAGGTACCACTGTAATTATTTCCAATTCAAGTTTCAGTGTTCCTAGGTACAGTTAGAGTAGAACACAGCCTTGCCCGTTGGTTTATGTATGGTGTCTGGCAGTCCTTGCACCACAGCTGCAGTGTTGAATAGCTGCAACAGCTGCCCTATGGCCTGCAAAGCCCAAGGTGTTTGCTACCTGGCCTTTTACAAGAAGAGTTTAGGGACCCCTGGTCTACCTGGGTGGGGCTTACAGAAGGATTAGGCAAATGAACAATTCAGTCGAGGTAAGGGAAAGAAAAAGGATATCTATGTTCGAGATACTTGGAAAACATTCCCCCAAAGTAGTATGAGTCCCATCTCTAGAATTTTCCCCTTTAAAGAAAGATTCTGTAGGAGGAGTTGGGGGTGCAGGTGGACTGGGATGTTTGGTAGATGTATTTATCTTGGTGTAACGAATGCCTTAGATGCAGAATTGTGTGCTTTAGTAGGTTTGAACTCCACCCAAATGGAGAGAACAGACCATGAATTCTTTTAATGCACACTTGTAAAATTACCACGCTGACAACGTGGACTGACCTCTGAGTGAAGGCCCGCAGAGCCTCCCACATATTGGCTTGGCCCTAAAACTCTTAGGTGCTAGCAATGTCTGTGAACCCATGAGCCATTGCTCTCGAATCCTGGATCCTGTTAAGCAGGTCCCGCTGTCCTTGGGACAACGCACACTTCGTACACATCCCTGAGTTGGTGGAAGAATGCAGCTCCACGAACCCAACTGGAAAAATTAACAGAACTGATTTTTCTTTCCTATTTTCCCCCCAAAAGAAAGCGACAGGAAGTCTCCTGCAACAGCAGGAGAGTCCATTTTGACTCTGACTCTTCAAATACCCTTGACCCAAATCATTTTGGTCATAATAACAAAGGATGAAAATGCAGTTCTGATGTACCAACAAAAGAGACTTTTGAGATCAGCGAATTCAGACCCTTTATTCTTCAGATGAGAAAACGGAGGCTTAGTGAGAAAAGCATCTCGTCGCTGGCAGAGCCAGGTCTGTGCTTGTCCATTGTGATGATAGTGAGGGCCAAGGCTCTCTGGCACCGTTATCAGTCACATGGGGGCAGTCTCCAGGTGGGGGGCTGTGTAATTTGTTATCCAAACTGAAAGCCTTTGGCTCAACAGGCATAAAGCAAAGCTGTTCACCAAAACCTATGTCACTCTATCTGTAGGTAAGGAAGGTATACAATAGGTCATGGAGACCTTTGGATTCATTCTCAAAACCGGGTGTGTCTCTAAACGTCTATTTCATGATTGTATCTCTAGTCTGTGGCTCTTACAGCCTTTGCATTTGATGAGGGCCATACCCCGGAACAGCTTCTTAGTAGAGACCCAGTCCTGGTTTTCTGCCACATCTGGAGCCTGGGCAATAGAGAAATCAGGAGCTGGAGTTGAGAGGAGAATCCTACACTGACACAACACACTCTCTCTTCAAGGTGTGAATGAAGGTCCAGGGAGAATGTCCTCAAACGGGACTGGTAGTTGGTTCTAGACAAGGGAGCTTGAGATATCCAGAAGAGGGAAGAGAATGAAGAGTTGTTTTTTATATATTGCTTATGTGTTGTTTTTAGAGGAGAATAACAGTCTTTATTGATTTTCAGTAGTGGCCTCATCTCTGAGCTATGTGGGGAAACTAAGAAAAATGATGGGGAAGGAAGAGAAAATATAATTATCCTATTATTGCTTATGATAAAGAATTAACTGAAGAAATAGAGAGCTGAGGGCATTAAAATAATGCTAACCTTATAAACGCAACTATTAGAACAGAGAGACTTTCCTAAATATCTGAGTACTACACACAAAGCCCTAAAAACTACATAATAAAAGACTTCAACTAATTAGAAGATATGATGGGAGAAGCTACCTCATTAGAGTGGCCACACACACACACACACACACACACGTGTGTGTGTGTACATATATATACACACACATACACACATACACACACACATACATACATACATACATACATACATATCTGAATGGCTGGTTGCTATGATGCACACTGACCACCAAGGGGCAGATGCACTAATTCATGCACTGGGCCTCTAGTAAAATTAATAAAAATGTGTAATTCATATATGAAAAAAGACACATTTTAAATCCTAAGGATTCAAAAGAAGACTTGAACAAATGGAATAATTTACTCTGCTCTGGGATATGAATTTATCATAATAAAATGTCCATTTGTTCTAATTTAATTTATACATATAATATGATCATGGTAAGACATACTGGGTTTTGGTTTTAATCAGATGAGCTTATTCCAGAGTTCACTGGAAAAAATAAATAAACGAAAATAGTAGGAAAAGTACAAAGAGAAATGTCTAGCCTTCCTAGATTAAAAACATAAAGCCTCAATAATTAAAGCAAGGGAGTTATGGTGAGTAAAACATACCTTTGAAACAAAGCAGAAATAGATACAAATAATATGACAATTCAGGATATGATAAAGAAGATAGCTCAAATTCCAGGGGAAGGATTAGACAATTCAGTAAATGATCTAATAATTGGAAAACCATTTGAAAAATTTTCAAAGCTATCAAAGGTTTAAATTTTAAAAATGAAACCATAAAGGTACACAAAGAGAACATGGAAGAATTCCTTTGTAACACTGGAGAATAAGAGTCCTAACTAACTCTGACACAAAATCTAGAAGCCATAAAAGAAAAAGTTGATTTAAAAAAGATTGACATACAGTGGTACCTTGAGATACGAGTTTAATTCATTTCATAACCTTGAGGCGTGGGAAACTATGAGACGCTCCAGTCGAGTTAAACTGCTCGGTTGTGTGCAGCCAGCCGATCCGCGCGATGACTCCTATCTCCAATGTTGCTCGTATTTCAAAGCAAAAATCGCTCACTCGGCGGCTCGTATCTCAAAAATCTCGTATGTTAGGGCACTTGTATCTCGAGGTACCACTGTATTCAATTTTATTAAAAACTCAGAAAGGCTCTCTATAAGGGAAAAATGAGGAAACAGAAAATCTTTATAATACAAGTAGGGGCCCAGTGCATGAATTTGTGCACCTTGAAAGGAACTGTGGGCTGCGAGGCTGCAGTGGCACAGGAGCAGGTCTCGGCCCATTCTCCATGCTCCCACCCACGCCCTCCCACCTCAGTTCTTGGTCCCCTGTCAGCTGGCAGCTCCACTCCCACCACCACGCACTGACAGTGTGGAGCCATTGGGGCCGGTCTGGATGCCGGCTGTGGATGTGAGCAGGGCCATTGTCAGCAGTGGGTGCAAATGGGGCCGTCATTGTCAGTGGGTGTGAGAGGTGGCTTCCGGCCGCAATTGCCCCTCAGGAACAGGGGGAGGTGGAAAGGCCCTGAGGGGCAATCAGGGCTGGCAGCTGCCACTCACACCTGCTAATGGTGCCTAGTAGTTGGTGCTGGCACTGGGTGCCAGTAGCAGGTACAAGCAGCGGCTCAGGTGCCAGCAGAAGGTGCAAGCGGAAGCTCAGGTGCCAGCAGAAGGTGCAAGCGGAAGCTCAGGTGCCAGCAGTAGGTGCAAGCAGGGCCAGTGCCAGCAGCAGGTGTGAGGTCCTGGCAGGACTGCAGCGGGCCAGAGCAAAGAATTTTCAGTAACCACCAGAGGCTCACCCTGATGACAGCGACCAGTGCCCCACCTTGGTCTGGCGCTCCCACTCACCTGCTCCAGCATCCCGCCATGGCCGATGCCTGCCAGGTTCCACGCTCACCTCTGTGGTCAGCACACATCATAGCGACTGGTTGTTCCGTTGTTCGGCTGTTCTGCCATTCAGACCATTTGCATATTAGGGTTTTATATGCTAGTGTATAGAGGTTTATCAAATTAAAAAATAGACACACAACAGAATACAAAAATGTGCAACAGACTGAAACAGGCACATCACGAGTCTGGATACCCAGATAACCATGAAACACATGACCTGACCAGATGTTTAGTTTCACTAGCCATCAGGAAAGGGCAATTACAAATCCGAGATACCGTTTCACACCCACCAACACGACTGAACTTAAAAAAAATACTTACAAAATCAGGTGCTGGTGAGGATGCGGAGCAAATGGAACTGTCACACACTTCTGGTTCCAGTATTAAAACTGTCGCTTTGGATAGTAATTGGTGGGTATCTGTTAAAGCTGAAAATTTATTATGTGGCCCGGCATTCATGTCCTAGTTATATGTTCAACAGACATGTATAGACATGTGATCAGTTTTTCGCATTAGTCTCAAACTGAGAACAACCCCCATGTCCATCAACAGTAGAATGGGTTACATACCTAAGTCAACATAAGTATTTTCATATAACAGGATACTATAGGACCATAAAAATGAATAAGCTACCGCTGTCCCTAACAGTGTGGATGAATTATACCTACATGGTGTGGAAGGAAGCCAGACCCAAAATAGCACAGGCTATGGGGTTCTATTGATCACAGTTCAAACGCAGTCGCATTTAGTCTATAATTTTAGAAGTCGGACTAAAGGTTCCTTTTGGAAGAGGAGGTGGCAGTGAGTGGGAGTGAGTGATGGAGTGTCTGAGGGGCTGATATTTATTGAGAAGCCAGACACCCAAAATAGCACATACTGTGTGATTCTATTGATGGAAGTTCAAACGCAGTCGAATTTAGTCTGTAAGTTTAGAAGTCAGGCTAAAGGTTACGTGTGGAAGAGGAGGTGGGAGTGAGTATGATGGAGTGTCTGCGGGCTGGTATTTATTGATGTAGGTGCTGGCAGTATAATTGTGTTCACTCTGGGAAAAAGTCATGTATGACGTGCTATCCTTGAGTGAAAATCTATTCAAACCAAAGAATTAAGCTTGAGACATGTCTTCCTTCTGTTGGATTTCACATGCCTCATCAGACATGTGAAAGGGCGGTGCCTTTTATTTTGAATTATGCACTGATCACATACATCCAAATTACTTGGTAACATACATCCAAATTGCTTGCGACCAGTGCCCCACCTTGGTCTGCGTCATTATTTTGAGTGTCTATGATGTAGAATGCATTGTTAATAACATTTATGAAACAGTGGCAATTTTCCATCCTTTTTTTTTTTTAAGTTTAATTCTCACACAAAAATAGTGTAGGCAGGCTGGATAGAATCTCCGTTAGTTTTTTTTATAAATATATTTTATTGATTTTTTTACAGAGAGGAAGGGAGAGGGATGGAGAGTTAGAAACATCGATGGGAGAGAGACATCAATCAGCTGCCTCTCGCACGCCCCCTACTGGGGATGTGCCCGCAACCAAGGTACATGCCCTTAACCGGAATCGAACCTGGGACCCTTCAGTCTGCAGACCGACGCTCTATCCACTGAGCCAAACTGGTTTCGGCAACCTCAGTTTTCTAGATGAGAAAATTAGGCTAAAAGTTTGACGGACATGCCCAAGGTTACCCAGCTAGAGTGTGTTCTAGGCAGTTGCTGTACGATTCACTGTGTGTGTTTTTGCTTTGCTTCTCAGCTCAGAAATCCCAGGCAGAGGAATGCAGCCCCTCCCCTCTCCTGACGCGGCCAGCTCGCACCATCGTTCCATGTTGCAGTTGATAACCACTAATAGACTCCGGCTGGAACACGGCATTTATCTCCTTCCCATTTGTACCACACAAATGAAGTTAGAAGAATGGCACTCGGTTGGCACGGAGGAGAGCCGGTTCCCAAGTGCCCCACTTTCCCCCTTCCGCTGAGTTGTCAGAGTTGATGCGAAATAACAAATGCCCTGGCCCAGTTTGCGGACACAGCCTGGTCATGGAGTGAAGATGGGGACTTGTCCTTCCACCGAGCGGTGCTTCATCCCGGGGCCCCCCATCCTACGTGGACCTGCCACCTCCCAAGCCCCTCGGCGAGACAGTCCTGGATATGAGGGTGAGGCCAGAGGGGGATGTGGAGCTGGTGAGTGGATGCACCTTCTCTTTGAAACCCACAAGGACGAGGGAAGAAGGCTGGAGCAGGAGTTGGAAGAGTCTGGTTGAAGTCTCCACGCTCATACTCCCTCATGGGAACCAGGACCAGCCACAGACCACAGCATCATGCAGGGTCATGGGAAGAGCACGGGACTTCCAGCCACACTCGGGTTTGAATTGCTCCTGGCCATCTTCCCTGCGTCTGACGGTGGGCCAGGGCCTCGCTGTTCCTGGAACTCGTCTTTCTCATCTGGAAGCTGACCCAGCTGTGTGGACGTGTTTGAAGGAGTCACTTCCTGCTCGTTCATACTGTGACCTCTGAGGACCCGTGTCCGCATCTGTGAAGTGGGGAGAGGGACTCCTGCCGGTTTATGGGAAGAGGCAAGGGGACCGGCTCAGGTAGGTGCCCGCGAGGTTCTCTTAGTATGAGATGCTCGAGAACCGCTCCCTCGATTCTCAGCAGCGCAGCCATTAAGCATTAACCCCACTTTCTTTCATGGTCCCTCTGATAGGCTGCGTTGTGTGGGAACCATTATCTTACATTAGCTGCCTTTGTAAGGTCTGTTCCTTCCTCAGTGAAGTGGCAATCCAGATTCCTCACAGAGAACCAGCGAACAGCATTCCACTGGCGACCCGGAGGTGGGGAGAAGGCTCTGGTCCAATTCTACTCACTCTCTCCTCTTCCGCTGACCGCCCTCCCCGGGTGTGTGTCCTGCTGCTTGACAGCGAGTCCCATGGGAGACTGTAAGGAGAGGAGCCCATCCTGTACACACACATACACACACACACACACACACACACACACACACACACACACACACACA
>JAAGEH010000452.1:3509273-3604438 GCA_011751065.1 Lasiurus cinereus | reverse complement strand
CACACACACACACACACACACACACACACACACACACACACACACACTGGAATCTGAGGTTTATGGCACTGGCCCTGGAGACAGGCCAGAACAAAGCCACGCCCTCTGGGAGGGGCCAGGACTCCCTTGTGGGCGTGGCTAAGCACCCAGGGGGTGGGAAACAGAGGTACTGGCCTGGCCTCAGTGGTCTCCCTCTGGGTGCTCTGACTTCCGGCATGTCCCCACGCTTGCAGTCACTCTGGGAGGTAGGGGTGTTCTAGGGTCTCTGCCCTTTGATGATGGCCTTTTAGAAGCAAGGTAGAGTCCACCCTCTGAACTTGAGGGGACCCTCAGAGGGCCTGGCTGTCTCTAGCTCATCAGCATGTAAGCTAAGCATCCCTTTGAGAATGCAGCCAGCTGGCAACATCGGAGGAAAGTGGTAAAAACCTTAGACCTTCCTTTATCATCTGGGCGATGCTCAGGAGGACTGGGTCTCAGGCTGAAGGCAGGGAGGCCTGGTGTGAGGACCAAAGGCAGGCCTGCCCCCTGCTCTCTGCTGCTCCCTGCCTCCATCCTGAGGTGGGCAGTAGTGGCAGGCGGCTCCTTCCAGCCCCAAACCCACCGGCATGTCCGAGATGAGCTTTAGAAGAGCAGGTGTGAATCCACCCACCCTCCTTTCTCGATCTGGGCCAGCCCCGTGGTCGGCTAGATCAATCACTCGACTCCCAGGAGGAGCCAGAGGCAGGCTCGGCTACCGGAGGCCATCCTGGCGTCTCCTTTCCCCCACGTGGCACGTGGTGACTTCATGGCGGGAAACTTCATTGTGGGTGCTGGAGTGCCACGCTCCTTATTTGCTAATGGGTGGGTTCAAATGTGGGGAGAGGTTCATTAGATAGGCCGGGCATACACCCCTGGCAGAAGACGACTGAGTGAAAACAGTTGTACGGTGACCTGAGGAGGAAAGAAAATTTAAAAGCACCTTTCAAAATTCTCAAAATTGGTTTAAATGCATGATTTAAAAAAATATATATATATTATTGATTTTTTTACAGAGAGGAAGGGAGAGAGAGAGTTAGAAACATCGATGAAAGAGAGACATCGATCAGCTGCCTCCTGCACGCCCCCCACTGGGGATGTGCCTGCAACCAAGGTACAGTGGTACCTCGAGACACGAGTTTAATTCGTTCCGTCACCTTGAGGCGTGGGAAACTATGAGACGCTCGAGTCACGGTAAACTGGTGGGTCATGTGCAGCCGGCCGATCCGCGCAATGACTCCTATCTCAACTGTTGCTCGTATTTCAAAGCAAAAATCGCTCGCTCGACGGCCCGTATATCAAAAATCTCATATGTTAGGGCACTCGTATCTCGAGGTACCACTGTATATGCCCTTGACCAGAATCTAATCTGGGACCCCCCAGTGCACAGGCCGACGCTCTATCCACTGAGCCAAACCGGTTTTAGCTTAAATGCATGATTTTTAAAAGGTTGGGGGGATTCGTTTCAACAAAAGACTCATCGAGTTTTTCGTTTTATTGGTTTTGTGTTCTTCTTCAAGAAATCAATGACTCCGCTTGGCTGCCATTTAAAGAGGTTACCAGTTGGGATTTGGAGGTGGAAAAAAAAAGAAGCTTCGGGAACAGGACCCAGTGTGGCAGCATCCTGCAGCAGGTTCCGACCTGAGGCCTCGGGAGGACCTCTGGTGAGTTTCCTTGGGCCCATGGGGACCTTAAGGCCCAGAGAAGGCAAGAGACCTTTCCAAGGTCACACAGCTTGTAGATGGTACCGCCGGAAGCCAGGCTACCTCGTTGCTCTCTCTATGGAATGGCAATAAGAATGCAGACCTCACAGGAGTGTGGGGGGGAGGAAACCAGGGGAGGGGGAAGGGGGGGGGAGCTTTGGGAAGTATACACAGTTAATACTTGGAAGGGTTGTGATGGGTGAAGGCTTGGCTCTGAACCTCTGTGGTGGTTCATTTTGGTGAGGGGTCCACTCTTCAGCCTTTTCACCAGTTCTGCAGCCAGGACCACAGCTGGCTGGGAGCCCCAGGAAATCCTCCTCCCCTCTCCTTCCTGTGCTCCCCTCTCCCTCCCCCCTAAACCTCCCTCCACCTCCCCTCCCAGGTCCCTGAGCTGAGGAGGTGCACAGGCAGCCACAGCCCTGACATTTTCTTCCAGACAGTGACAGCTGGTGGCACTTTTAACTAAAGGGATAAAGAGCACAGAGGCATAAAAAAAAAAAGAACTGTTAAAAAGTGGCTTAAAAATGCGTGTGCCATCTGTTGGCCGCCACGGCTGTGAGAGGGTGTGTGGGGCGAGAGACCTTCCCCTCTCCCACTCCTGGGCTCACCGTGCTCGGGGCCCACCACGAGCAGATGGGTCGAGTTGGCAAGGTTTGTTCATCATGTCTCCCAGCCTTCCTTTCCATCCCTTTCTCTGCCCAATGTGTGCCCTCATCTTAGCGCCCCGAAAAGACGTGTTCTGAAGGTCCCCCATTGCTAACAAAGTCCCCGATCTGCGAAGTCCCGCACACGTGGCTCAAAAGGCAGGTTTGGGATTTGGGCCTTGGCTGTCTGTCTGTGGTCCTAGTGTGGCGATAACAGAAAATGCATATTCGAATTAGTTACCACTATGGAATAGGACAGTTACTAATCTGTCTGTTGATTTGGTATCTGTCACCATGATGAATTAATATTTGGTTATAATATCCTTTTGGTTTCTGTGGGCCTTCTTGCTAGATGGTTCTAGTGACTGCAAATACTAAGTGTTTCTGTCTCTTTCTGTCCAGTGTTACATATCCCATTTTCTTCTCTTGTCCTTCTCCGTGGCTGAGCCGTACGCCCCGGCTGGTGTGGCTTAGATGGTTGAGCATCATCCCATGCACCGGGATGCATGCCGGAGTTGCAGACTCCATCCCCAGCAGGGGATGTGCAGGAGGCAGCCCATGAATGTTTCTCTCTCACATGGATGTTTCTCTCTCCCTCTCCCTTTCTCTCCCTCCAAACTCCATCCCTCACCCTTTTTAAAAAGGGGGGGGGGGCAACAATTATAGGCATCCTTGCCTTGGTCCTGACTGATATGGGGTTGTTCCTGATAATTTACTATTAACGATGATGTGTGCTGTGTGTCCACAGTAGAAAACAGTATCAAATTTTATTGTTTTTAAAAGGCAGAAATGGGTAATATATTTTATTAAATGTTGGCATCCATTGAGATGATTTCATTCCAGTCAAAAACGTGGTGTTCTCATGTTAGGCCATTCTTATATTTCTGCTCATAATGCACTACCGGTTTTGAGTTTCTAATGCTTTGTTTAGGGCTTTTGTGTCTCTGCTCATGAATGATATTGACTCATGGTTTTTCCCCTTTTGTCTGTGTTTTCTTGCTCCGGTGTTGGAACTGGGTTGTTCCAGCCGCACAGAGTGAGCTGGGTGGTTTCTGTCTTGTTCTTACCCCTAGAGGAATGTGTTGCAAGGGATTCTGGGTTCCTCAACTGTTTTGTAGAACATTCAACACTGTAAACGTTCTCACCTTCGTGAACTGGAGGAGGGTAGAGCTTTAATTACTGTCTCAACTTCTTTGATCATTACTGGTCTTCATGATTTTTTTTTAGCTAATTATTATGATTTATTATTTTCCAGAAAATTACCCAATTCCTCTTGATTTTTCAAATGATTTGGTATGAATTTGCACATATTTTCCTCTTTAATTTACAATATGCTTTGTCTGTTGTCTCTTTTCTCATTCTTAATGTTGTATTTTTTTGCCATTCTTTCCCACTCTACCCCCACGCTCTCAGTCTTGCCATAAGCTATTCTAGTGTATTGGTGTTTTCAGAGAACCAGCTCTTACTTAATCAACACCATTGGTGCATTTATTTTCTAGCTCATTACTTTTTGTATTTGGTCTTTATTAATACCTTTCTCAAATTTCATCGTGTTATTTTGTTTTTCTTTTTCTAACTTCTTGAGTTGAAAAGCTTGGTTACTTTGTTTTCAACTTTTTCTCATTTCTAAGAACTTCATTGAAGACTACATTTTTCTGAGTTAGGAATATACCTTAGGATTTTTTTTAAAATATATGGCCTCTCCTTGTCACACATTTTTAAATAGTGATATTAATTTCTCTTTGTTAACCTAAGAATTACTTAAAAGGAACTTAACATTTTCAGGTGCGTAGAAGTGTTGGCTATTTCTGTGTTACTAATTTCTAATTTATTTCATTTTGGCTAGAAGGTAACCTGGTTGACTTCTATCTTATGGGATTTGTTGAGATTTCCTATATGACTTAATATATGAATTGCTTTTTTGAACGTTTCATGGGCGAGCAAATATAACGGTCTCTTTTTATTAACATCTGTTAAATCACACATAATTATAGTATACATGTTATTCACATCCTCTCTAGTTGTACTTGGTCTACAGGTACTTGATCTGATGATTTCCGAGAGCTGAAAGCCTCCTAGTCAGACGCTTAGCTTCCATCCTTAACCTCTACAGTCTGCTCTCCACACGGCAGCCACAGGGACCTTTGAAAGCCAGAGTCTAATCCTGGGTCTCCCTGGCTCAACGCCTTCATTCAGGGCTTCGCATCTCATTGGAAGCCAAACCCCAAGCCCTTCCGTGACCCCTCCAGCCTTCCCTTGAGCTCCAGTTTCCCCTTTCTTCCCACTCCCACTCCTTGGAGCCCTTCCCCAGGCCATCTTACCTGCTTGACCCCCGTTTTCCATTTCCACCTTCCAGCCTTCTTCTGGGAGTGGCTTTGGCCTCATGTTGAGCAGAGTGCACGCCCTGACCTTCTGCTGGGATCAATGGGACTTGAGCAGTGCCAGCGGTTGCCTGAAATAAGCTCAGGCTCTGGACTGGCATTCTTGGGCGTCTGTCATCACCATGACAAAGACCTGGTCAGCCACGCCAGGGGTCCAAGAAGAAATGAAGGGATACCAGAACCAAACCCCAGGTCAGAGCCATGCTCAACTGAGTTGAGATCAGTTGAGTGAGATAAGCAGGGCTGCCCCAGCCAACAACCCACACCTGTAGGAGGAAGAATATACTATTGTTTTAAACCACGTTATCAGGGGCAGTTTGTTACACGGCGTTATGCTAGCCATAGCTGACTGATACACCAGTCTTCCAAAACCCAGCCCAGAGTACTCACTCACTCAGGAAAAAAAAAAAAATTCCCTGAATGCAAAGACTTTGCATAATAGTAAGAATTTTAGGTTTGTTTCAAGTCAGTGGCACCAGTGGTTTGTGGTCTGTAACAGGAAAAAAGGGACAAGAGACCGGTTTGGCTCAGTGGATAGAGCGTCTGCCTGGGGACTGAAAGGTCCCCGGTTCGATTCTGGTCAAGGGCATGTACCATGGTTGCAGGCACATTCCCAGTAGGGGTGTGCAGGAGGCAGCTGATTGATGTCTCTCTCCCATCGATGTTTCTAACTCTCTATCCCTCTCCCTTCCTCTCTGTGAAAAATCAATAAAATATATAAAAAAGGGGGAGGGGTGAGCAGCCAATATTGCCCAATGGTAGCACATGACAACTACAAACAAGAAGAGCGAAGACAGAAAGGAGTTACAGGAGGAGTAGGTTTGCTGAGGCCAGGGATGGCTTAGAGTCTGGGGGCTTCTTCCCCCTTCTTCCCACAAGGCCTCCCTCCAGGACCCGGAGCTGGTCACCGTGTCCTTGGCCTGAAGTGTGGTCTGACCGCGGGCTCCTGGGTCTGGGACGCTGGGCAGCAGGGCACTGCCGTTCTGGGCGAGGAGAAGACGCCTTCCACATGGACATGGTGGACACGTCCAACCAAGTCCTGTCAAAGTCTCGTGCTTCGCCTGTGAGGAAAGTCACGGAAGGAGTTATTTTTCTTCTTCTCACCCAGTGGAAAGATAGATGATGTTTCTAGTGCCTAAGTGAGTTCCAAATGGAACTGTAAATTCCATCTATTATTTATTCAGCGCCAGCTCCCTGGAGAGCCCGCCTGCCTTACAGGAAGAAAGGAGCGTCAGGTCCGTGCAGAGTGCAGGAGGGGAGTTCAGGGGTGGTGTCGGAGGGCCTGGGGAGAGAGGTCTGAGGGTTCCTGGCGGGGTCTGGCAGGCGACGGGCAGCCAGGCAGAGTGGTCAGTATGGACAGAGCTGGCCGAACCTCTAAGGTGACCTGGGCCTACGATATTTTTCTCCCTTTCCTGGTCCTGAGAATCGGAGGTCACTTGCTAAGAATCCAGAGGTCAGATCTCTCCTCTGGAGATACTATTTCAGCCATATAAAATGGGGTCCATGCATCCACACTTTTTGTAAGGACCCCCGGTTAATTTTGACCACGTAGCGCGGGTGGAAAACAGTGACCTCTCAAGCTGCCCCCCATTTTATAGAGGAATAAAGGAAGCCCCCAAGGAGGGATTTTGCCCCAGATCGCAAAGCCCCAGTTAGTGCTCAAGGTCATCAGGGAACAGATCTCCGAGAGCAGAGCGGGGACTGACAGTGTCGCCTCTGGATTCCTTGCCTCTGGGTGCTCGTTTTCTTTCTTGAAGAGCAGTGGAAGGCAGGGGCCCTGAGGTCAGACTGGACCAGGTTCAAATCCTGCCTTTGCTTCTGTCTCACTGTGCAACCTTGGGGGAAATGGTTTCACCTCTCTGAGCCTTTGATCCGGGCATTAAATCAGATCATGTCCCCATACCTGGTAGGTATTCAATCAATAATAGCCTACAAAGTGCCAGATGCTATTCCAAGCACCGTAATAACCAGTGTTAATGCACTCAATACTTAAAAAGGCTGTTGCTAACCCCATGATTAAATTAAGGCACGTGAGAACACAGAATTAGAATGACCTGTTCAAGATCATGCCTCTGTCAGGTAAAGCAGGGGTGAGCTTGAACCCAAGCCGTCTCAACTCAGTTGAGATTTAGAGGCAGGACAAGAAAGTCACTTGCCGCATGCAGGAGGGTGGGGCATGAGGCCTTTGGAGAGAGGAGGCAAGAGGCCTCTGGGTAGAAGGGCCTGTTCCCAGGGAACGGAGCAGGGGATCCCAGGACCAGTCCCTGGGAAGTCAAGACCGATTTCAGGGGCAGTAATCATCATGGAAACGCGCAGTAGCCAGGAAGTTTCCTTGCATCGTCGCCGGCGATCCAGAGAAAATCCAGACTGCGCAGGCTGCTTCCAGTGGAAGTGATGTAACAAGCTGGCTGTGGCCTAGTTTCCTTCAGCAGGCACCCCCCTGGCGCTCCCACACCCTTTTCTGAATCTGCAAGTGACAGCGACCGCCATCTAGTGGTGTGCACAGGCACTGCACAGGCAGGGGGAAGAAAGGTCGGACCCCATGGACTTGGAAGATGGCTCTGGTGTGGGCGGGAAGAGATCAACCAAAGGACTTGTATGCATGGATGCATGACCCGTGGACACAGACCAGGGGGTGGTGAGGGCCCGGGTAGGGGGCAGGGACGGCTAGAAGAGGTTCATGGGGGGAAATGAGGGAACATATGTGATACTTTCAACAATAAAGATTTTTTAAAAAAGACAAGAGCCCATTATCTGAGTAGGGAGTTTTATTCTGTTCAAAGCACATCCATGCTGTTTACTTTGGTCTGTCTCCTCATCAATCCAGGGGGGTTAACTCGGTTTTATGGTGTGGCGACAAGGCTCTAATAGGGGAAAGGTCTCGCTTCAGAGCTGCATGGTCAGCTGGTCATGGGACCAGGCCTAGGACCCCAGTCTTCACACACAGAGGCACCGTAATAGCCAGGTGTGGGCAGGAAGAGATCAACCAAAGGACTCGTATGCATAGATGCACAACGCATGGGCTCAGACCTGTGAAATCTCCTTGGACGAAGGAATGAAAAATAACGTATCCTGGAGGTCTGGCCCCTTGCCTACATTGGAGAGAGGATCCTTTCCAGCTCAAGACCGGGGAGATTTTTTCCTTGGAATTGGAATCCTCCGCTGGAACATCCGGGTCGATAGCGTTCATAGGGAGGTTTCGGAAGAAGACCAATAATATAGTGGTACCTCAAGATACGAGTTTAATTCGTTCCGTAACCTTGAGGCGTGGGAAACTATGAGACGCTCAAGTTGCGGTAAACTGGTGGGTCGTGTGCAGCCGGCCGATCCTGGAGATGACTCCTATCTCAAATATTGCTCGTATTTCAAAGCAAAAATCGCTCGCTCGACGGCTTGTATCTCAAAAATCTCATATGTTAGGGCACTCATATCTCGAGGTACCACTGTACAACCCGGCCAGCTGCAGACACAAGCACAGGGCACGTTGTTTGGGGCGGATCCGGTTCGGGTCTCTGAATTAAAGATGGGAAACGGAGATTCAGGGGGGTGGGTGGTGACAGGGCTGACATCACGCGGTGACAGAGCCGCGGTGCAGCCTTCCCTCACCATCTGGCCTTCCTGGTTCCCGCACGCCCATGGAGTAGCTGGGGCGTGGAGGCTGCACGGTTTCCTTCCAGCAGACATGACTGTTTTAGCCCCGAGTGGAGGTCAGACCCTCCTGTCTTACCCGCCAGGCCATACGGGGGGCGGAGGACAGGAGGAGCCGCTGGACAGTTAGTTTCGTCTGGGCATCTGTCACCTCAGCCCTCCTCAGACCGGTCGGGCGAAATTTCAGGCGGAACCTGAGCATGTGGAAGGGATGAGAGGAGGACCGTGGCTGCTGCTGGGTGTCTCTGCGATGCTGAGAGCCAGGGAGGGCGCAGGCTGGAAACCGAGGCATTGTGTAAGGAGTACCAGCTATGGGGTCCTGATCCCCGGGTGCTGGTCCTGGCTCCGGCGCACGCCGGCTGGCCTTGAGAGGGACTTCCAGACCGCGATCCTCTCTCCATCACGCATAAGATGACCCAATCCTCCTGCTTCCCAGGGTTTGTTGAGAAGATCCGATGGAGGGAAGAGGGGAAGGGGTGTGAACGGGGTTTGTAGAAGGTCAAGGCTGTGTTCCTAAAGGGTTTCTTTTCGTTTTACCCCACGAGGTGCAATTTATATGCGACAGAACAGCGCGGCGCTTCAGTGTTCAGTTCTCTGAGTTCAGTTTAGACCATTGTCATCAGCTGTGAAATCAGTTCTCCAAAACAAGACATGAATAAGCTTTTCTCTTGCTCCAGAAAGTCCTCCAGTGCTCATTGCTGTCAACCTTCCCCTCAGGCGGGTCCTGTTCCGATTCCTATCTTCGTAGCGTAGCTGTGCCTGTTCTAGAACTTTCCGTGGATGAAATCACACTATGTACTCTTGTGTGCCTGACTTCTTTTGTTTTTGAGATTGATCCAGGTGTTCTTTCCTTTAACTGCTGAGTCGTATTCCCCTGTATGGACCTACCGTGGTGTATTTCCCTGTTGAAAGCGTCATCTGGGTTATTTCTGATTTGGGGCCATCATGCTTAAGGCTGCAGCGAGCATTGTTGTACATATTTCCAGTGCACATATGTCTACATTCGTGTCGAAATGGGAGTGGAGTGTTGGAGCATCTATAGATGTATGTTCAACTTCATTACAGACGGCCAAACTGATGATATGCAACATGGCTATAGCATTTTACATCCCTGCAGCAAGGCATGAGCGTTCCAGTTGGTCCGTAGACCTGACATTTGGCACTGTGGGTCTTTTTGGTTATAGCCATTCTGGTGGGTACCCATGCCTTCTTCTCAATCTGAGGGGAAAGCATTTAGGCCTTAGAATACTCCATGTATGTAGCCCAGGTTTCAAAGTTGACCTTTTTTTGGGGGGAACTACCCCCTCATACTTTCTGTACACTGGATGAGGATGGCCTGGCCTTTGCTCCCAGTTCCATGTGCCCTACTCTGCCCAGGTAGTGTGTTGTACCCTCAGGGTACAATGTTTGGTTTAGGAATCAGCAGGCGAGTCAAATTATGCAACAGGAGTTATTTCTGAGACTTTTGTGGGAACCAAAATTTCTTTCCACTGGAGTTAACCACTAGGATAGAATCTTGCCAAGCCTGGGAAGATTTTTTGCCCAAGTGTGCAAAGGTACAACAAAGAAAGTGGGCTGGAGAGGGAGAGACAAACTTCCCATGAGCTTGCCCAAGCACCTGGATCCAGCCGATCCTGAAGCCAGCAGGAATTGCCGGCATTCTCGAGTTTTCAAGTACGTGAGAAAAAATGTCACTTCCTCGGCATTAGCCATTATCAGCTGGTGTTTCCACCACGTAATACCGAAAGAACCAGAATACAGTGGTACCTCGAGATACGAGTTTAATTCGTTCCGTAACCTTGAGGCGTGGGAAACTATGAGATGCTCCAGTCGCGGTAAACTGGTGGGTCGTGTGCAGCTGGCCGATCCGCGAGATGACTCCTATCTCAAATGTTGCTCGTATTTCAAAGCAAAAATCACTCGCTTGACGGCTCGTATCTCAAAAATCTCGTATGTTAGGGCACTCGTATCTCGAAGTACCACTGTATATATTTCTGTTTCCTTTCTAACCTTCTAAGTTCCTTAGTCAAGATTCTAGGGACCCATTTCCCCCTCAAGCCCTAGGGTAGAATTCTCTTCCTTGCGATAGCAAAATGCTGATTTCATAATTGTCCACACTGGAACGGTTGTCCCTAGCGAGTCTCAGCATGAAGACTGGCTGGAGAAGCACAGAGCCCGAGAGAGAGCGTGTGCGCGAGTCTGCATCTGTGGCAAGATGAATGTACCAGGCAGGCTGTGGGCCAGGGTTTATTTTTAATAATGAGGAGCCCATCTTATTTTTGAAATGTGCTGCAGCTTCCTGTGACGACAGGGAAGAGCTGTTTCATCCCTCCTTTCCCTCGCTCCACGGGACCTAACTTTCTGGGGATTTGTGGATGACAGAGCGAATTCACCCTGGGACTCAACAGTCAGAAAGGAAAAATTAAAAGGAGCGAGACTGGGGAAAAAGACCAGAAAGGAACATTCTCTGCCCCTCTGTAGCGCTTTGCTGTATTTGCTGAGATTCCTCAGGCTCCCACACTGTGGTGTAGATGGCATTTTTGGCAGGTCCTGGAAGCATATGCCCAGCTCGGCTGTCAAGCTCACGGAGCCTTAGAACCATAGAGACCATGAGCTGATAACCCAAGATTTTACTGGTGGAGAGAAGAAGGGCCCTTATGGGAAAGGGCTATGTCCAAGGTCCCATGGAGAGTCGACCGCAGAAGAAGAATTATGCTCTAGTGTAGGCTTCTCTGTCCCTACCCCAACGCCTCCCGGCATAGCCCACGTGATGCCAAACTCATTGGTAGCTTCCCTGCATTTCCGGAAGTGCTCCTTTGGGGTGGGGAGAGGTATCCATATTCCAAGGTATGGATATGCCAATGTGGCTTGGCCACCTTCCATCTGTCTGTCACTTATCCATCTGTCAGCCCTCGTGGAGGTCTGTTTAGCACGGTTGAATATGACCAGGCAAAGTCTGAGGTGCAGAAAGTGCCGCCAGAAGCATGTGACTTGCCTGGGCCAATGGGATGCGAGCGGAAGTGACATTCGTCGCTTCATGATGGAGGTCGTCAAGGAGGCCTGGTCATCTAACAGGTTTATGGACCACCTTTCTGTGTCATGCTCTGTGTTGGGAGGGGCCTGGGGGCACAAACCCCAGGAGCTCACAGCCCAGTACAGGGGCAGATGGGGATGCAGTTGTCATATGGGGTGAGCGCTATGTCCCAGGCAGGATGGGCCAGCAAAGGGAATGGTCATCTCTGATGGTCACTTGAGCTGGAACTCGAAGACCATGTCAGGTTCTCCAGATTGGCTAGGCACATAGGGCATGCCAGCAAGAGAACTGCCCTCTCCACTCGCTTCTCTTTGGCATGAAACTTACTCTATCCTTCTTGATATCACCATGCCAGGTCTCCTGCAGCCCATTTGCTGCTATGCTTATCCTCTTTGTGTCTGTTTTCTCATCTGTAAAATGGGTATAATAACAATGTTCCCCCTCACCGTTGTTTTGCGTTGTTTAATATGTCTGACTAGGCATGAAGAATGTGAGAGAGCAGCCAGTACATGATGGGCACTTAGTAAATGTTAAAGAAATACGATGCTCTCTATATAATGCATGCTCAAAACGATTTCCTTGCCGAAACCTGTTTGGCTCAGTGGATAGAGCGTCGGCCTGTGAACTGAAGGGTCCCAAGTTCAGTTCCGGTCAAGGACATGTACCTTGGTTGTGAGCACATCCCCAGTGGAGGGTGTGCAGGAGGCAGCTGATGGATGTTTCTCTCTCATCGATGTTTCTAACTCTCTATCCTCTCCCTTCCTTTCTATAAAAAAAAATCAATAAAATATATTTAAAAAATAAACCAAAACTATTTCCTTCACCGAAGTGCTCCTCAACTTCAAGTAACTCCTTATTTAAAATAAACATTGTCTTCTGACTCTTGGGAGCCTCAGGTCTACGGTCAGAGGGCACCCTTCCCTCGCCCGAGCGAATTCTCTGAACTGTACTGGTGTCAGCCCATGATCAGCCGGGTTTGAAGAGAGACACAAGAAGAGCTCTGTCCCTACCCCAACGCCTCCTGGCATAACCCACGTGACACAGAACTCACTGATAGCTTTCCTGCATGTGTTTTTAAAAATGAAAATGAATGCAGTAAAGGTCTATGATGAGCAAAATATCCAACTGTATAGTAGACATTCAGCAAATACTCGATGATTAAATAAGGCTGAGGGGCCGGGGGGAGAAGCACTAGGTATGCTTGGATCCAACCATAAAGAACCCCCCCACCCCCAGGAAAACCCTACTTCTGGCTCCTAGGTGCTTGCACATAGAGACCGTCATCACTTAGGAGAATGACCTGATTTGGCTGAGAGACCCTAGCGGATTCTCCCATGGGCTCCCCAGCAAGTGTGCCAAACAAGCACGCTAAGAACAGGAAGATGGTGGCCCGTGGGCCTCCAAGATGGCATCGTGCAAAGGCAATGCCAGGTCTCTCCTTTCCCTTCCTCTCCGTTTAGGTCTTGGAGACACGGGAGGCTCACCATCACGGGAAGTCAGAAATGCTGCTGAGGGGAGTCCAGCCATAACAATGTACAGTGGTACCTCGAGATACGAGTGCCCTAACATACAAGATTTTTGAGATACGAGCCGTCGAGCAAGCCATTTTTGCTTTGAAATACGAGCAACATTTGAGATAGGAGTCATCGCGCAGATCGGCCGGCTGCACACGACCCACCAGTTTACCACGACTTGAACATCTCATAGTTTCCCACACCTCAAGGTTACGGAACAAATTAAACTCATATCTCGAGGTGCCATTGTAGTTACCGGGGTCCTGGGAAGACCAGAGATGCCAGAGGCCGCAAGGAGATGTGGGAGTTGAAATGCCGAACTCAGTCAGGAGGGAAGACCTGGGGACGGGGGCTCCCCTCTCTGGCAGCTGTGAGGGACCCAGCCACATATTGGGATTTTGGCAGCAAGGGCCATTGCAGCTTTCGTGTGTCATGCTCTGACTCAGTGTTGTTCTGTGTTGCTTCCTGTTTATTAGATCCTGCTCCTGATCACTTCGTAATGAGAGGCTTGGCAGGCACACTGGCCTCCTGTTTCAGATGGCCCCAGGAGGGCTGGATGGAGTGTGTGTGGAAGGGAGGTTATGCCAGAAAAATAGGCACGAGTCAATGAAACGGAGTACTAGAAGGGTTCATGGGAGACGGGCTGATAGCAGTTCCACAGACATCCACCCAGAGAGAACCTGAGGTCACCTGCTTGTAAGGAAGAGGGTACAGAATGCAGAGCGGGGGGAAAGGGAGCCGGCAGACTTCCAGGAGTGGGTGGTTCTGGACTGGCCTGGAAAGATGGCTGGACTCTGGATATAGGGGAAGGAGGGCATTCCAAGATGGAGACCGTGATGTTTTTTTAAAATATATTTTATTGATTTTTTTACAGAGAGGAGGGGAGAGGGACTGAGAGCTAGAAAGATGGATGAGAGAGAAACATCGATCAGCTGCCTCCTGCACGTCCCCTACTGGGGATGTGCCCGCAACCAAGGTACATGCCCTTGACTGGAATTGAACCTGGGACCCTTGAGTCCGCAGATCGAGGCTCTATCCACTGAGCAAACCTGGTCTTGGCAAGAGACCATAATTTTCGAAGCAAAGTTGTAATAAATAAATACTTATTGGGAATCTACCGTGGGTCAAGCACTGTGCTTGTTACTTTCTGCATGAGAGGTGGAATACACTTCTGAATCTGATCCGTGGATCAATACTGTACCAACATATAATTAACAAATATTTATCAAGTATCTACAACGGACAAGAGTTTTTTTCCATCTCATATGTGGACACATTTCACCTACTCATTTATTTAATCATCGAGTATTTACTGAATGTCTACTATACAGTTTGATAGTTTGCTCATCATAGACCTTTTTTGCATTCATTTTCATATTTAAAAACAATGCTTGAGGCCAAAACCCGTTTAGCTCAGTGGATAGAGCGTCTCTCTGTAGACTCAAGGGTCCCAGGTTCGATTCTGGTCAGGGGCATGTACCTTGGTTGTGGGCACATCCCCAGTAGGGGGTGTGCAAGAGGCAGCTAATCGATGTCTCTCTCTCATCGATGTTTCTAACTTTCTCTCTCTCTCTCTCTCTCGCTTCCTCTCTGTAAAAAATCAATAAAATATATTTTAAAAATTGTCAAAATGCTAAGTTTTTAAAAAAATATTGCTTGAGGGTATTACATATGTTGATTGCTGAGTACTCTTGGTGCCTCCATAAATTTTATGCCTCACTTCCCTCACCCTGCCCTGGTTTGGGGATGATGGGAGGACTTCGGGGGAATGGAGACCTTGCTGGACCAGTGTGGATGGAAGAGGTGAGTAAGGGGATGCATGTGAGAGAGAGAATCAGATTGTGTCAAGTAGGAGTATCAGCTAGTGTCACCAAGATGCTGGGTGACAAGTCAAACCCACCCCGTCTTGGTACCATGACATAGCAACCGTTTATCCTCATACTCACAGCTCTGAGCCAGGCTGCCACTTGGCTGGGTGAGGCTGCGGGTTAGGTACAGGCTCAGTTCCCACAACAGAATGTGCTCTGCCCCATGGCCACCACAGCACCAGGCAGCCATCAAGCTGGGAAAGCTCGTGTCCGGCCACTTCACAGCTTTGACTTCTGTGAGCCAAAGCAGGTCACCAGCCCCCCAAATCAGGAGGTGGGAGGTTTGCTCCACCCACCAGGAAACAGGCAAAGGTGTGGCCGTGTAATCCTGCTAGGGGCCCAGGAATCCACCCTCGCCCAGGTGGGGAAGACAAGAATAACTCCGGGGATGGGAAAGGCGCTCCACATCAGGACGTGGTCACTCCCCGCCAGCTGCTCCTTACCCGAGTCCCACATCTGCCCCAGAGCATCGGCATCCCTAGCCAACTGGGGCTTCAAGAGCACCCAGGTCAGGTGTGTGGCGGTACAGCACCTAGAACCTTCTATATCGGTGATAACACAAGAGGGACTCCGTAGCTGCCGCTTCTTCTCCTTCTCCTTCTCCTTCTCCTTCTTCTTCTCCCTCTCCCTCTCCTTCTCCTTCTTCTTCTCCTTCCCCCTCCTCCTCCCTTCTTCCTTCTCCTCCTTCTTCTCCTCCTTCTTCTCCTTCTCCTTCTCCTTCTCCTCCTTCTCTCTTTTTTTTTCAAACCTTATGCCAACCTACCAGCCTCGCCTTCAGCTGTGGAGACCATCCCACCACGCTTCATTCCTCTGGCAGCTTTTGCGTCGCTGTGCAGAGCCTGGGAATGAAGCCAAGGGGATGGGCAAAGCTGAGCGGTTCTGAGAGACCAGGTTCTGATCCATTGTTAGTGCCCCTTGATGCAGCTGTGCCTGAAGCCAGACCTTCTCAGTGAGATGAATCAATAAATTACTTTTTTTTGTCTTGAAGCGACATTTGAATTAGGTTTTCTGTCACAATGGCAACAGTGGCCAGTGCTCCATACAAGAGCTTACCTGCCCAGCAGGACTCCACGTGGGAAGGAGGGGGGCAGGCACTTCCTAGCCTCCGTGTGGTACGGAGCCTGTTCTCAAAGTGCGGTTGGTTGGAGGCGTATTAGATAGGCAGAATCTTGGACTTCCCCCCAGATCAGCAGAATTCGCATCTTCATTTTGACACATTTAATAGAGCCCCAGGTGGTTTTGTGCACCTTAAAATTTGAAAAGCTTTTGTGTTGAGAAGATCAAGGCCCCCTTCCTCCCTGGGCCTTTCTTTGGGACTGGGTCCAGTTTAGCAGTCGATTAGAGTTTGGGACCAAGATTGACACCAAGGCTTTATTACTTAGGAGTTAAGGGGCGAAGAACACGGGTGCGTTTTTAAGGGTCTCTGCGTCTGTCTGTTTTCTCTTCTGGAGAATGGGGGTAGTGACAGCTGCTTCCTCTCAAGCTTTTGAAAGGACTCGGTGAATTGAACTCACGGGACGTGCTTGGCATACTGTTAGGGAAAGAGGAAGAGCTCAAAATGTATGATGATGATGATGATGATTATTTCCACAACTCTACACGGTAGCTGCTCTATGTTCAACCTAAAAAACTCTGATAGAGCAAAGGAGACACTGGGTTGGAACCCTTTTTAGAATGTGTGCATTGATGAAAAGGTGATTTTTCTAGGTCTTCTAAGAAAATTGTGCACAAGGGTGGTGTCACTTGTATGTAGTTAGCAGTTGGTTGGTGTTGACCTGTTACCTTTGAGCCAGGGTAGGTGACAGGTCAAGAGCAGAGGCCACCAGAAGGGGCCGGTGCTCTGAGCTAAAAGTCAAAGGGAGCATAAGGGCCGGGCCTTCTCGGTGGAAGAGACCAGAGCATTGGGACAGGCTGTCCTGGCTGAAGACAGAACCCAGAGAGGTCTGGCGGGAGGTGAGGACTTTGGGCATTACCTGGCAGGCACCTGAGGTAGAACTCATCACAGTGACCCTGGCTTCTCTGTGTTCCTGGATTAGGAAACCATGTCTCCAACTGTGTGGCTTCCATGTTGCACAGACCTCAGAAAAGCTCCAAGCTCGCCTTCATTGGCTGACACAGCCCAGCCCTACTGCCGGGAAACTGAGGATCATGGCCTGGAAGCTGGTGAAGGCCACGGACAAGGGGAGGCCTGTTGCCCGGGAGGCTTGGACCATGGCCTTCTGCGGTTGATTCTGTGTGTGGCTAAGCGTCGGGCTACCAGCGCAACTGAGACCATGAGCCAAGGCAGGAGGGGGGTAGGAAGGGGCTCTGGCAGGGCACTGCCAAGGCTGCAGCATGAGATCTTCCGCCTGGTCTTGGAGAGGACACGTGGATCCTCTGCTCAAAGGAATCCTGGGCGTCCTTGACTGCACCCTGGGGATCCAGCCCGGGGGAGATACCAACCTTGGCTGTGAGATCTGTAGTGGTTGGGAAGTGGGGAGGCATAAAAGTGTATTAAGTGCTATTAATGCTCACGATCAATCTCTGAGGTTACCTGTGGTTTACAAATGCCACGGAGATCGAGAGTGGGAGGAACTCCCAGACCAGCTTCTGGCAGGAGGAGGCATCACAATGGGGCGAAGAGAATGGACCAGCCGTCAGGCAGAACCAACCAGGTCCCAGGCCCCCTCTTCCTGTCTCTTCCATTACTTAACGCTCCGAGATCATGGGCCAATCACTTCACCCCTTTGGGCGTTCATTCAAAAAGTAGGGATAAACATACCCTTTTTTTGGGAAACGGATGTTCAAAATATGCGAGGTAGCACAATTAAATCCATAGCGCAGTAGATGGGACATAGTAAGGAGGTGAAGGTTTCTGTCCTTTAGCTCATTCAGAATCTAGTGGGCTAGAGGGACGAAAACTCGGACAGGGTGGTGAATGCAGGAAAGGCCTCTCTGAGGAGGTGACACTTCAATCGAGACAAGAGGGAGCATTCTGGGAGAAGGGGCTCATCATAGGCACTCATTAGACATGATGACGGGAGGAACTGGAGAAGTGACTTCTGGAAGGGGAAGGAAGAATGAGAGAACCCGGGGAAGAGCCGGGAACAGTCCTGGAGACACTTCAATGGAGACAAAAGGGAGCATTCTGGGAGAAGGGGCTCATCATTGGAACTCATTGTACGTGATGATGGAGGAACCGGAGAAGTGACTTCTGGAAGGGGAAGGAAGAATGAGAGGACCAGGGGAAGAGCCGGGAACAGTCCTGGAGATCCGGTATAGGTGGGTAAGTTGGAGCTGTAGGGATGTCCACGAGCAAAGTTATGGAGAGAGCTGTGGATGCTGTTGCCTCTGTATGTCTTCCACCTTTCTGGGCCCGCAGCTACACACCTTGGGTAGCTGTTGTCATGACAGCCTGCAGCTGGCAAGACAAGTTGGGACTCCCCAACATTCAGCAGTTGGGACACAGAGCAGAGGAGAGTGAGGACAAGCTGGGATGTTGCAGGTCGACCTCTGTGTCTGCTCACTGGTGTATCTGACTGCTATGATCTTTCGAGAATAACGGCTAATGCTCACTTCCTTTTTCTAAATCTTGTGCAAGTTCCCGTTCTGGCTAACTCTATCCCAGAACCATGCAGTAGGGCGATTCTGGGAGATGTAGTCCCAGCTGATCCAGGCGGATAGTGCGATCCATCCCAACGCTGGTGCATTAGTTACCAAGATAGGGAAAATGTGGCGGGGGGCACGTGTGTGGGGTGGGCAAGTCAGGAGTTGTATCATGGACTTGTTTAATTTGAGATAGCCCCCAGCGATCCCTGTATTCTGCTGTTCATATTGTGCAGTTCTCACTGGAGTGCGGGCTGGATTTAGACACTCAGGTCCAGCAGATAGTTTGGCCGAGGTGATGGGATGGCATATGTGCGATGAAGTTACAGAAGGATCATGGCTTCTGTGTTGGATGCTCTTTCTTGTTCTGCTCACTTTCTCTGAAGCAGGGCAGCTGCCAAGTCAGAAAGAATCTATAGCGAGAGTCCCTGAAGGAGACCCCTGGTCAACGGCCAGTGAGAAACTGGGACTCTCGGTCCAGTGACCTTTCAGGAACTGGATCCTGCCAACAACCACGTGGTTGAACATAGGAGCTAAATTTTGGGGTACTTCGTTATGCAGCAGTAAATAACCAACACAAAGTCTCAAGTGGATATTTGTGTTTAGGACTCGTGGCTTAAGGGAGAGGTCAAGGGTGGACGTATATGTTTAGGAATCATGAACATGTCATGGTAATTAAAGCCATGGAACTGGATGATATGATTTAAGTGGAAATAGTAGCCCAAGGAATAACAGCTATCTGAGGCGCAAGTCTTGGATCTTCCCAGCCTTTCAACAGTTGAGCAAAGGAGAGGGATTCAGCAGAGCAAGTGGGCGTGAGGCGGCTAGGGTGGAAAGAGGAAATGCAGTAGGGTATGGTGTCAGAAGTCAAGAGAAGGTCATGTGTCGAGGTAAAGACAGAGAGATGCCCATTGGCTTCGACCACGTGGAGTTGGTTGGTGACCTGGACAAGAGCAATTTGAGTGGAGTGGAAGCTCACCTGAGGACAATGGGAAGGGGAGGGGATTTGCCCACTTGACTGTGTAGCATGAGGCATGCCCCCCAAAATATGGACTTTCCCTCTCAGTCCCAGAATAACTGCATTGGTTGGCTTTCCTGTGAGACTCCTGGCCTCAGGAGATGGCGGGCCAGAGAAGACGACAGAGGTTGGGCAGCATGGAGCCTGGCTTTGGGGAAGTGGGTTCAGCTGGAGAAGTTTGGTGGCAGAGCGAGGGAGCTCAAGAGGAGGGGTTCATTAGATAAGGTAGATGCTTTGCATGGCCTGAGCTAGAACTATATCTTTTAGTCATTCAATAAACACTTAACTCTTGCGTAGGTCTCTGCCAGACAGGGGCGATCTGTTATTAGGTCAGAAAACACCCCAAAGGGAGAGGATGCAAGTCTAGGGGAAGACAAATGTTTAAACATTTTAGGACCTTGAAGTTAGTCAACTATAACAAAGGTATGTCCTGTGCTACGAGAAGATGAGGGAAGGCAGGCCGGAGCTTGACTGGAGGTGGAGAGGTGGCGGCGAATGAAGACTTCCTGGAGGGGGTGGCCCCGAAGCAGAGGCTCTAAGACTGACTGGCCAGCACTGGGCTGGGAAGATTGTTCCAAGGCCCTTCTCTCCCCTCCTCCCCAACCCCACGTGCTCTTCCTCCTTCTCCTGCCCCTTCTCCCCTTCTCCGCTCTCTCTTCCTTCCTGGCCCGTGATGAAAGGCCTTCTGTGGCCTGCCTCCCGGCTGATGAATTATGCATTCCCTTCAGCGGTGTGCCTGGCATCCAATTAGGGCTGTGGCCAGGTTGATAACAGATTAAAATGTAATTCATTGAGGCTGACATTTAAGCCCCAGTGTGAATGGCAGGGAAGAGAAGCGATGCTCTCCCAGACCTCGTGCGTGCGTGGGGCTTCCTCTCCGCTACCTGTGCTTGCTGGACCAGTGCTGGCCTGCGTGCTGGGCCTTCTGATGCACAGGGGACTGGGGAAAGGCCCCCAACTGGCTTTGGCCCAAAGCAGCTTTTTTAAAAAAAAAATTAGGATAATTTGAGGTTGACACCAGAGTTCTGACAATAGAACAGAGAGTTCCCATATACCCTTCACCGAGCTTTCCCCCATGTTAACATCTTACGTAACCTCGGTACAATGATCAAAACCAAGAAATTAGCATGGGGACAGCAACCATTAACGAAACTACTGATGTTTTCCGGATTTCATTCAGTTTCCCACTGACAGCCTTTTTTCGGTTCCAGGATCCAGGCCAGGATCCCACAGTGCCGAGCGAGCGTTGGAGATCATGCCTCTGCAGAGACAGCCATCTCTCCCCGCAGGGGTTCTCAAACCTTTGAGAATTAGTTTATTATTTTTATTATTATTATTTAAAATGCATTTGGTTCAAAAAGCTCATCCTTCCCTAGATATTCTGGTTCTGTAAGTCTTGGGGGGAACCCTGGCATCCTTATATTTAACAAGCACCCAAGGCAGCAGCGAACGGCTGCCCTGACCAGCACTCCAAGCAGAGTTGGGTTGGTTCCTATTTCCTTTGGCAAATCAGTTGTCAGCTTGCAGAGTCCCTGCATCCTCTTGCTTGGGCTTCAGTCAGAGCAGACTACCCCCATCCATCACCTGTTAACCAGCCTCTGGTAGGGAAGAGGGCGGGGCTCACATACTGGGGGTCGTGGGGAGCAAAACCCCAGAGAAACCCAGCTTGGAGAAGAGAGGAAAACATTCAGCTGCAGGTTACAGATACACACACACACACACACACACACATACACACACACACGGGATTCATACACTGGTGGGGGGCGTGGCCAGCAGGAATTGGCCCACTGTGGGAGCGCTACTCATCCTGGTCAGCTGAGTGGCTGTGGACCCGCCCTCTGAGTAGCTGCTCCTACGTTGAGCGTCTGCCCCCTGGTGGTCAGTGCGCAACATAGCGACTGGTCGACCGGTCATTCTGGTCAGTCTACCCTTAGGTCTCTGGGCTTTTATTATATAGGATATGAACTTTCTCATTTAACCCACAAAGTAATCCCTGTGAGTAAATGCTATTTTCCCTGTTTTACAGATGAAGAAACTGAATAATAGTGATATTAAGTTCAGGGTTGCCAGATTTACCAAATAAAAACACAGGAGGTGCAGCTAAATTGGAGCCTCAGCTAATACTGGGGGACATACTTATATCTGAAAAAACTTGTGTTCATCCGAAATTCAGATTTCAGTGGGCCTCTTGTATTTTATCTCGCAACCCTAATTAAGGGATCGCCTTTGGTTATAGAGCTGGTAAGTAGGCCTCATCCTAGATCCGGCTCCAGTGTCTCTCTCTCTCTCTCTCGTTGCCCACCTCACCTGCTGGGCCATACACTACAGGAGGTGGGCACCATGTATATTTGTCCCCCGCTATATCTCCAGGGTGGCCACAATGTGGTAGTAGGTGTTTAATACATATTTAGTGAAGAAATGAATGGCTAAAGGCACACATGAGTGGACTCCTTCCTTTATAGCAATGGGACCTGCAGATGGTGGTGGTTAAATGGAAAGGCTCGACTGGGGGAGGTGATGGGAGACCACCTTGCTGATAGAAGTGCAAGAGGAGCGAGGGGACTGGAGGCCTCGTGCCCGCACCTGGGAGCCCAGCCCTTGCACCCTGAACCAGGGCAAACAGCCACCTCCTCCCCTCACCTCTCACGGCCCCTGCTTTCCTGACCAGGAAGTGGGATGGGGCCCGTGCTAGCTTCAGGCTTCTGCACTTCTCCGACTTTGCTTTCTCACTTCTCCTTCCCGAGTAGGTTGAACTATATGGCCACCTTAAAGGGTTTGCTGCCCACTAGTAGATAGTTCCTTCCCAGCTCGATATGTCTTCTCTCTCCTCGCCTGCCCCTCCCAGCCTCCTCCTCTCCCACACTTCCCTGAGCGCCGCCATGGAACCCGGCCTTGCGTTCCTTTCCTGACACGTTCCCTTCCCGCCTGTCGGACAAAGACCAGAAGCCCGGAGAGACCCGGCCCCGCACAGCTCCTCGCAGGCAGACAAGGGTGGACGTCGGCAGTGCATTGTGTCTTTTTAAAATAGACCGGTTGTCGTCGGGATGTATTTTTAGCTGCGGGGAGAGATTGGCACGCTCTCCGGGCCACCATCTGCCAAAGGCAGTTGCTAGGCAACGGACACTGACGACAGCAAGGGGATGACTTCATGGGGGATCTGGGACCCTGGCTGCCCGCGAGCCTGCTGCACTGTCTCGTTCTAGCGTGCCGACAGACAGGCCCGGGGGATGAGCCAGAAGCGGCTGCGAGGCCTGGCAGCTGAGCCCAGAGGATGCTGGGCAGGTGACAAGGGAAACTGAGGCCTCGCTGCCACCCGGGTTGGTAGATGCCCGGTTCAGAAGCTGTGGAAACTGGAGATGCTCCTGTGGCTTCAGGCGCTCTAGAGTTTGTGCACCCTTCCCTTTGGTGGCCCTGTCAGCCCTGGTCTGAGTCACAGAAGGTGCTGCGTGGAGGTGGTGTGCCCAGAGTGAGCCCTCTCCTCCAAGCGCTGGCTGGCTGGCGGGTGGCCAGGCTTCCTGGCTTCTAGCCTAATTCTGCCGCTAGCTCTCTGGGTGGTTTGGGGTGCATCCCCGACCATCTCTGACTCCCAATTTTGTCACCTTCCAAGGGAGGGTAAGAGAGCCAGGTAAAAATGCACGTACAGGGCTGAAAGGCAGAGTAATACCCGTGCAGTGACATAATCCGCGAGTCAGCCCTGGGTTCAGATCCTGACTTGACCCCTTCCTGCTCATGCATGACTTCAGCCGAGGTACTGAGCTTCTCACCACCCCAGTTTCCTTATCTGTAAAGGACAGCAGTGGCCCTCGCATGGTGTCGCGGGGATTCAACAAGGCGGCCCAGGGAAGGCAGGCAGCAGAGCCCCTGGATTTTGGAGCCCAGGAAGTGGGTAGGTGGGGTTCCATTTCTGTGGCAGACGCTTTAAAGCAGTGGTTCTCAACCTTCCTAAGGCCGAGAGACCCTTGCATACAGTTCCTCATGTGGCGGTGACCCCCAACCATGAAATTTTGCTACTGTTATGCATCGTGATGTAAATATCTGCATTTTCCGATGGTCTTAGGTGACCCCTATGAAAGGGTCATTCAAACCCCAAAGGGTCGCGACCCACAGGTTGGGAACCACTGCTTTAAAGTATTTACAGCAATCATTTCTCCTCTTCCAGACAGATGGACTTTAAAAAAATATATGTCTTTATTGGTTTTAGAGACAGAGGAATGGGGAGGGAGAGAGGGAGGGGAGGAGAAAAGGAGAGAGGGAGAAAGGGAGAAAGAGAGAAACACTGATATGTGAGAAAAACATCAATCGGCTGCCTTCTGCACGCCCCTACTGGACTGCCTCCCCAATTCTCGGCCACCTGATGGACAGCCCCACATGACCTAGCCTGCAAGACCTAGCTTCAAAGTCACCTGTGCTAGCAAGATGCCACTCTTTTTCTTTTATTGCAGCATTTTTAAGTGCATGTGTAATTGATAAATAAAGAAACTACATTTTAGTTCAACTTCATGCCTCTCCTCTCCCTTCTGTGCCGAGGTCTGGTGTGAAGTAGGAATCAGGGAATATTTATTGCATGGAGGTATCTTCCTACCCCAGTGAGCTCCTTCTCTGACCACCCCACTCCCCCCCACTCCTCTGTGTGGGAGAACCCAGACATTCTGTGCAGCTGCAGCTCGGCGGGGCCCATTTTGGCCGGAATCCAGGGAGTAATTACAGACAAATAAGTATTCTTACAACCCACATCCATCAGCGTCCCTCTCCTCAAATGCTCTCTCCAGGAAACAGGGATGGTCTGAGTGAGGCGCTCTCTTGGACAGCCCAAACTTCTTTCTGGGGCCCAGGGAGCGTGCGACGCCCAGAGGGGACCCGAGCATCAGCGCTCTGCAAAGGTCCCCAGAATGTCCAGCGGGCCCTTTCCGGCAGACAGGCCCAAATTCAAGTCCCGTCTGTCACTGTCTTCCTCGGTGAACTTGGACGAGGGATTTCACTCCTCTGAGCTTCACTGTCCTCATTGGTCCCGTGGAGTCACTGATCTGTCCTGGGACTGTTGTTGCGATGATGAAACGAGATGGCATGTTTAAAGCGTCAGAGGATTTCCTACCTTTGCCCTCCTCCAAGCTGTACAGAAGAAATCACCAATTGAATTTCCGGCAACAGGAGGAGCCGGAAATCGATCTGCTGCCCTACGTGTTTTCCTGTCAATCAATGCATATAAGGGTGTATCTAGCAGGCACCCCATTTTTGTGTCCTCTGAGCGCCCTTCATACCTCATTAGCCCCAGGACTCGGACAGCTGTGGATCATACCTCTGATATACTCGATTGTGCACATCTTTTGGGGAAGGTTTGAGTAAACAATGATTTCACCGAATGCTGGTCAGGAGTGAGATAAGAAACCAAAGTAATTTCTTCTTCTTTTTTAAAAAAATATATTTTATTGATTTTTTTTTTTTTTTACAGAGAGGAAGGGAGAGGGATGGAGTATTAGAAACATGGATGAGAGAGAAACATCAATCAGCCTGCCTCCTGCACGCCCCCTACTGGGGATGTGCCCGCTACCAAGGTACATACCTTGACCAGAATCAAACCTGGAATCCTTCAGTCCGCACGCAGGCCGACGCTCTAGCCACTGAGCCAAACTGGTTAGGGCTGGGGTGATCTCTTCTTGCATTCATCCTTCTGTCTTCTACGGGCGGGGCCTCAGGAAGTCAGGCCTGGTGGTCCCTGAAGAAGTTGTGCCATCTCGTCCCACCTGCAGGCGGAGAAGACCCCTGCTGGGCGCGTGGCCAGGCTGGACAGCAGGCATCATGTAAGAAAACGTCTACTGCCCATCCGCGCCCCAAAGTGTCCACTTACCATGAGAGAAAGAGAGAAAGAGAGGATGTCTACGCCTCTCCCTCCCTGACCCTGGCCGCTCTGGCCTGCCAGGGCGTGAAATTCCCGTTCCCTTCTAAACGGAGCAGGGCTTGTGGGAAATCTCTGGTGGCTTCTGGCAGGTGACAGATCAAAGCCGGGCTTCGCAGTCAGGGGCGCCATCAAAAAGGCCGGGATCAAAGGAGGGAAGGGCTTCCTTTGAGAGCGAACCCCCCTGAGCCCCATCCCAGCCCTCGCCAAGGCTCCTGGCATTCTCTGTGGGAAGGAAGGAGGGCGGGGAGTCTGCCTAATGCTGGCTGCTGAAGCGGGTGCTAACGAACACGCAGGCTGGCCCAGAACCGCTGCCTGTCCTTGTAACGCTGGAAGTTCAAAGAAAAGGGATGGAGTGATGAGAGGGAAAGAGGATCAACGTTAGTGGGGTCAGAAAAACCATTTTCAGCTGAAACCGGTTTGGCTCAGTGGATAGAGCGTTGGCCTGTGGACTGAAGGGTCCCAGGTTCGATTCCGGTCAAGGGCATGTACCTTGGTTGCGGGCCCATCCCCAGGAGGGGTTGTGCAGGAGGCGGCTGATCGATGTCTCTCTCTCATCGATGTTTCTAACTCTCTATCCCTCTCCCTTCCTCTCCGTAAAAAATCAAAAAAATATTTAAAAAACAAGAAAAGAAAAGAAAAACCATTTTCAGGGGCCCTTGGTTTGGCCGAAATCCTGCAGGGAAAGTGGGAGGTGGGAGAGTTCGCCATGGAAACTGTCAGAGGGAGGCTCATTCCAGGGCTGCAGGGCGGTCGGCGGGCGCTCAGCGCATGGGGTGGGGGAGGGTGGGGGTGGGATGGAGGATGAGTCGGGGGTGAGGGTGGGAAATAACTGAGGCCTCAGTGAGGAAGAGATTTGGAGAGGCCGGAGCTGAGGCTCTGATGCATTTTGTAGGAGGAAGGATTTCCCCCCCTGAGGACGGGGCATCTGCTCCCCAAACTCTGTGGCCGCAGCCTCGTGTGTTTTGCTTGTGTGGGGGTGTATTGTAACTTCATAGTGAACCTTTCATTTATTTATTTTTAAATTTATTGATTGATATTTAGAGAGAGAGAGAAGAAGGGAAGGGTTGCTTCTTGTATGTGTCCTGACTGGGGATGGAACCTGAAACTTCGGTGTACCGGGGCGATGATCTAACCAACTGAGCTATTGGGCTATTTGGCCAGGGCCTAAAACTATTTTTTTTTTTTAATATTTGACTAGGATGCTCACAAGGTATTTGCTTGCTGGCTTTCCCTCCCCCCACTCCCTGTGTGGGAAATGGAAGAGGTCAGAAGCTCTGCCCCTGACTGACTCAGGCAAACCCCTCCCCTCTTGGTGCCTCAGTTTCCCCATCATTCAACGAGGATGTGAGACTCGATGAGCGCTTTCCGTTTCACTGAAAGTTGGGCGAGGCCCGGGGTGGGTGGGATGGAAGCACCCTAGTACTAACGTGCGTGTGTATGCGTGTGGAGTTCAAGGTGGCGTGTAACCGGCCACCAGCACCCCGCCCCCTCCTGGCTGCAGAGTGTGGGCAAGCTGTACTCTTGCTCCTGACCGTGAACCTGCCTCACGAGGCCCCTGGTCCATCTCCGAGGTCCTTCCCGGCTCTGAGGAGCAGGGCGCTGTGCTGTGGGCTGTGAGACCCTGTACCTTGAGGGGGCTGTGTCCTCCAGTTTCATTTTTCTTGGCGGACACGTTCCCCGGGGTCCCGGAGGGCCCCGGTCCAGGGTGATTATGGGCTGGCACCGGGCTCATTGTTTCAGAGTGAACAGCTTCTCATCTATTGTTTCTGAGAGGAAAGCCTGGCCATTCTCTGGATGCTTCTCCGAGGCCCTTTCTGTCTCATCAGCCTGAGTGGGTATTCATCTCACCGCGTCCCCAGCAGCTGGCCTCGCTTTGCATGGCTGTTTGGGGACACAGTTTTTTTGTTGTTTGTATATCTGTTTTGTTCTTCTTTTTAAATGAACAGACTTTCTTTGGAGTCCTGGATGCATGTCAACCCAGGTTTGGGGTGGGAAGCAGGCTTTCTTTCGGGAATTACTCCTGGGATCCAAGCGGCAGACTGGGAAGAAGCGGTTTCCCGCAGCTGGAGAGCTGAGCTGGGGTGGAGGCCAGGCTTCTGTGTTGACAGGAAGGGTACACGAGGGTGCAGGGGCCCGTGCTCCGCTCCGGACCCAGCTCACCTGCTGTGTGACTCTAGGAAGCCCCTCATCCTCTCTGGACCACACGCTTGCCATCGGTGCCATGAGTGGTTTGGATTTGATGACTAGTTCGCAATGAGGAAGAACATTCTGGAACCCTCTCTTAAATGGAAATCTACACGGAGTGGCCAGATGATGATGATCTCTGAACGCAAAATAACCTGGCCACTCAGTGTGTGTGTGTGTGTGTGTGTGTGTGTGTGTGTGTGTGTGTGTGTATAGAAGCCTGGTGCATGAATTCGTGCATGGGTGGGGTCTGGCCAACCTGGCCAGGGGGAGGGGACATGGGTGGTTGGCCAGCCTGCCTGCTGGTCAAACTCCTGGTCAACGGGACAATTTGCATATTAGCCTTTTATTATACAGTGGTACCTGGAGATACAAGTGCCCTAACATACGAGATTTTTGAGATACGAGCCGTGGAGTGAGCGATTTTTGCTTTGAAATACAAGCAACATTTGAGATAGGAGTCATCGCGAGGATTGGCCGGAGCACACGACCCACCAGTTTACCTCGACTCGAGCGTCTCATAGTTTCCCACGCCTCAAGGTTACAGAATGAATTAAACTCGTATCTCGAGGTACCACTGTATAGGATAGACACCAAGTGGCCCGATTATTATGCGTTCAGAGATCATCATCATACGGCCACTCAGTGTATGCATACCCAGTACGAACCAGGGGAACCGCTGAGTTTGTACATCAAAAATGTCAACCCTGGGCTGTGTCATAGGGTTTAGCCCAGGGTTTCTCACCCTCAGCCCTATTGACCTTGGGGTGGACATTTTGGGGGGCTGTCCTGCAGGGTGTTTAGCGTCATTCAGGTCTCTACTTACTGGAGGCCAGTAGCATGTCCCCAAGTTGTGGCAACCAAGCATGTCTTCAGACAGTTCTGAATGTCCCCTGCGGCGGGGGGGGGGGGAGTGGAGGGGAAAATTGCCCCTAATTGAGGCCCACGCTTTTAATCTAATAAGACAATGAAAAGGCGAGATTTTCCTTTGAAGGGAGGTGGGAGGGAGTGGTACCTCGATCCGTTGTCTGTGGCCTCACACACTCTTCTGACACGTCAGTGTGTCAGGAGACAGCGATTAAAACCTCATCGTCTCAGAGGCCAGAGCGTCTCTTAGTTCAAAACTTCCATGGGAATCCTGGGTCCACTTTCCAAGTCAGATTTTTATTTTACTTCAGTTTGTATTTTTATTGATTTCAGAGAGGAAGGGGGAGGGAGAGGGAGTAACGTCAGTGATGGGAGAGAATCATTGATTGGATGCCTCCTGCACGACCCACACTGGGGATCGATCCTGCAACCCAGGCATGTGCCTTGACTGGGAATCGAACCATGACCTCCTGGTTCATGGGTTGACACTCAACCACTGGGCCACACCGGCCGGGCCAGATTTTTAACTGGAAAAGCAGAGGAGGGAGCTGAGGAGGGAGGGATCAGCAACTCCCTCAATGCTCCCGAGCCCTGCTTCTGGAATAAATGTTTATTCCACAAAGATTTATTGTGCTTTGATACTTCGTTTGGAGCTTTCCTCCTTTATTCTGAAGTCATTTGCTCTTTTTTTTTCTTCTATTTTGCTTCAACTATCTCTTGCCCCGATCTCTTCCAGAAACATGCTCACAGACACACCCAGAAATAGGCCCAGTCAAATCGATGCAGAAAATTAACCATTACAGCAGGCTTGAATAGACCACTCCCTTTGGTTTGAGGGGGAGGAAGAGGGAGACAGACAAGAGAGGCCAACCATCCTGGACTGTGGGTGGCTTAGAGCGTCCCAGGACCATTTCTTCTCCTTTCCTGACACCCTCTGTCCCCCTAAGCCTGAAGGTCAGATTAGGGAACAGATCACCCTTTCTGCCCCTGGCTTCCTGCTGACTCTCCCCTTCCTGGTCTCTGCCTCCAGGCACAGCGCTTTGTTCCCCACCAAGGACCTCAGGGAGTGGTCCCTGGCAGTCGGATGCTCTCAGCAAGGGCCTCGGGCATGCAGAACACGTAGCATCCCCCGGAGACACTCGCTGGGGAAGAGCAGAGAGCTCTTGGCACACGCGTGAGTGAGCAAGCCAGGCCTCCAGGTGCAGCCTGGGGCGGTGGGGGCTGGTCTAGGCCTGTGAGAATGCCTCGGAGCCCCCACACGCAGACACTCTCCCTTGTGAAGGCCCCACCTGGGTGAGCACCACCCTCCCCCACGCAGGGAGAGTGGGAGTTAAGAGCACAAGCTACCTAATAAGAGTTTTCCTTTCTTTTTTTTTTTTTAATATATTTTATTGATTGTGTACAGAGAGGAAGAGAGAGGGATAGAGAGTTAGAAACATTGATGAGAGAGAGACATCGATCAGCTGCCTCCTACACGCCCCCTGCTGGGGATATGCCCGCAACCAAGGTCCATGCCCTTGACCGGAATCGAACCTGGGACCTTTCAGTCTGCAGGCTGACGCTCTATCCACTGAGCCAAACCGGTTTCAGCAGAGTTTTCCTTTCAAATGCTGCTGCCATTTAGCATCCAGGATCTTGGGCGAGATAATAGCTTTTGGAAACATCAGTTCTGTCATGTTTAAAATGAGGAATAACCGAGTCTCTTAGGGTTGTCGTGAGGATTAAATGAGACAGTGCGTGTCGCCCTGGAGGAGGCAAGTAAGAAGCCTGTGCCGTTTGTGTGAGAATAGTGGTCAGGAATCAGGAACCCAGGTCCTGGTCCCAGCCCTACCCCCTCAGTCCCCCAGTGTCCCATCATGCTGAGGGGGAAGCTGGCTTTGGTCATCTCTAGACGACCCCTAGTTGTAATTCTCTTAGAATCCATGCAGTCAGAGTTGTTCCTTCCAGAGACAAATCTGCAATGTAGAAGAGTCTGCAAAAGCTCAGACTTACCAGTCGGGAAACTAAGTAGTCAGCTCCCCTAAGCCTTAATGCTCTCCTCTATAAAGTGGAATAATAATACCCACTTCATACAGTTGTAGGAACATTAAGTAAAGGTCCGTGTGCAAAGTACTTTGCACCGTAAGAGCCATGATAATAATAAGAACAGTATATAATAAAAGGGTAATATGCAAATTGACCCTAACAGAAGAACAACTGGTCACTATGATGCACACTGACCACCAGGGGGCAGACGCCCACAGGGGGAGCTTTGCTCAGCCACAAGCTGGGCTGATGGCTGTGAGCGGTGGCCTGCCTCCTCAACAGTGCCAGAGGGATGTCTGACTGCCAGCTTAGGCCCAATCCCCCAGGGAGCGCACTGACCACCAGGGGGCAGCTCCTGCACTGAGCATCTGCCTTCTGGTGGTCAGTGCGCATCATAGTGACCAGTGGTGGTGGACATCCCCTGAGGGATCCCGGACTGCCAGAGGGCACAGGCTTGGCTGAGGAATCCTTCTGAGTGCACACATTTTCATGTACTGGGCCTCTAGTGATTGTATAATATTGATACAATTACTCCTATAATTTCAATAACCATTCTCCTCCAGTTGCAAGGAGCTGAACTCGTCCATCTTGACTCCCACAACCATCACTGAGGTAATGTCACTACCTCAAACTTAGTACCAACAGAGGGCATTCTTTATTGTTAATAAATGCTAAGTTAGGATGCTGAGCCCTCACTCTGCTCCAGTGGTGGGGAAAGGTAGCCTGCATTTGTCCTGGGTTTTCTTCCTTCCTCCAGTTTTGAAGATTGGGTCCTATTCCCTGGGTCTTAGGGCCAAGGCATGGTTGGGTTGGGGGAAGGAGGCTTGCAGGGGCACGTACTTCTCCCACACCGGTCCCCATAGAGTCCTCATCCATCCGCCAGTGGCCCTACAGGCCCAGAGGAGTGTGTCCTTTGGGATGCTGATATTTGGGGCATTGGACTTGGCCGCCTATGTGATGGCTCTCGGAGTCCTCTGCCTGGGCACGTGTTGCCAGTCCATCTGGGGCTGGATTCCCCCTCTCACTAGACGCAGGCTCTCTCTGCTCAGGACTCTCCTCCTCACTCTCCTCCACCCTCTCCACCCCCTCCGGGGCCTGACTCTCTGGAGACAATAGTCTAGACCTGAGTGTTTGACAGAAGTTGCTTCTTTTTCTGCCTTCCCATATCTTAGCATAAGCCGCTAGGAGCACACTCATGCGGCAGCCTACGGGCCCATAGGTTTTTTGCTATGACAGCCTCCAACGTCTGCATATCACCATACGTTGCTGTGGAGCAAACCACCCGGATCAGAATGATTTCAAAAATAATCACTTCTTCAGCTCGTGTTTCTGTGGGTCAGCCGCTGGCCTTGGGCTTGCTCGGGTAGCTCTGCTGGTCTTAGCGAGCCTTGCCCATGCCTCTGTGGCCAGCTGCCCGTCAGTGAGCAGACCCACATCCCTGAGCCTTCTGATCTCCATCAGAGCTTGGCCATGGCAAGTCCAGCACCTCCATCCCATTTACTGTGAGCTGCCATGATGTCCCAGCTCCTGAGAGCCACTCCTGCAGCTTATTCGGCCCGCCCCAACGAGTTCTTTCAGGACAATAAATCCGGAGTCCTGAGAACATTGCTCTTGGAACTGGTTCTCTCCTACGCGGTCTCCCGGCCTCATGCTCAGGTCCATCGCCCTCAAGATCCACTCCCACGCTTGTTTTTCTGTTCCCACCAGGACACGTTTGCCATGTCATGTAATTAACTCAGGGAGAAAGCCACTTCCTCCCAGAGAGTGAGGCTGTATTCCATGCTAGGGCTATGCTGAGAGCTGGCCCTAGTTCTTGGGTTAGAGCAATGCATGGAGTAGAGTGCTCTTTTTCTAATTAGTTTTTATTTATCAATTTTAAGTATTTATAGTTGAAAGTATTATATATGTCCCCCTTCTTCTCCCATTGATCCCTTATAGCCCGCTCCTCCTGCCACCGCCTCCACCATCCTATTGTGTGTGTCCATGGGTTATGCCTATATGCAGACAAATTCTTTGGTTGATCTCTTCCCACCTACCCATCCACCCCCACCTTCCCTCTGAGATTCCGTGGTCTGTTCCATGCATCGGTGTCTCTGGCTCTATTTTATTCAACAATTTATTTTGTTTAGTAGATTCCACATGTGAGTGGGATCATGGGATACTTGTCTTTCTCTGACTGGCTTATTTCGCTTAGCAGGATACTCTCCAGTTCCCTCCATGTTGTCTCAAAGGGTAAGAGATTCTTTTTTACTGCTGCATAGTACTCCATGGTATAAATGTACCCTGGCTTTTTTTATCCACTCATCTACTGATGGACACTTGGGCTGTTTCCAGATCTTAGCTATTGTAAATGGTGCTGCTATGAACATAGAGGTGCATCCATTCTTTCTGATTGGTGTTTCGGGTTCCTTAGGATATATTCCTAGAAGTGGGATCACTGGGTCCATATTACATTTTTTGAGGAAACTCCGTACTGTTTTCTATAATGGCTGCACCAGCCGGCATTCCCACAGCCGTGTACTAGGGTTCCCTTTTCTCCACATCCTCGCCAGCACTTGTTGTTTGTAGATTTGTTGACGTGAGCCATTCTGACAGGTGTGAGATGATAACCTCGTTGCTGTTCTAATTTGCATCCTTCTTATGATCAGTGACTTTGAGCATTTTTTCATATGTCTCTAGGCCATCTGTCTGTCCGCATTGGAGAAGTGTCTATTTAGGTCCTTCGCCCGCTTTTTAATTGGATTGCTTATCTTCCTTCTGTTAAGTTGTTTGAATTCCTTATATACTTTGGATATTAACCCTTCATCAGATGTCCCACTGCCAAATATGTCCTCCCATACAGTGGGCTCCCATCTCATGAGGAGGGTGATCTTGATGAGGAGAAGCATTTTCATGTGACACGCATGTCACAGATCGAGTCTGCTGTCCACCCTGAGGTCACTGTCATTGCCCGGAGGCCTTGAGGTTTCCTTTGGCCCCTCCCTTGAGGATCAGAAAGTGGGTTTTGAACTGCACTGCCTACCACCCGGCGTCGATGAGGGTATTTTAAAGCCACGCCTTGGACGGAGGTCTTCTCGTTCTGGTTTCCCCCTCAGGGTATCAGGAGTGTGATCTGGGAGAACAGAGAGAACCCATCAAAGGTCTGCGCCTCTCCGGGGCCATCCAGGCCACTGGTTTGTCTCCTGATGAGGACATCAGGGTCCTGGGAAGTGAGGTCAAAACACGATCCTCGGGGCATGAGATATGTACCAGTTGCTTTGGGAATCTCAAGTACACTGCTGGTCCAGTTGGTAGCGGGGATGGGACAAATGGTGAAGCTGGAGGTCTGTATCCAGCAGGCACTTCATGCCTGCTTGTGTCTACCCCACCTCTCCCAGGAAGTGACTACCCTGGGAAGCCTCCCAGGTGTTAGATTGATGCTTCCCAGAGCCACTAGTGATATTGTTCAATCCCTGCCCCAACATCTCTGGGGGCGGGGAGGGGCAGAAGGATGCAATTTCAGCAAGTGCGCCCGATAATTCTGATTCCACCCGCCCCGTCCCAAACATTCGGGAAGCCCCATTCTGGGCCTTCTGCCATAACCCACCTGCTATGTCTCAGAGCATGGCCTTACAGCAGTGAGAACCCACAATGCTGAGGGCAGGTCCCCGCAAGAGCCTCCTCATAGTTACACTGGAGGCTCTGGGTCTAGATCAGAATTGCTGGCTTTATCTATGACACAGCGCAAGCCATAGAAGTGGTGCATTGGACTCACATTGTGGGTGTGTGTTGTTTTTAAACAATTGAGGCCACATTTAATATTGTATACTTCTGGTGTGGCCTGCCAGCATTGTCACAAACACAAATGTTTCCTGGGGTTGAAAAGTCAGTGTCCCTTTATTTATTTATTTTTTTTAAATATATTTTATTGATTTTTTTACAGAGAGGAAGGGAGAGGGATAGAAAGTCAGAAACATCGATGAGAGAGAGACATTGATCAGCCCCCTCCTGCACACCCCACACTGGAGATGTGCCTGCAAGCAAGGTACATGCCCCCAACCAGAATTAAACCCGGGACCCTTCAGCCGACGCTTTATCCACTGAGCCAAACCGGTTTCGGCAAGTCACTGCTCCTTTAGACAGAGCATGTGTGGTCCAGTTTTCCACAGTCCCCACCACTCCCTATTGCTCTCCCGACGAGCTGCATTCATTGCTTGTTTGCGGCCTTGCCAGTCCCTGAAGTTGAGGTCTGAGCTGAGGTCTCTGGCTTACTTGACCCCAACTCTACTTCTACTCTTCTGTGAGCCCCAAGCCGAACAAGATTATTTTTCCCCAGATCAAGGCCCACTCTTCAGCTGTTTATGCAAATCAGAACAGGAAAGTCTTGCTTGGCCAAGTCCTTCCTTGAATCTCGGCCTGGTGCTATGCTTCACCAATCCTGCCACCAGCGTCTGCCTGCTCCACATTTGGCTGCTAGCAGGAGGCTCTTTCTTGTCTCCGGCGGAAGCTCTCTGAGGCCAGCAGCAGCCGTGGATGTCCAGGCAGCGCAGGCGGGCCAGCCAGATGAGTGGAGAGTGGCTGTACCCAGGCCAGACCCTGATCTGGGCTCTTTGGGTCCTCGCAGCTGCCGCCGAGGGTGAGACACGCAGTGGGAGAGAAGGGCTCTCAGAAGATGAGGTAGGAGGGGGATTTCCTTATCTTGGAGGATTGTCACTGCTCAGGGGTCCCTGAGGGCCCACGGCGGGCTGTGTAGTCACCTCAGGGCACCTGACCAGTGTCCTGGTGTTGTTGAAAGCCCCAGAGCCCGGGTCTCTTTCTGGGCCACATGGTAGACCACAGAAGACCCCCCCCTGGTCCTGCCCTTGAGTTTCTCACACCCTGGGGGCAGGGGGACTTGGAGAGCCCTCTGTCCTGGGACCGAGCCTGTGTTTTTGTGGTGCTGGCTGCCCAGGCAGGGGCTTCACTATTATTTTAAAAAAATATATATACATATATATTATTGATTTTTTACAGAGAGGAAGGGAGAAGGATAGAGAGTTAGAAACATCAATGAGAGACAGACATCAACTAGCTGCCTCCTGCACACCTCCTACTGGGGATGTGCCCGCAACCAAGGTACATGCCCTTGACCAGAATCGAACCTGGGACCTCTCAATCCACAGGCTGATGCTCTATCCACTGAGCCAGACCAGTCGGGGCAGGAGCTTCACTATGGAAATGACCTTAGCTGAGGTAGCACCAGCACACCTGGGTCCCACTAATTTAATAGCCGGGCTGCTAACCTCCGAAGGCTCCACATTCTATGTGGCAACCGAGAAGCCCATGCTCTCAGTCACAGAAGTCTCACCCCCAGACCCCCGGAGGCAGACAGGCTGACTTCAGGTGGCATCTGCATGAGAATTTTTTATTTTTATTTTTTTTATTATTATTTTTAAAATACATTTTATTGATTTTTTCACAGAGAGGAAGGGAGAGGGATAGAGAGTTAGAAACATCAATGAGAGAGAAACACCCATCAGCTGCCTCCTGCACTCCCCCTACTGGGGATGTGCCCACAACCAAGGTACACGCCCCCGTCTGGAATCGAACCCGGGACCTTTTTGTCTGCAGGCCAATGCTCTATCCCCTGAGCCAAAGTGGTTTCGGCAGAATTTTTTATTTTCATTGCTGAATATTTACTTTATTCAAAAGTGTACACCTAACTCAGCAAAACCACTGCTCCATAGATATGATCGCTTAAGACTCCTCTAGGTAAATGTGAAAAGTTCACTTAGATTTAATTGTAAGAAAAACAAGATGTCACTCGTCCTATCGGTAGGTGATGGACAGACAGTTGTGCTGGTGGGTGATGAAGATGACGGAAACTCTGGGCCCGGTGATTCTGCGCAGTCCTAGGCTCTACAGGGCCTGGTGTGTATCGTCCGTTCCCCAGGAAGGGAGGCTTCTGGGCACGGAAGGGAGATGGGTTTCCCCGGTAACCAGGGGCCATATGGCCTGGTGCTGGGTTCCCAGAAGAGACTTAAGCTGGTGCTCCGATACAGGTGGCTTCGAAGGCAAGTTTGAAGGAGGCCGTGGACATGGGCTCCTGGAGAAGGAATCCAGAGACTTCCTGTTGCACCGCTTGTGGGCCCAGAAAGAGCGCCCCCACCTGGGGGAGCCCTGAGTTGGGCTCATTCCTGGCCTCCTCCCAGCCAGCTCCTGACTCCTCCCCCTGTGTGTTCCCTCAGGGCCAGCCGGAGATGCACCCGCCAGGAGCACCAGGCTGGGCTGGGTCCGGGGGAAGCAAGCCACTGTGCTGGGAAGCACCATGCCCGTGAATGTGTTCCTCGGGGTCCCCTATGCTGCACCCCCGCTAGGACCCCTGCGATTTACAAACCCCAAGGCTGCGTCGCCCTGGAATGGCATCCGAAACGCCACATCCTACCCTAATTTGTAAGACCGGGCTTGATCCCAGGGGTGGCCCGTGACCTGGAAGTGGGGGCAGGGCACTGAGGGGGAATAAAGCCTCATGGTTGGGCGTGGGGGGGAGCATCAGGGAGGAGGAGGAGGACAGGGCTACAGGAGAGGCTTCCATTCAGAACATGCAGATGCCCTGAGCTCCCATCCAAACTTCCCGAACTGGAACCTTCAGACCTAGAAAACTGGACTGTCTGAAAGCTCTCTGGGGATTCTGAGTTCAGTCAGGTTTGGGAGCCACTGTGGCGGGCTCACTGATTGGAAGGGATGGTTCACCAGGCCTCGTCTTGGTCAGACTGGGTAAGAGCTGTGGAGTGAAGAATCACTAAATCAGCGGTTCTCAACCTGTGGGTCGCGGCCCCTTTGGGGGTCGAACGACCCTTTCACAGGGGTCGCCTAAGACCATCGGAAAATGCAGATATTTACATCACGATGCATAACAGTAGCAAAATTTCATGGTTGGGGGTCACCACCACATGAGGAACTGTATGCAAGGGTCGCGGCCTTAGGAAGGTTGAGAACCGCTGCTCTAAAGGGATGTTAGTTCTAGCGGTCAACACTGTGCCCAATACAGAGCCTGGCACCCTAGGGGGAAATCCCTAACCACCTGTGGGATGATGGCACGGGTGTGTCTCTGTGACACCGAGGGACCCGAGGCAAGGAGCTCCCGGTCACTGCAAGCTTTCAAGGCAGCCGGTTTCTGGAGCAACTGTGGAGGGGCCTCACGCAGGAGGCGGGAGCTGAGACTTGGAGATCCCCAAGAATCTCCTGTCGAATCTTGTCCAGTCCTCAGGTTGTCGCATTCCTGGCATTGCTTTCTCAGGCCAAAGGAGCACCCTGGTGCCAGGAAGCTCCCTGAGCCACAGAAGACCCCACGTGGCCCAGGGATTGAGGACACTAAGCAGACACTCGTCTGTTTGTTCGTTCGTTCATTCATTCATTCATTCATTCATTCAGCTCAGATCAACAGCTAGATTCCATTAGACCCTGGATGACACCACTGCCCTCAGGAACCTGCAGACTGGTAGTGGCAGGGGGGACATAAAAAGTAATGACAACTAACATATAGAGGGAAGAGGGCCACCACAGGGGATCACAGACGGTGCTGAGGAAGCACAGAGAACCCCTGAACCTAACCTTGAGGGGAGGTCGGGGCTGGCTTTCCTGGGAGCCTGAAGCCTCCATTTCTGATAAACTTACAAGGGGCAAAAGGTCATGCAAACTTGTCAGGGGGTGGATTTGCAGCAGATCTGTATGCTGTTCTACCAAGAAATGAAAGTGACTGAGCACTTGGTAGAAATATTCACATACCCCATCTCATTCGATCTTACTGTATGTCTGGCTTGGGGATGTGGGCTTTGAGGTATTTAGGTGACTAGTACGGAGCCCTAGGCTTCTAGCTTCTCAGTTAAGCTGGGACTATGATTACACTCCTCTACAAGTCTAGGAGACGATCTAGGAGAAGTTCTAGGGAAAATGTGTAGGTGTTTCCCAAGATACCTCTGGTCTATCTGGAGAAATCTCAGAAGGCTTCTTGGAGGAGGTAGCATTTAGACGGAATCTGAAAGGAAGGGAAGAACATGAGCAAACAGAGGAAGACAGCGGTCTAGCCAGAGGGACCAGCTGGAGCAGAGGCCTGGGTGCAGGAGTCTGTCTCTCTGCTAACCTGCCTCAGTTGCTTCCTAGTAGAGAGGCCTAGAAACTTCCTTTGGTGCCTCTGGGGTCCGAAGAGGGGGCTGCCAGAGCCAAGGTCTTGGTTAGCAACCCAGTATCCTGACCTCTACTGTTTGGGGAAGTGCTGAGCCAGCAGGAGTCTTTATGGGTGTGTCTGGACTATGATGGTGAGTGCTGGGAGTTAATGGTGCAATCAGTATACACCACGTGCTTTCCCCTCCCGAGAGCCAGATCACAGAGAGTCATGGTTGGTTCATTTGTGCCACTGGGTGGAGGGGGCATGATTCACTGGGTACCGAAGGCCCCATAGGCATCTTCGGCTCTGCTGACAGCACCTCCGGGGGTTTCTCCTCCTCTTCCCAAGGTGCTTCCAGAACTCAGAGTGGCTGCACTCAGATCAGCACATCCTCCGGGTGCATTACCCCGAATTCGGAGTGTCGGAAGACTGCCTGTACCTTAACATCTATGCGCCAGCCCGGGCGAACACCGGCTCCAAGTTCCCGGTAAGGCTGTCTGTCGGCTGTGCTGGGGACAGGTCCTTGGGCTGGGACCCTGGCAGAGTGGCCGGGGGTCTGCAATCAGCCCCAGCCTCCTGTTGGGTAGAATGGAATCATGAACAGGTCTGTAACTTCCTTCTTTTCGCTTCTTTATTGATGGTGACTTGACCTTTGATTTTTTATGTTGTTTTATGTTCCCCTCTCTTTTGAGCCTTTAACGGTCTGAAAACATTGAGAGAAGGCACTGCTTAAAAGGACTCTGATTATTTCTGTGTTTGTTTGCTTGAAAAATCCTTCCTTTAAAGAAAATAATTGCCTTCTCCAGTTTTCCTGTTTGCGATGAAGTCAATCAGGTAACACAGTGGTATCTCGAGATACGAGTTTAATTCGTTCCGTAACCTTGAGGCGTGGGAAACTATGAGACGCTCAAGTCACGGTAAACTGGTGGGTCGTGTGCAGCCGGCGGATCTGTGCAATTACTCCTATCTCAAATGTTGCTCGTATTTCAAAGCAAAAATTGCTCGCTCGACGGCTTGTATCTCAAAAATCTTGTATGTTAGGGCACTGGTATCTGGAGGTACCACTGTACCTCGAAGCATCTCATTTAAGAATGTGAAAGATCCCTGGGTAAGTGAGCAAAAGAGGCGCAGTCTAATCTGTAACCACACCCTCCCATCATCTTTTCTCCCCCCCTGCCAGTACAATGGGAGACTCACTCTGTTGCATTATAACAGCAGCATCTATTGATGGCTGACATGGGCTAGACACAGTACATTATCTTATCGAACCCCCCATAGTAACCTAGAGGGTCAGGATTATTGAACCCATTCTACAGATGACGAAGATGAGGCACAGGGAGAGAGAGCATAAGCACCTTGCTCCATGTTCTATCCCGGGAAGTGGCAGATTCTGGTGCCAAAGCTAATGCTTTGTCCAGTTCTCCTTTTTCTTCTCTCTTCCTGCCCCACGGATGGCAGTCCCTGATATGACCTTTAAAGTGGAGAATGGGAAGCATTTATTATTAAGTATAAATAGTAATAATAGTAATAATAGCATTTGAATAAGGATTTATATTCCTCAGTCCCAGTTTTTCTTTTCTTTTTTTTAAATATATTTTATTGATTTTTTACAGAGAGGAAGGGAGAGAGATAGAAAGTTAGAAACATCGATGAGAGAGAAACATTGATCAGCTGCCTTCTGCACGCCCCCTACTGGGAATGAGCCCGCAACCAATGTATATGCCCTTGACTAGAATCGAACCTGGGACCTTCCAGTCCCCAGGCCAACTCTCCATCCACTGAGCCAAACCGGTTTTGGCAGTCCCAGTTTTTCTAATCAATATAGTCAAGTTTCCACACTTCTCTTTTTTTTCTGTCTTCTCCTCACTTGGTAGGTAGACAAATGCCTTAGATCAAAAAGCTTAAGCTGCTTTTGATTTCATACACGGCTTACAATGATTCCCATCTTCCTGTGGGCCACAGATTCCGTATTTAGTGAGTACTTTCTGAGCACTTGAAGTGTGCCAACCTTGTTCTAGGAACCGCAGATGGAGACTCTTGTTTAAACCTCATAAAAGCCTCATAAATGAAATACAGTGGTACCTCGAGATACGAGTTTAATTCGTTCCGTAACCTTGAGGCGTGGGAAACTATGAGACACTCGAGTCGAGGTAAACTGGTGGGTCGTGTGCAGCCGGCCGATCCGTGCGATTACTCCTATCTCAAATGTTACTCGTATTTCAAAGCAAAAATCGCTCGCTCGACGGCTCGTATCTCAAAAATCTCGTATGTTAGGGCACTCGTATCTCGAGGTACCACTGTACTTGGATTCTTTACGTCTGACAGATAAGAACAATGAGGCTCTGAGAGGCTAAGTAGTCTGCCCAAGATCACACAGCTAGTCCGTGGCAGAGCTCAGACTTAACCTCAGGCACTCAGATGCCGGAGCCCGCAGGCTTAACCCTGAGCCTTCTTCCAAATACAAAGCCTCTCATGCTCCTTAGAACGGAAAATGAGACGTTTGCCTTTTCATAAAGAGAGAAGGACCCAGCATTCACAGGGGAGGGGATGGGGATGCGCCACAGGCTGACCGGAAAGTTCCTCTCCCCTCCTCAGGTCATGGTGTGGCTTCCGGGGGGTGCCTTCCAGACTGGTTCGGCCTCCATCTTTGACGGGTCGGCCCTCGCTGCCTATGAGGATTTGCTGGTTGTGACGACCCAGTACCGGCTAGGAATGTTTGGCTTCTTCAAGTGAGTGCCCCCAAATGATTGACACCCCTGGTCCCCAAGGGGCAGTTGGGCAGCAGCCATAGGGGATTCGGTGCCCAGCATCTTAAGGAGGAGCCTTCAAGGACATGGAACAAATTTGGCCCAAATTATTAGGTAATTTTATTAACCGATAACCCCCCACATATTAGAAGCTTAGAACAATCAATATCTTTTTCTGACTTCAGTAAAATATAACAGATAACCCCCCATGTATTCGTGGCTTAGAGCCATCAACATTTTTTTTTTCTGACTTCAGTAAAGTCTAACTGAGGCTTCCTGACTGACAGACTTCCTTCCAAGTGGTCCATCAGGGACCCAGGCTCCTTCCACCTGTGGCTCCGCATTTGGCCAGCAGGGGGAGAAAGAGATCAGAGGATCACGTGAGGGCTGGCTTTCTGGGTCCGCCTGGAGGTGGTGATCATCGCTTCTGGTCTCCACCCCAGGGGCAGAACTCCGTCACCTGGCCATGCCCAGCACCAGGGAGACGGGGCGACGTAGCCCTGGAAGTCGAGGACACAGAGCGTGGGAGCCATTAGTCGTCTCTGCCATAGGGCCCCACGTCAAGGCGCCTCAAATGCGCGCCTGAGAACAGTCCCTCCATTGCATTGTCCTCCCGCCCCATTAACGGTCCACCCATCCTAGGAAGTCTGCTCTTTGCTTGGTCTGCAGCATGAGGCCATGGCCAGACCATGACACTGGGGTCATTGGGTTTGAATCCCAGATCTGCAGCATGTTAGGTCCGGGGCAGGGGGCTTGCTCTCTCTGTGTCCCGATTCCCTGTCTGTGAGAAGGGGCCGAGGTGTCCAGCAGTATCGTAGGGCTTGTCTGCAGGTTTCATTGAAGGGAGCTGGGCCTCAGAAAATGCAGCCGCTGTCCCAACCACCTCCCAGCAGCGGCGCCTCGAGTGGCATCTTCAACATAAACATACCGGGGTCTTGATATCCCACTCTCAGCCCCTGTGCCTTGCCTCCCACTGATCACACACGTAGAGGTCAGCCTTTTAGCAGGAAGTGGAGAAGGTGGGGGTAAAGCCCAGAGGGGCAAACGGAGAAAGACCAGCACCCCTACCTCGCAGGTTTGCAGGATAATGGGAGCATCAGCCGTAAAACCTTAGAGGACCGTGTGGCTGTGGTTATTGTCCTTATTCACTCAGTCATTCATTGGACCCTCTGTGCCCCGGAGGTCTCCCTCCTGGTGCAGACCAGCTCTCAGGAGCAGGACTCTTCTGGAACCCATGGATTCAGGGGAGCCTCAGAATACCCTGAAATTGCACTTACAACGTTGTGCATTTTTCTGGGGTGCCTAACTTTCCTCCGATTCTCAAACCAAAGTCCCAGCAGAGAAGAGAGAACCAAGCCTGGAGTTCCCCACTGCCCCAGGTCCAGTTCTCAGCCCTTCCCTGGAGGGAGTGGTACTGCCCAGACGCCTGCCCCCACCTCCCTCAGTGCCCACCGCGGGTTCTCAATCCGCCTCTCGCCCCCAGCACAGGGGACAAGCACGCGCCGGGGAACTGGGCCTTCATGGACCAGCTGGCCGCCCTGACCTGGGTGCAGGAGAACATCGAGTTCTTTGGCGGGGACCCAGGCTCTGTGACCATCTTCGGCGAGTCGGCGGGGGCCATCAGTGTGTCCAGCCTGGTGAGTTTCTCTTCCGTGGGTGCAAAAATGAGGTGATGAGAATGGCTCCCAGAGAGCGCGCGGCTTAGTGCGGTCTCGGTTAGCTTCCACCGCGGCGTCCCGTGGCCAGGGCCAAACGGTGCAGGAGGCGATGGTGCCGCCCGCCCACCTCATCTTCAGATGCTTGCAGAATAGGCCTCGGATTCGGATGTGGCTGTCTGAGCACGTGCATGTGCGGATGGAAGGCTGGAACATGGGTTGTGATGAGTATGGGGACCTCGTATGAGATGGTGCAGAGGGGATTCCTTCTGAAACAAAGTCAAGAAAATAACTAGGGCGGGTCAGGCCAAAAGGAGGTGATGTCACTCTGTTCCAACGTGTCTCCACCTAGAAATGACTTAATGAAGTGAGTCATTATTTTTTTTAATATATTTTATTGATTTTTTACAGAGAGGAAGAGAGAGGGATAGAGAGTTAGAAACATCAATGAGAGAGAAACATCCATCAGCTGCTTCCTGCACGCCCCCTACTGGGGATGTGCCCACAACCAAGGTACATACCCCTGACTGTAATCGAACCTGGGACCTTTCAGTCCTCAGGCTGACCCTGTATCCACTGAGCCAAACCGGTTTTGGTGAAGCAAGTCATTATTGAAAGGCCACACAGTGTGTGTTTTGTACGTGTCCTTTGCTGGGAGAATATTCTTACCCATTTATTTCTATTGGCTTACAATCCCCTTATGGGACTACCAGAGGACAGTAAAGGATGTTGAATTGTTTTTGTTAAAAAAAAAGAAAGAAAGAGGGAAAGAAAGAAAGAAAAGAGGATGATGAACCACGTGCATCTGATTGGTGCTTCATGGTGGACAAACTCTTTCACACACACCATCTCCCCGGAGCCTCACACCGTGAGTCGGGGGCTCTGTCTTGCTTTAAGGACGAGAGCTGTCATGGGAGAGTTTACATGAATCATCCAAGAGCACCTAGAGCAGCGGTTCTCAACCTGTGGGTCGTGATCCCTTTGGGGGCCGAACGACCCTTTCACAGGGGTCGCCCAAGACTATTGGAAAACACCTATTTTCCATAGTCTTAGGAACCAACACAATGTAGCAATGTAGTTTACTGTTGTCATATGAAGACTGTTACCCATGCTACACCACCATTCAAGACAAAATTTCATTTATTTGTCATTAGAAATAAATATTTCACAATATACAATTACATATTGTTTTTGTGATTAATCCCTATGCTTTACTTATGTTCAATTTGTAACAACGAAAATACATCCTGCCTGTCAGATATTTACATTACAGTTCATCACAGTAGCAAAATTACAGTGATGAAGTAGCAATGAAAATAATTTTATGGTTGGGGGTCACCACCACATGAGGAATTGTATTAAAGGGTCGCGGCATTAGGAAGGTTGAGAACCACTGACCTAGAGAGTGGTACCTCGAGGAAAACTCATTGATGTGCAGTGGAAGGCCTGGCATCCAGTTACCAGGACTGGTCATCACTGAACAGAGGAGCTCAGCTAAGAGCATCAACTAGCCAAGGAGGCCTGTTTAAGTGAAATCTTTTCACTTAAACCGGAAAAGGTACCTTCCTGTGCCGGTAGCTGGATGCAAGGTCTTACTTTCCAGAGCCGGTCTGCTGCCTGGAGGCCCAGCAAGGCTCTCTTGCATAAACCACCCCCCACAGGATCCGTTGCCCTTAAATTGGGGGTTCAGTACCCTTACCGTGAGCACCCACTTAAAGATGCTGCAAAGAAATATGTGGATGCAGCCCACTTAGGGAGCTATCCCCTCACGTGATGTACTCTTTTCTTGTTCTCCCTTAATTTGGTAGCCATATTATTTACCTCTATCAAGTTACCCCCCCAAAAAAAAACACCCCACATAATTTTGTTTTCTTTTTACACACACACACACACACACACACACACACACACACACGTTGGTGGCCATGATCCCTCACTGGCTATGTAATGACAATGGCAAGTGTAGCTGACAAAGCAGACCTGGAAGCAGACACACCTGGCTCCTGGCAGGAAATGGATGGGATTAGAGATGTTTGGGGGGTGGGGGGTGCGGGGCGGGGGTGCGGGCGGGGGATACGGCTCCGGGCTCTGCGTTCTGAGTGGTCAGTACTTCCTGGGCACGGGTAACATATTAACCACAGAAGTTAGTCACATGGAGGGGGTTAAGCTTCTGCTGTAGAACATTTGACAGCATACAAGGTATTCTTTACCTTCCATATAAGCTTATAAGGTGGATTACACCAACTTCACGTAAGTGACAGCAGCCACTATTCATGAGTGCTTCTAACTTAACCGAGCACCATGCGAAGCCTTCTGTTTTCCCACTTCTCCTACTCCTCAGTTTTTTATTTTTGGTTTTTAATACACTTTGTGTTGATTTTAGAGGGGAAGGGAGAGGGAGAAAGAGATAGAAGCATCAATGATGACAGAGAATCGATTGGCTGCTTTCTGCATGCCTCCTACTGGGGATCAAGTCCGCAACCCCGGCATGTGCCTTGGACCGGAATCGAACCCGGGGACCCTTCAGTCCGCAGGCCGATGTTCTATCCACTGAGCCAAACCAGTTAGGACAAGTGAGCTCAGCTTTTACTGCCGTTTTAGAGTAGAGTAAATAGATGCTTGGAAATATTCAGCAACTTGCCTGAGGTTGCCCCATCGGGAAGTAAAGGGGCTAGCACCCCCCCACATCAGAATGCTCACCCTCAAAGTTCAGGAGGAACATGGGGCTCAGACAGGTTGTTTAACTTGCCCAAACCTTCCCAAGTAGCCCTCTGATCCCCCAACCAGGACTTTTCCTTCTCCGAGGTGAGCTCTCGAAAGCAGGCCTCCTGGGAAGCTTTCCTTACAGAAGGGGTGGGCGGCTTGTGATGGGCCGGAAGCCTGGATAGCTTTTGCGGGGTCTCCTGTGTTCTCTCTCCAGATCCTGTCCCCGCTGGCCAGCGACTTGTTCCACAAAGCCATCATGCAGAGCGGGGTGGCCATCCTCCCCTACCTGAGGGCCCCAGAGGAAAAGCGGAATGAGGATGTAGGTATATGCGAGCACCTCTCCGCATCTTCTCCTCGGTCGGTGCTGGCAGACCACATGCTTGGCCTTACTGACTGGGATGGAGAATCTGACGCCGACTTGAGGCGAAACGTGTTGCTCCATGGAAGGCCTGGCTCGGGAGGAAATGGGTCCAGGTGCACAGTGCAGTGCTGCTAGTGTGCATGTGTGTGTGTGCATGTGTACACGTGTGTGTGTATGTGTGTGTGTGTGTGTGTCTCACATTGAGTCCATCAATCTTTGCTTGTGATATACATCTTAGTCCCTTGTACCTATTCTATTCCACCAAGAGTGCTCCGATAAGATCCTGATGCTCTTGCCAGCTCAGTAGGAAATAACTCTGTGACTTATTAATATTGTCTGGCAGGAGATTGCGAGAGGAAGGGGGAGGGGAGGCGTATGTCCCAGATGTGCGTCATCTGTCATCTGTCTTTGCATTCTGCCAGACAGCAAGGACCTGGAGACCAAGGCCCCTGGCTCTTCCATGTCCCAGCCTAAAGTCTGGTGGACGTTAGGTGACTCCAAACATTTACTTGAGGAATGAGTTCATGAATGAGCTGATTCATTGAATGAATATTAATTAAACAATGGGCTACAGAGCCATCTCCTGGGTATTATTCATGTTAATGGTGCATTTTCTTAAACACCTTATAGACGATAGCAACACACCCCAAGAGCAAAAACAGAGTCCTAATATTGCAAAAGTACAGTCAGTGCAGACGGAAAATGGATCTGGGTAACGTGATATATCAGGCTACTTTCAGTGTGTGTGGTGTGTGTTGTCTTTGTTTTTTAATATATTTTGTGTTGATTTCATACTCAGTGAATGCCCATTGCTTCCCCGCTCTGTGTGGGGACCTGTGGGTTTATAAGTGGAGAAGGCACATACTGTAATCATTCTGTGATAAGGATTTCAAGCCCGAAATCCATGAGGACGTGGTCCTCAAACTCTTCTGAGAGCTTTCATTGGATTCTCAGAGCATCTGTGATCCCAGAAGACTAAGGGACGCATTCTACACATGTGGAAAGTTCAGTGACAGGGCAAGAGGGTGTTTAGCAAAGGGTTAGATAGAGAAGGTGGGGACCCTTGGGGTGATGGCAGATCAGAGGAGGAGGGGATTCGTAGGGACTGCAGTGTCTGAAAGGACGTCCGAGAGAAGGTGGGATGTGGATCTTAAAGAGTGAGACAGAAATAAAGGATGTCAGGGCACTCCAGGCTAGGGGTGAGGGTGAGGGTGAGGCTGGAGCAGATCTTGCAAAGCTGCTCCTCTCCCTTGGGGGCTCCTGCCTCCATGTGGCACCCCAGAGTGGGGCTTCTGGGGTCTGTGGGGCCTACTGCCAATGGAGCCAACATCAAAGGTCTGTGACATCATAAGCTCAGCCATGACCAGGAATCCTGACATGGCCACAGACAGACAGGTCTTCACTCCCAGCTCCAACACTTGCTAAAGATGACAGGGAGGGTTAAGTGAGAGCGTGAGGATGACCCCGGGCCCGCCTGCCCTCACTGTGTCAATTCTATGACAGGGACCTGAGAATGGGGAGAGCCAGCAGGCTGGGTGTCGTATAGGAATGACTGGTGTGGGACTGGACAGAGGACTGTTGGCACGCTTCATTTTCCCAGAGGCCTCTGTGCTCTAACCCTGTCCTTCTCTGCCAACAGTTGCAGATGATCGCCAACATCTGCGGCTGCAGAGCAGAGGACTCTGAGGCCCTGCTGCGGTGCCTGCGGGCCAAGTCCTCCCAGGAGCTGCTGAGCATCAGCCAGGTGAAGGGGCGGGGCCAGGGTTGCTCTTTGAACGGGACGCCGGACAAACCTGATCGCTCTTGTTTGCTCTGACTGGGGACTTGGGAAGGTATGGGGATTCATGGAATGACTGTAAGAATGTGGACTGTAGGTCATTTAAAAATACATACGTTTATTCATTTCAGAGAGGAAGGGAGAGAAAGAGAGAAACATCAATGATGAGAGAGAACCATGGATCGGCTGCCTCCTGCACGCCATCTAGTGGGGATCAAGCCCGCAACCTGGACATATGCCCTGTCTGGGAAGCGAACCATGACCTCCCGGTTCCTAGGTCGTTGCTCAGCTACTGAGCCACGCCAGCTGAGCTGCAGGGTAAAAGTGGGCTGGACTGTACTCCCCAGAGCTTCCCTCAGTGGGAATTTGCCTTTCTGGCAAGTTCGCAGGCTGCTGGGAGCCAGGCTTTGAGAGCCACTGGGCTAGGCCCCTGTTCCTCGCAGGTGGATACTATTATTACCCCTGATTTGCAGATGAGGAAACTGAGGCACAGAGATGCTGACCCCCTTGTGTGGGGATGGACCAGGACTGGCTTCATTTCGCTTTCCTACCACATCTGCCAGAGAGGGCGGGCTCAGGGTGGCTGGGGTTCGGGGCCAGCAGGTTTTGCAAACGGAGACAGCTTCCGATCTTGCTCCTTGCAGGTAGCCAAGTCCTTCACGCGAACAGTGGATGGTTTCTTCTTTCCTGACGAGCCTCTGGAACTGCTGGTGAAGAAAACATTCCATCCGGTTCCTTCTATCATCGGGGTCAATAACCACGAGTGTGGCTTCCTGCTGCCCCTGGTAAGAAGCCTGACTCTGCCTCCTGTCAGTCCCTCCACAGGGGGGCAGGGGTTTGCTCCCACAGCCGGCCACCCCCACGAGGACACACGTGTTGTGAGGGATGGAGCCCGTCTGCCGAGCACAGAGCGGCCGTCCGTTGTCCTCTCTCTGAAGGAAGGTGGCTGGGGGGTGGGGTCAGCCAGGGCAGGTGTCCACCCTGCTCCTCCTTAGGTTTACAGTGAGAGAAACAACTCTGTGTAAAACACTAAGAGACAATGGGATCCATTTGAGCTCTGTTCAAAACACCACAAATGGCCAAAACCGGTTTGGCTCAGTGGATAGAGCGTTGGCCTGGGGACTGAAAGGTCCCAGGTTCAATTCCGGTCAAAGGGCATGTATCTTGGTTGCGGGCACATCCCCAGTAGGGGGCATGCAGGAGGCAGCTGATCAATGTCTCTCTTTCATCGATGTTTCTAACTCTATTCCTCTCTCTTCCTCTCTGTAAAAAATCAATAAAATATATTAAAAAACAAAACACCTCAAATTCTCGTTTCAAACACTAGTATGCACGGTTCCTACTTCAGTTCCTGCTTCGAAGCTGTTGAAATCCGTGTAGGTTCAGGCCTGTTCACGTTCACGTTCTGGCATTTGATGTCCAGGAACGCTCTCTAAGCTGGGGCATCGGTGCAAGCTGCAAAATCCCCGACTCCCTTCCTTCATCCCACAAGAATGAGCTGAGCACCTGCGGGATGCTCACAGCTCTTAGAAAGCCCAAGCAGGCAGCAGTGAGCAAGTCATACAGATTTAGGTTTCCGCACGCCTCCGTGACCTCCTGGTTTGTAGGTTGGTGCTCAGCCACTGAGCCCCACCGGCTGGGCACAGATTCCCTCATCTGATGAGGACATCCGTCAGATTGGATTAGGGCCCAGCTAGTATCCTCATTTCCACTTCATCTCCTCTTTAAAAACCCTGTCTTCACACAGAGACATAGTATGAGGTCCTGGGTTAGGGCTTCACCATGGAAATCTGTGGGACACACACACACACACACACACACACACACAGCCCATCACGTGGCCTTTCCACAGGCAGCCACGGGGTCTCACAAGACCACAGGTATACCAGATGGCTGTCTTTTATCAAATGAGAGGAGAAACTGTCGCTTAACTGATGCACGGAAGCTACTTCTATACATGCCTGTGGGAGCCCCTTTCCATGTCCTGCGTGGTTCAGGGTTTCCCGTTCAGGGTTCTGGTTCTGGAGGAGGCCACACGCAAATGAAAAGAGAGACTAGAAAAGCATTAATTTGGCGATATTGGGGGGGCCAGGCGGGATCCTTCTTCTAGTGGAAAGGACTACCTCTTGCTCTGGCCTTTTTCTCCCTTTTATTAAGGCTTTGGGACACACCCATAGCCTTTAGGCAGGAAATGACAAGAACAGAAATTAACATGAGACAAACAGGTAGAGGCTGCTTCCGATAACCATGTCCCAACTACACAGTGAGTGATGAACTCTGACCTTTCAGAGCAATGAAGGTTGACCAGCCTTCTGGTCTCCTGTTCACATCTTTCCATCAGTGAGACAATGTTTGGTTTCTGGCACATGCCCTCCCGGGGGCTGGCAGGGTCCCTGTTTTTCCCAGCCTCCCCTCGGGAAGGCGGGCGCCTGCACCCCCACAGAGACCAGCTCCCCTTCCGATGACCTGAGGTGCCCACCTGTACCCCACTTCTCTCCACAGAAGGAGTTCCCTGAGATCCTGGAGGGCTCCAACAAGTCCCTGGCCCTGCATCTACTGCACACAATCCTGGTAAGAAAGTTCCGGACTCTGAAACCCGCCTGGGACTGGGGGGACTTCTATTCGCTGCGTGCCCGCCAGGCTGTGGACTGGGTTCTAGCAATACCGAGGGCCACTCTCCCACCATTGGTTCATTCCCTCCCTGCACACGGACATCTGGGCAGGAGGATGGAGCGTCGGACCCCTTTCCTTCCTCCCTTCCATCTTTCCAGAAGCATTTGCTCAGCGTGTGCTCTGTGTCAGGTTCATTTCACCCACTTACTCATTGATCAGGTGTTAAGCGAGAGTCCACCTGCCCCCCGCTTCCCTAACATTGGGGTGCAATGATACGTGGGCATGTCTCTGCACTGGAGGAACCTGTAGGGCTGTGGAGATGGACAGACACCCGACGAGACACTTCCATGCGTCGCTGCACCAATCAGGGCAGAGCGATTCCCAGGTGGTATCTGTTGTCTGTGGTGCCCGTAGCAGGGAGCAGTTGGCTGGCTCAGGGAAGGATTTGGAGTTGGAGCTGGGTTAGTCTGGCGAATGGAGGAGCAGGGCTGAGAGGAGCTGATGGAACCAGGAGAACCAGGGAGGGCAGAGCAGTGTGAAGAGGGCAGGGAAGGGGTCCCCCACTGCAGCATATGGGAGGCATATAAGGCTCCATCCCCAGGGCCAGGAACAGAGAGCGAAATGACTCGATGTTCATTTGAGAAAGGTCCTGTGTCTGCCGCGTGGCCCGGGCTGGAGGTGAGGATGCAGCAGGTCCCAGGGCTCAGGCAGGATGTCCCGTGGTCATGGCTGCCTGGGGATGACAGCGGGGACTGCAGTGTGAGCGGAGGCCCGAGGCAGCGCCGGGACCGGGGGCAGGCTGGCTTCAGGGCCTGGGATCCGCGTGGTCCACAGGGCCTTTTGCTCAGAGGGTCCTACACGTGTTTAGATGTTCTCTTGTCACCGTCATGAAATGCTGGTCATTTTGGAACCATTTTTCTTTCTTTCTTTTTTTGTGTGTTAGTTCTTTTTTAAAAAAACAAATCTTTATTGTTCAGATTATTACAACTGTTCCTTTTTTTTCTCCCCATAGCTTCCCTCTACCTGGCATTTTCCTTTCTTTCTTTCTTTCTTTCTCTCTCTCTCTCTCTCTCTCTCTCTCTCTCTCTCTCTCTCTCCCTTCCTTCCTTCCTTCCTTCCTTCCTTCCTTTCTTTTTAAATAAATCTTTATTGTTCAGATTATTACAACTGTTCCTCTTTTTTCTCCCTATAGCTCCCCTCCACCCAACTCCCACCCCACCCTCTGCCCTTACCTCCTCTCCATTGTCCTCATCCATAGGTGTACGATTTTTGTCCAGTCTCTCCCTGCACCCCTCTCACTCCATTCCCCTGAGAATTGTCAGTCCACTCCCTTCCTGTGCCCCTGATTCTATTATATTCACCAGTTTATTCTGGAACCATCTTTCACTTGCCATTCAACATTTTCACTTGGCACTGGGTCCCCGCAAGTGGCACAGCCAGTTCTGCCCAGGGGTGGGTGTTTCTGAAACATTTCAGAGAGGTGTGTGTACTGTGATTAAGAGCATGGGATTTTTTATAAAAAAATGCATTTTATTGATTTTTTTACCGAGAAGAAGGGAGAGGGATAGAGAGTTAGAAACATCCATGAGAGAGAAACATCCATCAGCTGCCTCCTGCACGCCCCTCACTGGGGATGTGCCTGCAACCAGGATACATGCCCTTGACCGGAATGAAATCTGGGACCCTTGAGTCCGCAGGCCGATGTTCTATCCACTGAGCCCAACCGGTTAGGGCAAGAGCATGGGATTTAGATGCACAGAGTCTTGTGAAAGAACCATGGTTCCACCAGTAGGGGGCCAACCGCTTGAGCTCTCTAAGCTTCAGCCTCCTCATCTGTGAAATGGGGCTGATTCTGATCATTGGCACCACGGGCTTGCCGTGTGGACTCCACGGGACAGTGTGTGGGGGGCGCTCGGCATCATGCCTGCACAGGCAGGCGCCCCCCGTGTGGGCTGTTGTCACTGACCGGGATCCCCTATGACTGTGATCTCTTGCAGCACATCCCCAGCCAGCATTCACACGTCGTGGCGGATGAGTATTTCGACGAAGAGCAATCCATTTTTGAAATACGAGACAGTTTCCTGGACTTGCTCGGAGATGTGTTCTTTGTGGTCCCGGGGCTGATCACGGCTCGATGTCACAGAGGTGAGTCCTCAAGCTACCCTCCCCCTCCCCCCACCACCACCCCCCTGCAGGGCCACAGCACGGCAAGGCTGGTGGCGGCAGGAATCTTTGTGCCTGCGGACCGGTCCCTGCTCAGCCCTCTGTTCCCTCACTGAGGGGGACCTCTCAGGGGTGTCTGGGTATAACCCTGAGGGCCAACTTGGGGAGTTGGCCTGCCTTTCAGAGTTCAGGAATGTCGATCAGTTCTTATTGCTTGTGTTCCTTCTGCTGCTTCAGAGCCGTGGAGAAAACTCCCACCTCCCCATAATTTTCTGGGGCCCAACTTCCAGGTTATTTTCTGTTTGGAAATGTCTTAGCTATAAGGAGGGATGAAGATTACTTGTGAGGACACAGACTCATTCCTCCTTCCTTCCCTTCCTTCCTTTTTTCCTTCCCTCCTTCCTTCCTCTCTTCCTTCCATTCTCCTTTCCTTTCCTGTAAGAGATTCATTCACTTTAAAACTAAAGATACAAATAGGTTGCAAGTGAAAGGACGGAAAAAGATATTCTCTGCAAGCAGAAACCAAAAGAGAGTGGGCGTGGTCACCTTCGTGTCAGACAAAAGAAGCATTAGGATGAAATTGTCGCAGAGAATTGTTGCAGACTAAGAGAGATGGAGAAGCATATCATATAAAGATAGAAGAATGAATTCATCCAGAAGATATAATAATTACCAACCCATATGTACCTTACCCCACTGCCCCCAAATGTATAACGCAATAGCTGATAGAATAGAAGGGAGAAATCGTTTTGCATCAATAGTTGGAGACTTCAGCTCCCCTTTTAATAATAGCTGGATCAACTCTACAAAACAAAACAAAAAAGGCAATGAAATAGAAGATTTGGACAACAACAGTTCGGAGCATGTGCTTCGCAAGTACGCACAGAGCAGCCTCTGGAAGAAAGCATATACCGGACCACAGAACACGTCTCAGTAATTTTAAAGGATGTGAATCATCTCTAGTATCTTGTCCAACCACAATGAAAGGAAATTAGAAATCAATACAGCAAAAGGAAATTTGGAAAATGAACAGATATTTGGAAATTAACCTGCACACTCTTTTTTTTTTTAACATTTAAAAAATGATGGCAAAATAAGTATCACCAAAAAATTGAGCATTCCAGCTATTTTTAAACCTGTGGTTCGGTGAAATTGAAGTTTATTCCCATTGCTGTTCAACCGTCACCACCATCCCTCTCCAGAACTTTCATCATCCTAAACTGGAACCCTGTCCCCAGGACACAAGGACTCCTCACTCCTTCTGTCTCTAGGAGTTTTGACTATTCTAGCTACCTCATCTAAGTGAAATCAGACAATATTTTTTTTTATCTGGCTTAATTCACAGTGTAATGCCTTTAATATTTACCCAGGTTGTCCCATGCATAAGAGTGTCATTCCTTTTAAAATACACACACACACACACACACACACACACACACACACACACACATTATTTCGGAAAGCAAGGGAGAGGGAGAGAGAGAGAGAAACATCAATGATGAGAGAGAATCATTAATTGGCTGCCTCGTGCATGCCCCCTACTGGGCATAACCCAGGCATATACCCTTGTGCCTTCAGCCTGCGGGCCGATGCTTTATCCAATGAGCCAAACAGACTAAGGCCAAATTCATTCCTTTTAAGGCTGAACAGTATTCCACGGTACCATGATCCCTTCAACATCCCCGGGCATCTGGGATATTGCTACCTTTTGGTTACTGTGAATCATGCTTTCATGAGCATTGATATACAAATATCTGTCCCAGTTCCTACTTCCAATTAGTTCGGGTGCGTGTCCAGAGGTGGGATTGCTGGACCCGATGGTAATGCTATGTCGCACATTTTTGAGAAACACCATATTTTTGTCCACAGTGGCTGCAGCGTTTTAGGTTCCCAGCGATGCACAAGGGTTTCAGTGTCTCCACATCCTCCATGGCACTTGTTTCTCTCTCTCTCTCTCTCTCTCTCTCTCTCTCTCTCTCTCTCTGTATGTGTGTGTGTGTGTGTGTTTTAAATAACAGTCATCCTACCCATGGCTGTGAAGTAGTATCATTCTCATTATGATTTACATTTCCCTAATGATGAGTGATGTTGGCTCTTACATGGGAGACTGCGTAAGCATGATGGCCCTTATCCAGTAGAGGAAACTAACAAGAAGATTCAGAGAAAGGGGGGAAGCTAGGGCCCAAAGGCCTTTCGTAGCAGAGAGGTGGAGGAATGCGGGGTGCACAGGGGCATCTTGGAAGCAGGGAATAGCTTGGTTCTGGTGGTCACAGGCCATGGAACTGGGTCAGTGGGAGGAAGTCACGGAGGTAGACCTTGGGTCCGTGTGAAGGGCTCTTTCTAAAAACTAGAACCCTTGCCCTGGCAGCGTGCCCTGGACAGGCATCGAGCTCTTTGTCACCAGGCTGTGAGGGCCTCTGGAGAGGAAACGCTGGTCTCCAGGAAGGAAGAGGGAAGGGAGCTTGGTTTATATGGGGGCTGCCCCCAAGCATAGGTTTGGGAATCCGGGAGGAGCTGGGGCTAGGGGAGTATGGGGGGGGGGTGCTGCACCAGCCCCCTCCCCCTGCAGGGCGCTGCCACGGCTCTCCCCATCGCTGCAGATGCGGGCGCCCCCGTGTACTTCTACGAGTTCCAGCACCGGCCGCACTGCTTCAAGGACAGCAAGCCGGCTTTCGTCAAAGCCGACCACACCGACGAGGTCCGCTTTGTCTTCGGAGGTGCCTTCCTGAAGGGGGACGTCGTCATGTTCGGTAAGGAACCCGCCTGGTTTGGGGGGGACGGGGGGAGCTCTCCTGGTCTTGCAGGAACACAGGGGTGAGGTAGGAGAAGACAGGACTCCCCGCCTTTTGCCAAAGCCCCCCACCTACCCCAATACGATGCAAGCGCTGGAGGACTCGTTCTAATTTATTCATTTACTCTGTGGCTGACAAACATGACCTTCCCCTGGAACTACCCTCCCTCCCCTGATGCTCTTAGAAACCACGATGCCAACACCATCTGCTGGATGAGTGTTTCTCCTTGTACTAAAGCCGTGGTCGGCAAACTGCGGCTCGAGAGCCACCTGCAGCTCTTTGGCCCCCTGAGTGTGGCTCTTCCACAAAACACCACGGCCTGGCAAGTCTATGTTGAAGAAGTGGCGTTAGAAGAGGTTTAAGTTTAAAAAATGTGGCTCTCCAAGGAAATGTCCATCGTTGTGCTGTTGATATCTGGCTCTGCGGACGAGCGAGTTTGCCGACCACTGCATTAAAGCCTGCAGGGACGGGCGCTTGGGGGCGGTCATTAGTCTAATTTAAAAAATCAGAACCGCTTTCTGCCATCTCTCCGGCTGCTGGTCTCACCCGGCCTGCCTGCCCTTTTCAGAACCCCAACCCCCATGGGCTACCCCCCAAGGCTTTCAAAGGCAAGAACCTCCTTTTCCGTCATCGCAGCCCAAAGTGGCCCCGATCCCGGTGACCTTGTGTAAACGCTGCGGACCGTTACTGCTGAGGTTCACTCTTGTGTTCCTGAATTGATGACCCGTGTGGTGCCAATCAGATGAGGTTGTCAGTAGAAACAGTGACAGGAACTGCACACAGGAACTGTCCCTAAAATATAATTATACAAGGCAGGCTCTTGGCCGGTTCCCACCGGCCTCCTGGCCAGGAGGACCGGGCTGCTCCTGCGGCGTGTATGTGTGTGCTGCGGCTCATTCACCCCTTCATTTGTTGCTCCTCGTCTTCTCACATCGGTCATAGCCATCAACTCCCATGGGGATGAAAGGAAATAATTCTCACAGGCACACTGTTACTATTATACAGAGCCTGAACTACAGACTCTCCACGCGGAAAAAAATAGAATGGCCCGTGTGTCAAAGGGTTAAACTCTGAGTTTTCCGAAGGCTCCTAACAACAGTGAGAAAGGGACCTGGGTCCCAGAGAGAAACAGTCCGTGGCACAGGAAGTGTGGCTGGCTTTTGCACGTGAAAACCCACGCAGCCTCGCTGTCAACAAGGCGCCGAGGACTTTTCTTGACTGAGGACTCGTTTTCCATTGGGAAGAACGAGACATTTGCCATCATGACTGGGGCAGGTGTGGGAACACAGACAACCTCATCTGTTAACGGAAAAGTCGATGAAAATCTGAAATGAATAAGGTCGTTAGCCTAGCAGTTCAACTTCTAGGGTGTTTGTGTGTGTGTGTGTGTGTGTGTGTGTGTGTTCGAGTTCGCGCACAATTATACTTCCGCACGCGCAAAAATGAACCTGCTCACTAACACATTGGTTTTACTAGCAAAAGTCCAGAAATAATGGAAAGATCCCTTTATATGTTTATACCAGTGGCCCGGTGCAGGAAGTTTGAGCACGTTCAAAGGGGATTAATTAGAGGAAATATTTTAATAGTACTATTTGCCTTTTCTCTATAATAGAAGTGTCAGAGTTGAAAGAAAATTAGTAAAATGTTTATGAAAATCTCCCTCCTGTCAGAGTCTGGGGTGCACCGTGGGACCCAGAGTCAAGTCCCCGCCCACCCGTGTGTGCCTTGAAATCCTGCGGGACCCAGACCCGGCCTGCCCCATCCCCGTCAAACCCTGTAGGGCAGGGAGTGCAGCCTCAAGTTTCCTGTAGGGCAGGGGTGCAGCCTCAGGTCCTCAGGTCCCCCAGCCCCCCTGTGAGGGCATGAGGGCACAAGGGCGCAAGGGTGCAAGGATGATGACCATTTGCATATTAGCTCTTTATTATTTAGTATGACTGCATATAAACATACATGTAGGGTGTCCCCAAAAATGTATGCACACACTTTGAATATTTATAGAGGCAGTGTTTATGGAAATACATTTCATTTTCAAAATGGAGCTATCAGCTGTTACAGTATGTATGCATTTTTTGGGGGGGACACACCGTTTTATAGAACAATAAACGATAATGAGTGGAATTTTTATAGGGGACACTGTGGGACTATGTCCCAGATAGCATTTTAGCAAAAAGAAAGATGCAGAATCCTTGTCCATGATGCTCCTGGGAGTTTAAAAATGTGTCCGCCCAACCCTTGCACTTGCCTAGTCGGCCTTCAGAGGGCGCCCAAGAGCCTGGGATCAGTCACTGCCTCAGGCTGGAACAGCGGAGGGAAGGGATGGGAGGGAAACTAATTTTTGTTAGATACTCTTTCTGCACTTTAGGTTCTGTGCTCTGAACATAATGCTTTGAGCGTCCTTCAAATAACGAAATGCAAGCCTTAGAGGAGAGCGTGAGGGTCCCTGTCCCCCAAGGCACTTGCAGCCTCGGGAGTGGCTGCAAGAGCATGGTGCACGGGAAGATGTGTGTTCAGCCTCCACGATGTGGAGGCCACGCTTTCTTGGGCAAGTGGCAGGCGCCCATAGCCTCAGTACCTGCAAAAGCAAAACGAGGAAACCGGGATGTGCACGGCATTCCTCAAATGCGAGGCCCCTCGGCTTCTGACGCCTGGTCCCGGCAGCCGGACTTTGTGGTTATCTCCCCCAGAAGGAGCCACGGAGGAGGAGAAGCTGCTGAGCAGGAAGATGATGAGATACTGGGCCAACTTTGCTCGGACCGGGTAAGTACGCCTCGGGGTCTCCAGAGCCTGAGGATGAGGATGAGAAGCTCACCACTGTTTGCCCTTTCTCGGTAATACAAGTGTCAGAGATGGAAGAAAATTAGTGAAATGTCTATGACAGCCTCCCTCCTGTCAGAGTCTGGGGCGCACCGTAGGACCCAGAGTCAAGTCCTCGCCCAGCTGCGTGTGCCTTAAAATCCTGCGAGACCCAGACCCCCTCTCTCCTACCCCCTCCTCCTCCGTCTCTGCTCTCCCAGGAACCCTAACGGAGCTGGCCTGCCCCGGTGGCCGGCTTACGATGAGAAGGAACAGTACCTCCAGCTGGACTTGAACCTGAGTGTGGGGCGGGAGCTGAGAGCGCAGAAGGTGACCTTTTGGACCGAAACCCTCCCCTTGGTCCTGACCAGTTCTGGAGGGGCCCGCCCGGGGCCGCTTTTCTCCGTGACCTTCCTGTCTCTGCTCCTGCCTTTCTTCTCCTCTTTCTCTCACGGAGGGGGATCTCTGGGTGAACTGGATTGTCCTTGCGCTGCAATTTCTCCCGCTCTCGTCGGCTTCTTTCTGCTGTTCGGCTACTTGACGGAACCAGCTGCTTTGGCTGATCCTTAGGGGATTCTCTGCAACATCAAAAAAGCGCAGCTTGCCTTGAAGGCTACCAGATATCTTCCATACATCTGTCGGGGGGCTGGCGGCGGGGGGTTGGGGGGGGGGTGCTGGCCTCTTAGTTGGCATAATAATGATCCTGTTATGCTTATGAAATAAAAGCAGAATGCAAAATACGTGTGGGGAACAGAATTCAATTCTGCGCTAAAAACTACCCCCACCACACACACACACACACACACACACACACACACCACCCAAGAGGAAGTAGACTGTCTATCCAGTGGTTCTCAACCTGTGGGTCAAGACCCCTTTGGGGGTCGAACGACCCTTTCACAGGGGTCGCCTAAGACCATGGGAAAATGCAGATATTTACATCACGATGCATAACAGTAGCAACATTTCATGGTTGGGGGTCACCACCACATGAGGAACTGTATGCAAGGGCCGCGGCCTTAGGAAGGTTGAGAACCACTGGTCTATCAGAAAAGGTGTCTGCTTGCGTTGCCTGAAATGTGAGTCTTCTAAACCCCACCCAGGCAGGTCGCAGCCACAGTCCAGCTTGGAGGCCCGGACCATCACTGGCTTGAACAGGGTGCTTCCGTGGCTCAGAGAGAGGTGGGGGAGGGGGGCATGCCGGCCAGCCTCCTTCTCAGCCATGGAAACCGGACACCCTCTCAGGTCAGGAACCCAGGAGTCCCACTCCATGCAGCAAGGTCAGGTCAAGGACACCAAGGAGAAGAGATGTTTTCCTGATGGGGTGGAGGCGAATCGATCATTCAGGAAATGGACACTGGGTGCCTGCTATGTACCAGCGTATCCCCACTGGGAGACAGTGTGAGCACAGACATGCTCTCCCCCAACTGGGGACAGACAGACAGGGAGCCAGCCTCCACCCGAGTGATTATCTTACCATGTGTGTTTGTTCCTTTCACTCGGCGGAAGTAAGGTGTTTTAGGAAAGAGGAACAAGGGAAGCTGCTTTAGATTGAAGTCTTGGGGGGCTGTCTCTGGGAACATAATGTTTATAATTTTGAAAAGGAGGAATTGCAGTTAACCAGAAGATGGGCAGGGAGAATTATGCATACCATCATTCAGAGGATGCACTTTTACTTCTTATATCCACACCAGCCCTGTTATAGCCTGACCTCATGGACCAGGGTAATTCATGTTGGTCTGTGATGGCGTCAAGATTGCACACGAGAAAGAAGAAGAGGGTTTCTGGATGTCAGTCACTTAGGGTGCATCTGGATCATCGACTCCTGGTCTGAATCCGGTCCCCAGAATTGTTCTCTTTAGCCCACGTGAGGTCAAAACATGGTTTTGGAATTAGTTTCCAACCATTTTTAAATCAGGGGACTGTCACCTTAAAGGCCATGTTCCTAGTTTCTCCGGAAAATAAAGGGAGAGAACTAGTGTCATTGGAGCTGCTTGCTCACCCGAGAGCCAGGACCGCTGACCGCTCACACAGCACTTTTGTGCACATTAGAGGCCTCCTGTCCCCACGACCCCACAGACATCTTCCAGACACAGTTCCTCTGTCCCCACGACCCCACAGACATCTTCCAGGACACGGTCACTGTTAGAGGTCTCCAGCCTGCAACATGAGCGGCGGCACCTCTGAAGCAGTGCCCGGGTGCCCTGCTCTCAGCTGCGGAAGGCTGATTTCTGCATTGACATATTCCGAAACCAACAGCCAGAAAACACCACTCAACCCATTTTAAAAAATACAATTTATGGATTTTTTTACAGAGAGGAAGGAGAGGGATAGAGAGAAACATCGATGAGAGAGAAGCATTGATCAGCTGCCTCCTGCACACTCCCCACTGGGAATGTGCCTGCAACCAAGGTACATGCCCTTGACCGGAATCGAACCTGGGACCCTTCAGTCCACAGGCCGATGCTCTGTCCACTGAGCCAAACTAGCTAGGGCATCAACCCATTTTTAAAATCCTGTCCTATTAAGTGGCAACACAAATCTTATTTCTATATTGCTCCCAGTCCCCACGTCCTCAGGTATGGTTGTAATTTTGGTAGGTGCCTTGCCAGAGAGAACGTATGTCCCTGTTTGTTGCCGTCCACGTGCAGTCAGATGTACCACGGAGTTAAAGTTGAAATGTAAATGTCACCGGCATCCTGACTTCCTCCTTTAATTCAGGGGTTTCTATTGGGGGATAGTTAGGAGACTAGCTTGGAGGGCTTTCCCAGAATTCCAGTGCCCAGGCCACGCCCCAGGCCATCTGAAGTAGGATCTTCCCGGCTGGCACTTGGAAATCCATATTTTCAGTTTTGAGGCACTCAATGCACCTCCCTGATCAAGAACTGCTGAGCATAGTGGCTCAGTGGTTGAGCATCGACCTGTGAACTAGGAAGTCATAGTTCGATCCCCAACCAGGGCACATGCCCAGGTTTCGGGCTTAATCCCCAGTGTGGTGTGTGGGGGGGGGGGGGCATGTGGGAGGCAGTTGATCAATGACTCTCTCTCATCCTTGATGTTTTTTTTTTCTCTCTCTCTCTTTTTCTTCTTCCCTGACATCAATAAAAATATGTTTAAAAGTGTATTTTAAAAATATGGTTTTCATATGCACCCTCCAAGTTGCTGAAGAATCTTTTAAAAAACCAGCCTGCACGTCTGTCTGGTGTGGCAACATCACAATCTCTTTAGCCACTAGCCGGCTCCTGGGGGTCTGGGGCTTTATTTGAGGAACCATTTTGAGAATGGGTGCATTTAGTTACACTTCTTTCTGGCATCTGGATTCACAGGAGAGGCACAGGGTCAAAGGCCATGCCCTTTTAAACTTACTCTTACGCTCTACAAATTCCCTTCCCCAAGGGGTCAATTCACTTCATATTCATGGGAAACACGTGTATTTCACGGCCACTTCTGCTTTCTGATCATTGAGGAAACAAGATATTTAATTGCTTTTCTAATTGAACATGTGGGTTTTGACAGAAAATCCTTTTCTTCCCCTCCCACACAACCTTGGATCTGAATCACTAAATGGAACCCAAACAACACTGCAGAAACTAACGATGTTTTTGCCTGTGAATTTCCTGACGGCCAGCAGAGGGCAGCATCACAAAGGGGGGGCGGGGGGAAAAGGCTTCTCTCCCAGGCTCCTAGGTGGTCATGGGGATGGAGAGTGTAGAACGTGGAAGGAAAAGGACACAAGTCAAAACAGTTAAATCACAAACTACCACCATTTCTCCTTGTCCCTCCCCCCGTAGCATCTGGAAGGTGAGAAGGGGCTCTCTGACCTGAAAAGTCTGACTGCAGGAACTGGCAGGAGAGCAGAGGTGGGGACAGCCGTGGTCTCCCCACTTTACCCCCACCCCGACCCTGTTCATAGTCCCCATCAAGTCTAGGCGCCGCCTCCTCTCCCCTGTGGCGCCCTGTTCCTCCTTCAAAGGCACTTTGGACTCTGGACCTTTCTGCCCAACCCCACAGCCCAGTTCTCCGCCCTCTCAGCCTCTGGCCCTGGCTGCAGGTCAAAGTTTCTCCCTGGGCAGAGGGTGGTAGGCGGGCTCACCCATGCACCCAGGAAGCTGGCCCGCCTGGCACTGCCCTGGACAACTCATACACAAGACAGACCTCCCCCCCACAGCGAGTGGACCCATTCGGCACAGCCCTGTGTTCTGTTAATGTTTGTGTTAAGAGTTCATTTGATTCCCTGGGAAGGAAGGGCATTTGGCACAGCACAAAGCAATTGGTTGGCAAAGAGACTTGTTCTCCATGGACGGGTCAGAGTTCAAGTTGGGCCTTTTAAGGTTGGACGGGAGGATAAAGGCCAGCAAGGTGTGGTGGAAACAGCCATGGACTTTCAGTGGTGGCTGCAGGGGGCGGGGGGGGGGGGAGAAGGTGGGAGAAGGGGGAGTAGCCCATGGGCAGCATGGCTGCATTTGGCAAGGTGCCTGGAGCATATCTTGGAGGCCTAGAGGGGTAGCTTTTAACCTTGACCTGCAGGAAACAGACTTCTTTCATTTGGAGGGGGAGAAAGGATGATGGATAAAAAGTGAATTCATCTGCTCATCTAGCTGTCTGTCCATCCATCTGTCATCTATCTAATCTATCTGGGCCCCTTTCTATAATGACATTTGAAGCTTTGTATGCCTCCTGGAATTTTCCTGTATAAGAGCCGATACATTCAATATCTGCGTTGGGTAAGTTTCAATAGGATTTCTTTGAGTGCATACACTAGAGTCCTGATCAAAGGAATTGCACAGTTGGCTATTTGCATTCTATTCTATTTCTAGTACTTACATAGTCTTTGGTAATGCTTCTGTAAGAGTCTTGTCCCCTCCCTTAGATAGTATGTTCTGAAGGCCTGAAACACATTTTTAAGTCTTTCATGGAATTCAATATACATGTAGGAAATGACATAGAGTACAATAGGTTATGTAGGTTAATTTATAAATTAGTGTAACAATATTACATCTTATACTAGAGCAGTGGTTCTCAACCTTCCTAAGGCCAAGACTCTTGCATACAGTTCCTCATGGGGTGGTGACCCCCAACCATGAAATTTTGCTACTGTGATGCATCATGATGTAAATATCTGCATTTTCTGATGGTCTTAGGAGACCCCTGTGAAAGGGTCATTTGACCCCCAAAGGGGTCGCGACCCACAGGTTGAGAACCACTGTACTAGAGGCTCGGTGCACAACTTCGTGCACCAGTGGGGTCCCTCGGGCTGGCCTGTGGGATCAGGCAGAAATTGTCTCTCTGATATCCCTTGAGGGGTCCTGGATTGAGAGAGGGCGTAGGCCAGGCTGAGGGACCCCATCAGTGCACAATCAAGGCTGGGAAGGGATGCAGGAGGATGGCCAGCCACATTGTAGGAGGGCTCCAGGGCATGTCCTGCCCATCTCGCTCAGACCCAATCAACTGGACCCCAGTAGCAAGCTCACCTACTGGTCAGAGTGTCTGCCTCCTGGTGTTCAGTGCACATCCTAGTGAGTGGTTGAACGGCTTTAGCATACCATTAGCATATTATACTTTGGATGATGGGACACTTAGCATATTAGGCTTTTATGATATAGAATAGTAATATATAATACAGTATATATGTTCTATATGTATTATATATGGTGCCCTGATGAATTGCCACTGACTGGTCATGCTTGTGTGCCCAGCTCCTAGATCAAGGCACAGGAGATGGTCAGCATCCCAGCACCTGGAACTCAGGTCCAGGCCCGGCCCCATCCCGCATTTCCAAGATGGTCACCTCCACCCTGACTTCTAGCAGCGTGCTGTCATCATCTGGGGAGGCGTGTTCTGCATCTGGCCTCTTTCTCTCCACATCAGGTGGGTGACACTCTCAGTATGTGGTTGCAGGTTTTTTGTCATTGCTGCGGACTCATTATGTGTGGGAATAGGTCACTAATTACCCATTCTACTCTTTTTTTTAATTTTTAAAAAAATATATTTTATTGACTTTTTTACAGAGAGGAAGAGAGAGGGATAGAGAGTTAGAAACATCAATGAGAGAGAGACATAGATCAGCTGCCTCTTGCACGCCCCCTACTGGGGATATGCAAGCAACCAAGGTACATACCCTTGACTGGAATCGAACCTGGGACCTTTCAGTCCACAGGCTGATGCTCTATCCACTGAGCCAAACCAGTTTCGGCCCATTCTACTCTTGTTGGGCACTTGGATAGTTTCCAGCTTCCGGAAACGGAATAGAATATTATAAGTATTCTAGAACCTGTCATTGAGTGACAGCCTGCATGCCTTTCTTCTGGGTCTTGATCAGCCTCTGGCTTTTCCGGGTCCCGGGCGGTCATCGACAGCAACTGTATGCCACATGCCCCAAGTTTCCTGAAATGGTTGCACCGATGGGCCCTCCTTACCAGCAGACTGAGAGATTTCGGCTGCTCCGTGTGATTGTCAACACGTTGGTCCTTTCTGAGGACCGCTACCTGATTATTCTTATTCCTGACTGTATATCTCCTTGCTCAGTTCGGTTAGGTGTAACAGTCTATTTACAAAACTGCATTCTGGCCAAGACCAGTTTGGCTCAGTGGATAGAGCATCAGCCTGCGGACTGAAAGGTCCCAGGTTCGATTCCGGTCAGGGGCATGTACCTTGGTTGTGGGCACATCCCCAGTGGGGGACGTGCAGGAGGCGGCTGATCGATGTCTCTCTCTCATTGATGTTTCTAACTCTCTGTCCCTCTCCCTTCCTCTCTGTAAAAAAAATCAATAAAAACGTATTTTAAAAAAATCTTAAAAACAAACAAACAAACCTCCATTCCGCAAAACAAGTCACTGGATAGGAAGAGAGGGCCATGGAAGATCATGGGCGGGGACCACGCTGTCCACCCCTCAGGACCCGGAGCAGGGAGGTGGCCAGGCATTGGTTTCACCAGGGGTCCTGGTCCCTGCAGCCATTTCTTGAGCTTCAGGGTGCTGCCTCCTTCTGAGCCCCAGATTTCTGGACAGAAATCGCATTATGCTACCACCACCAAGGTTTCAGATCTCTGTTGTCAAATCAGGCGATTGGGTTTCCGGGGTTCAGTTCTGTTCCAGGGCTGGCAGAGACAGAGTCCCTGGGGGAATGCTGCTTTGGGGGTGGGCCTCGGAGCAGAGAGCTGCATTTCCCAGGTGCACACCGGGGGGTACCTGCACCCCCACTGCCAGAGACTTCTCCAGGTTGAATCCCTTTATCTGGGGCTGCCTCCTCCCCGTGCGTCAGCTTCCACTTTCTCTGCTCAGCAGACAGTGGTCCTTGTTCTGGCCTCTTCCAGCTTCATCACGCTGCTGCTTGCATCCCCTGAGCCATTCTGCTGGTACGTGCCGGCTCGTGCCTTTCAAGACCGTATTTCGTGTCCTTTAAGAAGAATTTGGGGATGGAGTGGAAATACATGCAAGCGCTCGATCCTCCTCTATGAGGAAGTAGAGAACTTTCTAAAGGAACATTTAAAAGCAGTGTTCTGTGTGTTCCTATATTTCCCCCCTCTTTCCATTGAATTTATTGGGGTGACACTGGTTAACAAAACGATACAGGTTTCAGGTGCACAGTCCTGCAGCACATCATCTGTACCCCGAATGGTGCGCTCCCCTCCCCGTGGGGGATGGGTTGTAATGGACGGCTAGCAGTTCCGGCCACAGATAATTCCCGTTTAATCAGGGGCTTTGGCGTTAGGGATTTCGTTTTCTAGTCCCCGGCAAAATCGGCACGGAACCGTTCCATCAGTGCTGGAAGGGGTGTTCGCGCACCGTCTTAAGTCGCCTTGCATAACTCCGGGAGTAAACGGACTCCGCTTTGCCGAACACTGAGCTTTTGTTGTGTCTTCGCTTTCCACGACAAGAGCCTGATTGTAGGCCGCGTCCCCGATGCCTAGCACTGCTCTCTACACGTTTCCTTCGGCCTTTGAAGAGGAAGAAGAGGAGGAAGCGTCGATCAAAAAAAAAAAACATGCGCAAACGTAGGCCCAGAAAAGTTAAGATGGAGCTGTATTCTGGAGAGGGCTCAGCAAACTCCAATGGCTATCGATGTTCTTCCGGCCATCTGAGCGAACGCAGCGACCTCACACTAAAAAGCGTGTGGTGTGTCCTCTTACCCCCAGGATCGCCGGAGTTGTATGGGTGCCCCGACCTGTCCCCGTCTTCTGCTGGTTGTCCCGGGCACGGAGAGGTGACAAGATTTGGAGGAGCAGAGAGGAAACGTGCGAAACCATGAGGTAAGGGGGGCAAAAGCCCGCCATGTGGGTCAGCGATCCGTAACCTCTGACCCATGCCCAGCACCTCTTTATTTTTATTTATTTTTTTAAAATATATTTTATTGATTTTTTTGCAGAGAGGAAGGGAGAGGAATACAGAATTAGAAATATCGATGAGAGAGAAACATCGATCAGCCACCTCCTGCACACCCTCTACTGGGGATGTGCCCGAAACCAAGGTACACGCCCTTGACCGGAATCGAACCTGGGACCTTTTAGTCCACAGGCCGACGCTCTATCCATTGAGCCACACCAGTTTCGGCATAGCACCTCTTTGTAAAATACAGTTTTGTTGAAACACAGCCGTGCCCACATCCCTGGCGGTGCCTGTGTGGCTTTTGCTATCGCCGCAGAGTTGAGTAGTTGCCACGGAGACCCTATGAAAAGTCTAAAACACCTACTCGCTGGCTCTTTACCAGAAAAGTTTGCCGACCTCCTGGTAGGTCCCCACGTGACCCTCTGGAGAACAGCACCCCAGTCCTTGTCAGAAGCAGGAAGCCAACCTTTTGAGATTCTGGGACTCTCGTACCGCTGTTTACCCTGATTTCACAACACACGCTTACTCAGCAGGAGCTAAACTAGGAGGCCCCAGAGCCTGCCCGCTGGCAGTGGCTCGTCTGCCAGAGGCTTGTGCCATGTGGGATGACCCTCTATGCCCACGGGTGGGGGGGTGCAGCTTTGCTCTCCAGGCCCCACCCCCAGGCTACACTGTCCCCTACCTGCTCTGTCCTGGTAGGCCCTAGGACCAGATTGATCCCTGGGGGTCACCACCTAATTACACCGCAGCCTCAAGGTCACTGAGATTAGAGAACATAATGTGATTCATATCCAAGGATCTAAGTGTCCAAAAGAAGTTCCCTTACGTGGTGCCTGCCCTGTGGTCATGATGGTGGACAGGGTGTCCCTGCCTTACGTTACTGGCCACCCACCGTCCACTTTTTCCCATCGGGAAGCTTCTCTTCGGGTCTGCGCTTTTGTAAATCAGTTAGCGGTCTGATCACTTCTGTGTCCATAGTCTCTTTCGAGGTTTGCCATCATCTTACTTTTTTAAATCTATCTTATTGATTTTCTACAGAGAGGAAGAGAGAGGGATAGAGAGTTAGAGACATCGATCAGCCGCCTCCTGCACACCCCCTACTGGGGATGAGCCCGCAACCAAGGTACATGCCCTTGACAGGAATCGAACCTGGGACCCTTGAGTCTGCAGACCGACGATCTATCCACTGTCCCAAACCGGTTTTGGCCATCATCTTACTTTTTTAAAAAGCAGGGACCATCTTCCTTGCTCACCTTTATTCGTGGCAAGTTATCCGGGTCTTCCACTTAGGGCAGTGGTTCTCAACCTTCCTAATGCTGCGACCCTTTAATACAGTTCTCCATGTTGTGGTGACCCCCAACCATAAAATTATTTTTGTTGCTACTTCCTAACAGTAATTTTGCTACTGTTGTGAATCGTAATGTAAATATCTGTGTTTTCTGATGGTCTTAGGCGACCCCTGTGATGGGGTCGATGGACCCCCAAAGGTTGAGAACCGCTGACTTGGGGCCATCTGTAACGTTTTCTTGTCGAAGGAGTGTGTGTAAAGTAAAAGACACAAAAGAGAAATTGCTAATCAGAGTAGAGATGGTGGGCTGGCGTGGAAAAACGGATGTTGATAGGAAAAGAACGGAGGTCCCAGGAACAAACACTGCGTGGAAAATGTCACAGAATTCTCCACTCACAGAGTTTGGGTTTGGAGTGGCTGGAACGTTGAGCCACCCACTGCCTCTCTTTCTCCAGAAAGGACCCCCCAGTGTCACCCAGTGGTCCCCCCTCCCTCCTGGCCCGCCTGTGCGGTGTTCTGCACCACAAAGCCTCTGCCGATTAACGCCACGATTAGCGGGCAAAGCCAAGTGAGGGCACAGCAGCGCGTGGCTCACATTGTCCAGTGCTTGCTTGCGCGCATGCTCGCCATGTATCTGTTGAGTAAATTGATGGAGATGGAGAGGTTGGGGGGCTAATTGGGAGCCCCCAGGGGAGTCTTCTCTCCTCAGACATGCCCAGCTGCTCAGGAGTTGAGGCCAGTCCCTAGGGTTTTACTCTCCAGATAATCCATTTCCACATGGGGGACTGAGGGAGCTCCCCCAGGGGGAAGCTACATCCTCCCAGCCGCCTCCCAGGGGTACAGGAGACACTGCACCTCTTGAACGCGAGGCAGAGGCCGTATGCAAGCGAGCCAGCTGCACCCATCCCTCCCGCTGCAGATGGCCCGGAGCCAGGAGGAGCGGGGCCAGGCCTGCGGTGGCTGCCCCGCAGAATGGATGGGTACCTGGTGGGACCGCACAGTGGACCGGGAGAATGATTCACTCTGGGACGCGGTGGTTTGTGGAGACAGCGCCCTGCAGTCTTCAGAGGCCAGCGGCCAGGCTGTGTTCCCTTGTGCAAAGGCCCGTGTGTGTGTGTGTGTGTGTGTGTGTGTGTGTGTGTGAGAGAGAGAGAGAGAGAGAGAGAGAGAGTGTGTGGTGTGTGTGTGTGTATGTATGTGAGAATGTGTGGTGGCGTGTGTGTATGTGCACGTGGTATGTGTGGTGGTGTGTGTGAGAGAGAGTGTATGGTATGGTGGCGTGTGTGTATGTACATGTGGTGTGTGTATGTACATGTGGTGTGTGTGAGAGTGTATGGTGTGGTGTGTGTGTATGTGTATGTGAGAGAGAGTGTTTGTGTATGTGTGAGTGTGTACGTGTGTGTGTGGTGTGTGAGAGAGTGTGGTGTGTGTATGTATGTGAGAGTGTGTGGTGTGGTGTGTGTGTATGTGAGAGAGTGTGTGTGGTGTGAGTGTGTGTGTGTGTGTATGAGTGGTGTGTGTGTGTGTGTGTGTGGTGTGGTGTGTGTGTGTATGTGAGAGTATGTGTGTGTGGGGGGGAGGGCGTGGTGGATTAGAAATAGCCGCTCTCCTTAGAGGACAACCCAGATTGTGGCAGGTGTGCAGAGATATGGGTGCTCTTTATCTGGGTGCTCTTCATGACCCGTGTTTTTTTTCTCTAGATAAAAGATAGGAACCCCACCCCCGGGCAATCCTTTTTTTTCTTTTTAATCCTCGCCCGAGGATATTTTTCTATTGATATTGGAAGAGAGCAGAAGAGAGAGGGAGAGAAATATCAACATGAGAGAAACACACCGATTGGTTGCCCCCTGCCTCCGACCCCAACCAGGGCCTGGGGGGTGGGGAGGAGCCTGCAACCTGAGGCTGCAACGTGCCCTTGACCAGAATTGAACCGGGGGACCCTTCCGTCGGCAGGCTGATGCTCTAGCCACTGAGCCACGCTGGCTAGGGCCAGGGCAATCTTTATAGAAGCAGTTACCTCTGGGGACTGACCACCACCTCCCCCTTCTCCTCCTCTGCCCTCCCCCCGGCATGGGGAGCTAAGAGATTTGTCCTAGATCCCCCGGTGGAGCAGCGGCCTTGCTCTGAGGCCCCGGACCACCGTCTCCCCTGCCCGCAGCCCGGGAAGCTCGCTGCCCGCCGAGGCTGCAGAGTCCACGGGAGAGACTCTTATGCAACAAGTTGCTCGACAACTCACGTAACCTGAGCGCTGGGTCCTGGCTGTTTGGGGAAAAGAGGGTCACCTCTGGGTGGGCGTGGCCTAGAGGCCCTGGCTGCGCCCTGAGCGGGCCTGAGGGACACGGGAGAGCTTTGGTGTGGCTTCCTGATCAGGCTGCAGGGCGGCGGGGGGGCGGGAGCTGAGGGGCAGAGGCACCGCGGAGGCCGAGGCGCTTGCACGGAGACCTGCCGCCCGCAACTGCTGTCCGTCCTCCGCAATGTGGTTCTTCGCTCTGGTCCTGGGCTCCTTGGCCGCGTTCACAGCTGGGGGTGAGTCCTTGTGCAATGCAAATAGTGGGGGTTAGGAGGGGGGGCACATTTGGAAATCCGGGGCTGGGGCGAGGTGGGGGAGCTGTGTGCTGGGCAAACCTGAGACAGGTGCAGTTCCCGAACAGCGTGATGGGCGTGCCACCCCGAGTCTGCAGGAGACCCAGGGCGAGGAACCCTGGAGACCGCTGCTACGCATGCTAACCTCACGCCTGGGGCGCGGACCTGCGGGAGCCCCTTTATTTCCCCTGCTTAGTGGTCCAGAGGTGGCCAGATGTGGCGAGCGGCATAGCAGCTTATTAACATCGACTCCGAAGGCCACTCCGAGGCAGGGCGCCTTCTTCTCTAAAATGGGGGGATAATGGTACACCTTCCCGGGGGTGGGGGGCAGAGAGAGGCGGGGGGCTCTCCTGAGGATGAGATGGGTTGCTTCTTTGGGGATGGAGGACGTGCCACGGAAGAATCCTTAAACAAAGGGGTTGTTTTCAAGTGTCCTGTCTTAAGAGGAACTGCTGGGCGGGCCAGCAGATCAGGAGCCACTTCGTTGAGAAAATAGGTTGTTGCTCCCCCAGTTTCCAGGAGGAGGGAGGGGCCCCACCGCCAGGTGAAGCAGCAGGGACCTCCAGACACCGAGGGAGGAGGGAATGAGGGCCAGCGTCTTGAAGGAGGGCGCAGGTCAGGGCAAGCTATGCAAATAGCCCAACTTCAATGGCAGTTGGCAGGTTGGCAGGGATCTGGCCTGCAGTGTTTAGGGCCGGGAGATAGTGGCTGGGGCGTGAGAGCCCCAGAAAGACGCTGTTGAGGGATGGGGTGGGGGGCATGCCAGAAGGGCAATTGGGTGACTCTCTCTAGGAATTGGTTCACTCTCAGGGGGCAGAGACAGTCCCTTCAGTCGATGCTTCAGAACAGAAAATAGAAGACACGGCGAGGATTTGTTCTATGGGATGGCTTCGCTCTCCTGGGTCTGCAGCCCAAACCCAGCGGAGGCCAGGACACTGTGCTCCGTTGGATGGGAAACCGTCTAAACAGTCTGTTGAGCCCCATCGGAGCGGCTCGGTCGGTTGAGTGTCGTGCTGTGCACTTCCAGGTCGCAGGTGTGCCACCCGGTCAGGGCACATACCTGGGTGGTGGGTTCAATCCCAGGTCAGGGCGTGTGCAGGAGGCAGCCGATGGATGTTTCTCACATTCCTGTTTCCCTTCCTTCCTCCCTCCCTCCCTTCCTTCCTCCAAACACGCTCTCAGGTGAGGATTGAAAACATTGAGTCAAGAGCCAGTTGAGCCGAAACTGGTTTGGCTCAGTGGATAGAGCGCCGGCCTGCGGACTGAAAGGTCCCGGGTTTGATTCCGGTCAAGGGCATATATCCTGGTTTCGGGCACATCCCCAGTAGGGGGCGTGCAGGAGGCGGCTGATCGATGTCTCTTTCTCATCGATGTTTCTAACTCTCTATCCCTCTCCCTTCCTCTCTGTAAAAAAATCAATAAAATATATATTTTTTAAAATAGTCAGTTGAACCAGGACCTTGTTCCTGAGACCGCTGGGTGCTGACCGGTAGTCCTGAGGGCCGCATTAAGCAGGTCAGACTCACGGCCCACCGGTCACGAGTTTGACATGCTTGGGCTCCTTGAGTAAGCGAGAGAGAAGGAAGTTGAGTAAGTCAGGGTGCTGGGTAAGGCCAGTTAGAATCAAAGGGAACAAATAAATAAAGGCCAGCCCTAGCCAGTTTGGCTCAGTGGATAGTGCATCCGCCTGTGGATTGAAGAATCCTGGGTTCCATCCCAGTCCAGGGCACATGCTCAGGTTGTGGGCTCAGTCTACAATGAGGAGCATGCAGAAGGCAGCTGATCAAAGATTCTCTCCACTCATTGATGTTTCTCTCTCCCTCCCTCTCTAAAATCAATAGAAAATATATGAAAACCAAATAAAGGCCAGATGAAAGAAAATAAAGTCTCTGCCTGGTTCTACTATCCCTGGCTCCTGAACCCACCGCGCTGTGGCTCTCAGAGCCCGGACAGCCCAGGCTCCATCTGGACTTTACAGTGGTACCTTGAGATACGAGTTTAATTCGTTCCGTAACCTTGAGGCGTGGGAAACTATGAGACGCTCGAGTCGCGGTAAACTGGTGGGTCATGTGCAGCCGGCCGATCCGCACGATGACTCCTATCTCAAATGTTGCTCGTATTTCAAAGCAAAAAATCGCTCACTCCATGGCTCGTATCTCAAAAATCTCGTATGTTAGGGCACTCGTATCTCGAGGTACCACTGTATTTTCTTCCTGGAGGCACGCTCTGGGAGAGGCCTGGGACCGAGTGGAAGGGCAGAGTGAGAAAGGAGCCAGGTTAGGAGTGGAGCCTTCCCTAACTGCCAGCCACCTCCTGGCAAGGCCATCCCGATGCCCCCCTTAGAAAGCCCATTCTTGGCTGCCTCCACCTCCTCCTCGTGCCCATCTGTAAAATGGGCAGACTACCGCCTCCCTGGCCAGGCTCAGGGGAAGGGTCAATGGACCGGAATGCCCATCTGAGACCCAGGAAATGCTCAGCATGTCAACACGGCCTCTAACATACGTGACCACTACTGTTACCCTGACTGCTTAGGTCTCCAACCCAACCAGCCACTTTTCACGCTGGACAACTGGGCGCTTCATGTCTCGTGAAAGTTATCACTGACTTTCACAAAGGCCAGGCCCTGATCAAGTCTGGTTTCTTCTCAGACGTCACCCTCCTTCCCCTCTTGGAAGCACTGGGCACAGGTGGCACCCTTTCTCCCGTGGTCCCATGCTGCTCGCCCCCACCCCGCCCCCACCCCGGTGCCCGCCTCCCGCCACTGGGATGTCCTCAGCCGCAGCTTCCCCTGTGCTTTCTCTGCTGCTTTTCCTCCTCTCCCTCTCCCACTGGCCTCCTCAGTGACGTCACACACCTTCAGGGAGATGATTCTACTCGGCCCGCTCATCTCCCTCTTCCGGTCTTCTTCTTTTTTTTTTTTAAAATAGATCTTTATTGTTCAGTTTATTACAGTTGTTCCTCATTTTTCCCCTCCATAGCTCCCCTCCACCCGGCTCCCACCCCTCCCTCTGCACTTACCTCCCCTCATTGTCCTCATCCGTAGGTGTATGATTTTTGTCCAGTCTCTCCCTGCACCCCCCTCACCCCTTTCCCCCCTGAGAATTGTCAGTCCGCTCCCTTTCTAGGCCCCTGATTCTATTCTATTCCTCTTCCAGTCTTGAAGGGCCCACTTCCTGTCTTCTCATCCAGTATCTCATTGCCATCTCCCCTGCACCTGTCTGAAACGGAATTCGGGGTGCAGAGCCAGCTCTTTCACCTTCTTTCCCTTCTGTGTCCCCCACCTCTGATCAGGGGCCAAGCCCTCTGCAGCATTCCTTACAGACATCACTGCATTGACTTGTCAAATAGCTTTCTCATTAGACAAAGGAACCTATGCTCAGTGCAGAAAACTTGGAAAACGCATGGAAAAACCATCACCTGCAATGACCCCACTCCTTGACAGCTTGATGCACACGCTACCCAGGAAGTCCGTCTTGGTGCTCATTGTAATTAGCAACCACAGCGGCTTGTTACTATGGGATTGGCTATGAATCTTGTTACTGTGGGATTGGCTATGAATGGCCAGAGACCTGGGTGCTGTTTCATAAGCGCCTTTGCGTAACCGTGTCTCCAGTGTCACAGGGGGCGGGGGGGAGTGGGGAGCTGGGAGGGGAGGTGGCATGAGTCCAGATTTGATTTTCTCTTTTTGTTGTTGTTGCTACTGTGCTGGCCACACACATTGCGGGGGATGCTGGCCTTTTTGTCAGGACCCGCAGGGGAGCCATGAGAGGCTGAGAGGAATCACTCAGGCCCTAAGAGTCATTCTCTCTTCCCCCGGCAGGTGTTGCCTCATGGTGTCTCCCCCCACCCCATTTCCCCTCCCCCACCCAGTTCCATCTCCCCTTGTTCAGTCTTCCCCACAAGTCCTAGCGCCAAGGCCACACCTCCACCAGGCCACTAACCAGAAGGCCTTGCTCCCTCTCCTGTCTCCTGTAACACCTAATGGCTCCCTCTCTCCTCACACCCACCCCTTCCCTCTGCCTTCCCAGCGGTAGGGTCCAGTATGTAAGTGGCTCCTTCCCCGGCGAGGTCCAGGCTTCTAAGAAGAGGGGCCACCTGCTGCTCCCCCTTTTGTCCTGCAGCTATGATTCCTCTCGTTCCCACAGGCTCCTTGGGACCCTGTGAGTTAGGAAGGCCGGTTCACCTCCTCTCTGACGCAAGAAGAAATGGAGGCCTAAGAGTTGAAGGGACTCTCTCAGGGTCACATGGGGCAAGACCCACCTGCAGCCAATTCCCACCTTTCACCGCGGGTGTGTCCTCATTTCCTCTCCACGCCCACAGGGCACCCGCCTGCGCCCCCTGTGGTGGACACGGCGCAGGGCCAGGTCCTGGGGAAGTATGTCAGCCTCAAAGGCTTTGCACAGCCCGTGGCCGTCTTCCTGGGAGTCCCGTTTGCCAAGCCGCCGCTCGGACCCCTGAGGTTTGCTCCCCCGCAGCCTGCAGAGCCATGGGCCTTCGTGAAGAACACCACCTCCTACCCTCCCATGTAAGTGCTGGCATCTTTTAGTGGAATGTCTGCCTCTAAGGCAGTGGTTCTCAACCTGTGGGTCGCGACCCCTTTGGGGGTCAAATGACCCTTTCACAGGGGTTGCCTAAGACCATCGGAAAATGCAGATATTTACATCACGATGCATAACAGTCGCAAAATTTCATGGTTGGGGGTCACCACCACATGAGGAACTGTATGCAAGGGTCTTGGCCTTAGGAAGGTTGAGAACCACTGCTCTAAGGGATGCGGGAAAGCACCAGGGCACGCCTCTGAGTGCCTTCTCCGCTGCTCTGGATCCTTAAGAAGCGGTAGATCCTTAAAAACATTCCAATCCAGTGGTGTGGCTCAGTGATTGAGCATCAACCTATAAACCAGGAAGTCACGGTTTGATTCCTGGTCTTAGGACACATGCCCGAATTGTGGGCTCGATCCCCAGTGTGCGGTGTGCAGGAGACAGCTGATCAATGATTCTCTCTCATCCTTGATATTTCTCTCTCTCTCTCTCTCCCTCTTCCCTCCTCTCTGAAAGCAATAAAAATCTACCTAATAAAAGAGTAACATGCTAATTGACCATATTTTCAATGCCTACCAGCCAATCAGGAATGAGTATGCAAGTTAACCCAACAAAGATGGCTGCTCCCGGCAGCCAGGGGAAGGAAGGCTTATTCTTGCCTGAATTCTTGTACATCGGGCCTCTAGTATATTTATAAACAACAACAAAAAATTCCAGAACTCCCACAGCATGCTACAGCCCTTTATCCAACAAGTATTTATTGAGCACCTACTGTGTGCCAGGCATGTTCTAAGTTCTTGGGCTCCATTAGTGAAGGAAACAGATATTCCTACCTTCATGGAGCTTGTGTTCCAGCCTGGAGAGATAGATGATAAACAATATGCGAATTAATACACATATTATATAATATGTTAGAGCTAGAATTTTCGTGCACTGGGGAAGGGGAGTCCCTCGGCCCAGCCTGCCCCCTTATAGTCCAGGAGCTCTTAGAGGTTCTCCTACTGATGGGGAGCAGGCCTAGACCTCAGTCCAGCCTCCCTCTGTGGGAGACAACTGGGCCCATCAGGGGAAGACGCCGGCCCCATCACCCCACTGCTGCTGCTGCCACTGCCGGCCTCCGCCCTCCTTGGCCCTTGCAGCCACTGCGGCTTTGTTCAGAAGGACAAATTATGCCGGTCTCATTAGCATATTACCCTTTTATTCGTGTAGCTAGGATACTCAGTGCTTTGGGGAAAAAATTTATATTAAATTAAGCAGCTGATGGGGATCAGAAGTACTGACTCTGTATATTCTCCTGACTTGGACTTTGCTATATTTGGAGAGTAGGGTGAGCCAGGAGGTGTGTGGGTGGGAGTGCTTTGGGGTGGTGGCCCTGGCAAGGTCTCAGCTCCCAGATGTGTCTAGCTACCTGGTCTCAAGGAGTAATTAATGCCTGACTCACTGGGCGGGCTCACCGGCTGCTCACAGTCTGTTATGAGGGCACGTAGCAGCGCTTACCTGGGGCCAATGGGCTGGCGCTAGACTCTCAGCATGTTAGGGCTGCAAGACTCTTCCAGAAAACTCTGCCCTCCCTCACACCTGGCAGATGGGGGCCCCGAGCGGGGAAGGGGTTCACTCCAGGTCACCAGGGGCTGCGGCAGTTCTCCTGATGTCACCCTACCAATAGTTCACCCCTGACCTGTCAGGGGCCCCACACGCCTGCTGCCATTTGAGTGAGTGGGAGTCCCCTGTAGACTCGACCCCCTGGGTTACCTGGTGGAGGCGCACAGCAACCCCCCTATCCCCGCACCCTTCGTGGGAGCCCAGCACAGAGCTGGGCTGCATCCGGGGCGTGCAGGAAGACCCTTTCCCAGGCGGGCAGTAGCGAGGCACCTCCTGTCCTTGACCGGGTGCATCTGAAATTGCCAGGAAGAGGAGAGGAGCCGGGCCTTCCCGCTATACATGGTCCTGGGGGGCTTTTGTGAGCCCCAGGGCCCCCCTCGCATAGCTTAGCTTCCTACCCCCTCAGCGTCTTCTCTCTGGGAAGAGCAGCTCTGCCCGGGCATAGAGTTCCCAGCCAGGGCTCTGTGCGCGGCTCCGGCTGCACCTGAGTACGTATCTCTCTCTCTCCCCTCCTCCCCCCACTCCCACCCCAAGGTGCTCCCAGGATGCCGTGTCGGGCCAGGTGCTCTCGGAGCTCTTTACCAACCGAAAGGAGAGCATTCCGCTCAGGTTCTCCGAGGACTGCCTCTACCTGAACGTCTACACTCCCGCCCCCTTGCGGAGCAAGATCAGGCTGCCGGTAAGGTGTGCGGGCACGTTGGGGGGCTCTCCCGGTGCAGCCTGGAGAGGAGGGAGGCAGTATGGAGGGGCGATTCCCAGCCACAGCTATTTCAGGGACCCCGGCCAGGCCACGTGACCCCAGGAAACAGGTTTCCATCCCTCAGCTCCCCCCAGCAGAGTCCTGGCTGTACATCCACAACCTGCAGTCAGTCCTTCCCACGGTCCCTCCTGCGAACAGAGGGACAGGCATGGCGACTGCCGGTTGCACGGTTAGGGTTCTGATTCCCAGAGCAGCGAGGCACGCTTTCCAGTCAAGTTAGAGCTTGACGGAACCTCACCGAGAAGGCAACACCCCAGCACTCCCTTTATTAGACGGAGAGGCCGGGGAAGGCGAGGCCACCCAGGCGGGTTGGCAGGACCGGGGCAAGGGTTTTCTGGAAAGAAACAAAAGAAAAAAAAGAACCAATGGGTGGCCTTTGTCAGCCGCAAAGATCCTGCTCTGACCGGTACCCCAAGGTGGCACAGGGTTGTGGAGGCAGAGCGGGGGACAGTCCAAGAAGCAGCGTCCTTTGCCTTGGGCTTTGCCTTCGTATCTGACACGTTCTCGAGCCTATTTCCCTTCCTGGTTGTGTTTGACGGTGGGGGGATGTCCCCGTGAGTAAACATTTCCTCACTAGAAGATGGGGGTGTGTCCGCTGGGGGCAGTTCCTGGAGAGCAGAGGGAGGGAGGTGAGGGGGAGATACTAGAGGGGCATGGATGGTTCTTGAGCTAGTCATTCACACAAAGAGAGGAATTGAACTCACCTCCCAGGAGGTGACTCATGGTGCGGAAACCCAGGCAGAGTGCGCTGAGCGGGGTGAGGGGTCCAGGCACGAGGATGATGGGGGTTTTTGGGGGACCATGACCTTGGCTGTTCCCGTGATGCTGTTGTCCAGCATGCAGAGCCTTGGGATTAGCTGGGGCTGGAGAGATGGGCAGGGGCGGCCAGGGGCATGGGTGGGGGTGGCCTGGCCCTAGCAGTGGGCGTGTGGAGGAGAGCGATGGCCGGCCCCGCCTTTGCTGGGGGCTGCTGAGCTGCAGAGAGCAGCCTCCTTGCGTCCTGACCAACCAGACAACCCTTCGAGGTCCTTCCCAGCTCTGCTTCCTACCGTCACCCGTGTGGTTGCTCGCTTGCTCCCTGTCCAGGTGATGGTGTGGATCCACGGAGGTGGCCTGGTGGTGGGCGGGGCATCCGCCTATGACGGGCTGGCCCTCTCTGCCCATGAAAACGTGGTGGTGGTGACGATTCAGTACCGCCTGGGCCTCTGGGGATTCTTCAGGTGAGCTATGGGGCCTCTCCTCCCTGCTCATTGGGCCGTGAAGCCAGGGTGGGGGGACCAGCTCTGGCCATGTCACGTCCATTCCCTAGGGAGGCATCCACATCCCTTCAGGATGGGGCTCCACACACCGTCTCCTTCCCCAGCCACGCTGGTCCGCTCGCTTCTGAGCGCTCGCATGGGCTGTTCCCTCTGCCTGGCATGCCGGTTCTGCTTGACCCGCTCCTGTCCATCCCAGGGGGATCTTGTTTCAGATCAGATGTCTAGGGAAGGCCTCTCTGAGGCAGCCACATCGGAGCAGAGATCTGAGTGAATGCGCACAAGAACCTTGCAGATATCCAAATGAAGGAATTCCGGGTGACAGAGAGAGCATGTGCAAAGGCCCCGGGGTCCTGTGAACAAAAGTGTGAATGTAGAACTGTGGTTGGCAAACGGCAGCTCGCGAGCCACATGCAGCTCTTTGGCCCCTTGAGTGTGGCTCTTCCACAAAATACCAAGGCCTGGGAGAGTCTGTTTTGAAGAAGTTGAAGTTTAAAACACTTGGCTCTCCAAAGAAATGTCAATCGCTGTGCTGTTGACACAAGCGTGCCCTCCTCTGAAACGCTCACCTCCTTTCCCCCTGTGCGGCCACAGCGCACTGCACACCTCGGCCATGAGAGCAGCCAGCAGGTAGAGTGGCAGGCCAACACCTCACTCTCCCGGGAAAGGAAGGAAGGGCGGACTTGGGCAGAGCTCAGGGAGTGCTTATGGGCTGGAGCTGGGAGGTGTCAGAGCCTCTGTTCCAGAGGACAGCCCTCCCGGAGGAAGGTTGGGGTCACTCACCCCATTTCCTTCCACATTTTGGCTCATGCACGAGTCAAGGCTCGATTCTCCTCCATGGGGGTCTCCATGGAGACAGGAACCAGGTTTCCTTAGGACGGAGTTACTGGTAGGTTTGCTCAGGGCACCAGTCCCAGGACCCTGGACCCTGCAATGGCTGATGGACAGGCTGGAGGTAGGGTGGACACTCACGGGAAGGACCTATAGGGCTGGGTTAGCGGGGAGTCATATCCCAGAATGCACGCCTTCATTGAGACTCTTCATCTCTTTCACCCCTCCCCCAGCCCGTTCTTCTGCTCCCCGTTACATTAGAACTGCTCCATCAGCTCTCCACGCCTTCTCTCCTCCCAGTCTCTCCTCTCCCCCCACCAGTCAGGTTCCGGTGGAGGTGTGCAATGACCCAGCGTCCACCCATGACCCCTCTCACCTCTTTGAGATACTTCCTTCTCTTAGCTGCCTGTTCTGTATCAGTGGTCGGCAAACTCATTAACCAGCAGAGCCAAACATCAACAGCACAGCGATGGGCATTTCTTTGGAGAGCCAAGTTTTTAAACTTAACCTTCTTCAAAATAGACTCGCCCAGGCCTTGGTATTTTGTGGAAGAGCCACACTCAAGGGGCCAAGGAGCCGCATGTGGCTCGCGAGCTGCCGTTTGCCACAGTTCTACATTCTCACTTTTTGTTCACTGGACCCCGGGGCCTTTGCACATGCTCTCTCTGTCACCTGGAATTCCTTCATTTGGATATTTGCAAGGTTCTTGTGTGCATTCACTCAGATCTCTGCTCCGAGGCGGCTGCCTCAGAGAGGCCTTCCCCAGACATCTGATCTGAAGCAAGATCCCACCGTCCCACCCCTGCCTTTTCCCGGCCCTGTTTTATTTACCCTGAGAGCATTTGCACTAACTGGTGTTCTATTCTTTTTAAAAAATATATATATATTTTATTGATTTTTTATAGAGAGGAAGGGAGAGGGATAGAGAGCTAGAAACATGGATGAGAGAGAGACATCAATCGGCTGTCTCCTGCACGCCCTCCACTGGGGATGTGCCCGCCACCAAGGCATATGCCCTTGACCGGAATCAAACCCGGGACCCTTCAGCCCACAGGCCGACGGTCCGTCCACTGAGCCAAACCGGTTTCGGCTAGTGTTATATCCTTATACGTCCCTGTTTATTTGTTGACGATCTGTAGTATGAGCTCCGTGTAGTCAGAGATTTTGCCTGTTTTGCTTCAGGCAAAACAGTGTTTGGCAGTAGCAGCTGCTCCGTCAGTCCACGCCAGGTGGAGGGATGGAGGACTCAGCAGGCAATGCTGCAGGAACGGAAACAGTGGACACCTCTGCACGTGGGCTGTGGAGGGCTCCCCAAGATCTGTGGTCCTGGGAATCCTGCCATGATGACTCTACCACCGCCCTCCCCCACTCTTCTCTTACCGGCAGCACAGGGGATGAGCACAGCCGGGGGAACTGGGGCCACTTAGACCAGCTGGCCGCGCTGCGCTGGGTCCAGGAGAACATTGCCAGCTTCGGAGGGGACCCAGGCTCTGTGACCATCTTCGGAGAGTCAGCGGGAGGGGAAAGTGTCTCCGTCCTTGTAAGTGTTCCTGGCCCCCGTGTGGCTGCCAATGGGGTCCCTGGGAGACCCGTGACCTTTCTTTTTCTTTTTTTAATATATTTTATTGATTTTTTACAGAGAGAAAGGGAGAGGGATATAAAGTTAGAAACATCGATGAGAGAGAGACATCGATCAGCCGCCTCCTGCACGCCCCCTACTGGGGATGTGCCTGCCACCAGGATACATGCCCCAGACTGGAATCGAACCTGGGACACTTCAGTCCGCAGGGCGACGCTCTATCCACGGAGCCAAACCGGTTCGACGGCCCGCAACCTTTCTTAACAAGGCCTGGGTTCAAGGCTGGCCCCGCTCCGCACAGAAGCAGAGGGTGGAAAGCTAAAGACCCAGCTCTCCCCGGAGCTCAGGGCTCAGCTCGCATCCCGGGGCCAGAATAATCGCCAGCCCAGCCTGCCGCATGCCTCCTACCTCGGTTGAGTTCCTCATCATCTTCTCCTTTAGGACTCTTCTCACTCCTCATGGGGGGCAGGGGTGGGTGGGTACAAATTATGAAGAAGAGGAGGCCACTGTGAGAGTTGGGCCAAGGGTCGCTGTGGGGCCTAAAGCCAGGTCTACATACATGTCAGGGGGACATGAGACCCACTAAGAACAGGCGGTCTTGTGGTTTGTCCACATCCACAAAGGAGGGCAGCCGTCTCTGTGAACGCGGGAGGGAGCGGGGCTGGGGGAAGCCAGTGAGGCGGGGGAGGGGAATGGAGGGTGGCGTAGGGGTGGGGATGGGACCGGGGACGCGGGACACAGACGCACTTGGGATCCCGGTGTGGGAGGTGGCACCGGGGAGGACGTGGAGAGAATCAAAGACGGAGGACCGGATGGGAAGGCGCTGGGAGTGCCAGCGCCCCTCCAGCTGCCTCAGAGCAGAGCAGAGGGCCAGCGCCGCCACCACATTGTAAAACACGTTTGCTTTCTCAGTTAGGTGCTCAGAGGAAGCTGTTAGCTGCTGTAAAGTGGGGGGAAAGGAGAAGTACAGATGAGCCCAAAGAAGAAAATAAGGGGACTTACCACCTTTTTTTTTTCTTTAAATACATTTTATTGATTTCTCACAGAGAGGAAGGGAAGGGATAGAGAGTTAGAAACATCAATGAGAGAGAGACATCGATCAGCCGCCTCCTGCACGCCCCCCACTGGGGATGTGCCTGCAATCAATGTAGATACTCTTGACCAGAACCGAACCTGGGACCCTTCAGTCCGCAGGCCGACGCTCTATCCACTGAGCCACACCGGTTTCGGTGGACCTACAATCTTATTACCCAGGGATCATCACCATGGACATGTTGACACTTACTTTTCTAGTCTTTTTTTTTTTTTTTTTGGATTGCTCACCCTATCATCTATCTACCTATCTATCATGTATCTATGATTCCTTAAATTAAAAAAACTTCCTTAACATTACAATCAAACCTAAGGATCTTCCTCACCATGAAGTGCTCTTGCATGATTCTATCTGTATAGTATCCCACGGTGAGGATTAAAGGATTAAAAAGTAGCTTCTTGACCCCATGCCCTCATGTTGGAGCCTTGGGTCCTTCCTGCTCTCCCCATTCTGAGCAGCCCGGGCCTCCCTAGACATCACCGTGTACCCCCGGATCACTCTTCTGAGGGTGGGTTCTTAGGAGTGGAAGTGTAGACTCAGAACTCCGTCTTGGAAGTGTTTCCAGGAACGGCCAAACCGCCTTTCAGAGACTTTTGAGGGTTACAGTCAGCGCCTGCCGCACCCTTCCGGGGGTGCTCCTCGCTCTGTGGTGTCCCTGGCTTATTTTTTTTTAAATATATTTTATTGATTTTTTACAGAGAGGAAGGGAGAGGGATAGAAAGTCAGAAACATCAATGAGAGAGAGACATCGATCAGCTGCCTCCTGCACGCTCCCCACTGTGGAGATGTGCCCACAAGCAAGGTACATGCCCCCGACCGGAATCGAACCTAAGACCTTTCAGTCCGCCAGCCGATGCTCTATCCACTGAGCCAAACTGATCTCGGCTGGTGTCCCTGGCTGTTACCAGCTGCGGTTTTCCGACAGAAACAGGGCCTCAGGGTCAGCCGGGGGAACAGGCCAGGCGAGGCTCTGTTCTGTCCACTGAGCCCAGGGGAATGGGCCAGCACGGAGGCAGGGCAGCTCTGGAGGACCCCTCCCGTGAGCCTCAACTCTCCTGTCTCCACTCCCCCACCAGGTGCTCTCTCCCCTGGCCAAGAACCTCTTCCACCGGGCCATCTCGGAGAGCGGCGTGGCCCTCACTGCTGCCCTGGTCAAGAAAGACGTCAAGGCCACCGCTCAGGTAGGCCTCCCGCTGGGCAGCCCTCGCCCCCTTTGCTCGGCGCCCCTGGAGTCCGCAGGGGCCTTGGGTGCCGTGGGATTCAGCGGGCATGCCCAGTTCATCACAGAGGAATGGCAGAGTGGAGGGGCAAGGAGACACCTCACCCTCCCTCCCGGTTTCACTGCTGAGCCCCTTGCCACTGTCGGCGCAAGCCGCTGTCCACGGACCGCACTCTGGAGTGCGCCCCGGTGGGCGGCCGGGCCGAGCTGGGGGAGTGGACTGCCATTACATCTCGTCTCTCCGAGGGCCTGAGTCCTGGGGACCCCGCCCCTTGCCACGGGGTCCTGGAGTGGTTTCTCCCAGAGGGGCCTTGTGATGAGGGTGGGTTCCTGGAGAATTTATTCGTGAATTCATTTGTTCCCTCAATAATTTTTTTAAATATGCATATTTTTTATTGATTTCAGAGAGGTAGAGATAGAGATAGAGATAGAGATAGAGATAGAGAGAGAGAGAGAGGGAGAGTGCTGTTGACATCAATGACGAGAGAGAATCATCGATCAGCTACCTTCTGCAGGCCCCACACTGGGGACAGAGCCTGCAACACAGGTCTGTGCCCTGACCGGGAATCAAACCGTGACCTCCTGGTTCATAGGTTGATGCTTAACCACTGAGCCACGCTGGCCGGGCCACAAATAATTTTGATAACAGCCAGTCACCTAGCAGCCTCGGGAGGCTTCCATCTAATGCAGGAGACGGGTTAGTGACTACATAGTCACACGGTCATACAGTGTCAACCGTGGCAGGAGGAAGAAGGAGAGGCACCTAACCTCGTGACGGGATTCAAAGGAGCACTTCCTCCAGGGTGTAGGGGGAGGCTCTCAGGAAAGGCTTCCTGAAGTTAAAGCGATCACGGAGGTGAGGTCACCAGGCTGAGCAGCCACCTGCTTGGTGACAGATGAATGTCCTAGGAAGCAGGAGCGAGGGTACAAATGTCCTGGGGCAGGAAGAAGTGTCTTGAGTGAGAGAGAGAGACAGGCTGATGAGGCCAGAGCAGAAAAAGCAGCGGGAACCGGAGGGGGTTGGGAGTAGGGGCATTGACACCCAGAGAGGACTTTGTCTTTATCTGGAGACTGTTAGGGGTCCAAGGAAGCGAGCGCAACAGGGGGTTCTGTTGCGGAGCGCCCCCTGGGGTCGGGGCTGGGAGTGTGTTAGCGGGGCTGAGAGAGTGGTTTTGTGGCTTAGTGCGGGGGCAGCCGCCAGGCTTAAAGGGGCTGGCTGGTGAAGAGGAGGGGAGGAAACAAAGATGGTGAGAATTTCGAGAAGGTTTTCCAGAACCTTCTTTGGCTGTAAATGACAGAAGTCCACTTGGCCAGCTTACGACAGGAAAGGGGGGATTTTTGAGAGGAAACAGGTGGCAGAGATGGGGCAGGATTCTGCTGTCACACAGAAACTAGAAGTTGGCCAAGGAAGGGAGTTTAAGACTTTTTATTCTTTTTTTTAAAAAAAATATATTTTATTGATTTTTTTTACAGAGAGGAAGGGAGAGGGATAGGGAGTTAGAAACATCGATGAGAGAGAGACATCCATCAGCTGCCTCCTCCATGCCCCCTACTGGGGATGTGCCCGCAACCAAGGTACATGCCCTTGACCGGAATCGAACCTGGGACCCTTCAGTCCACAGGCCGACGTTCTATCCACTGAGCCAAACCAGTTTCGGCAAGACTTTTTATTCTTCATAGTACTTTCCCCCGAGCCCCCTTAATGGACACTCTCCACGTTCCACCAGGGAAGAGCCTGCTTTCTTCTCTCTGTTTCAGCTCCTCCGGCCACACCGTGCACCATTTGCTAGATAGAGGCCAAACACTAGTAAGAGATGAGCCGAGATTTGAAAGCAGACAGTGGGATTCTGGGTGCCGTGCCCCAAAGCCCACTCCGAGCTGCCTCTCCTCGGACACCCAGCTGTGCGATCCTTTGGCCCATTTTAGCAGAGGTTGTGTACTTGGCAGGACTGAGGCCCAGGACCCCCACCTGCTGATCCAGAGCCATGTCTGCTCCCCGCCCCTTCCCCACCGCCTCCCCCGCTGCCTTCGGAAGTTGAGGCTGGGATAGAACATCTCCTGGTTGCCAGGAGGGACATGGCCCTTGAACGCTGCTGTCCCCTGTGATTTCTGCAGCAAATCGCCGCCTTTGCCGGCTGTAAGACCACCACCTCGGCGGTCATGGTGCACTGCCTGCGCCAGAAGTCGGAGGACGAGCTCCTGGAGACGACGCTGAAGATGGTGGGTGCCTCCCTTCTAGTGCCACACAGGTGCCCCGCCCGTGAACTTGGCCCAGGCTTTATCATCTCAGGGGCCCCTTGTCCCAGAAAATCTGCCGGGGACAGGGTCTTCCCTCTCAGGAGTAATGGCACCCCTCAACCTAAATAGGGAATGTCTTTTCTTCTCTTTTATCATGAAATATCTGAAATGTTAGCAAAGTCAAAAACTGACATAATGATCCATGGTGTAATAACCCTCCAGCTCGGTCAAGAATGGTGCCATTCTGGATTTCAGATATATTTTTTGAAAGAAATTAGACACTATTTACTCCTAGAGGTAACTACCATCCTGACTTTGGGGAAGGGAGATATCAAGAACAAAGACTTAGGAAAGGTTGTCAAAGTGTTTCTTGGTTAATTTAGGAATGAGTAGTTAAAACCCAATTTTCTAGATTTTCTGAGACCCTACCTCAGTTGTGATCCCAGGCTAACCATCCATTCATCATCTTATTATCTGTCTCTTCCTCCACAAAGATATCTAATTCACCAGTGTCCTTTTCTCATCCTAATATCATTTATCTATTATCAATCATTCATGCATTATCCAGCCCCCATATATCATTACTTCACCATTCATGCCTCTAAAATTAATGATCCATTTATCATGTATATACTACTCATTTATCCACTCAACCACCCAGTGCACCCATACTCCATGTATTGACCAAATTCATCCATCCATCAGTCCATCCATCCATCAGTTCATCCATCCATCCATCCACCCACCCACCCATCCATCCAGCTGCCAGTGTGGTGGGAGTACAGAAAAGAGATTCATTATAATCAGCAGGGATAACTCACAGAGAAGGTGACATTTGCAGATTGAAGGGTAGCTATGGCATGGGTCATTACAGGGAAGCTACAGTGGGGCAGACACCCAGAGAATACACTGTTTAGCGCCAATGGGAACCCTTCCCTTTTTTTCAGGGAGGGGATGAGTGTGAGCCCAAAAGTAACCCGAGTCCCTGGACTTGCTATGTGGACCCTGTGGGTTTCCGGAGACATTCGTGGGCCCCCAGGGCAAGCTGCTCACATGGAACTCTGCTCTGCGTCCATTGGTTCAACCCAGGGTGGCCTTAGGGCTTGGGTCCCGGTTTCTCAGACTCAAAAAAGGTGACCAGTGTTTGCAAAGAATTAAAACACAGCTGTTTTCTGATGCCTGGAAAGAGACACATTTATTCCTCGTGGCATAAGAGGACCCAGCTTGTAAGGTGCTAAGGTGAGGACTGGCTCAGAGAATGCATATTACCCTTCTGAGATTTTCTGGGATCATGTGGCAGCCTTTCCATGTTTATCCACTCTCCCAACACACACACACACACACACACACACACACACACACACACCATAAACACCTGGCCTGTAGAACTATCTACACTAATAAAAGAGAAACATGCTAATTGACTATCTTTGCAATGCCCACCAGCCAATCAGGAGTGAGTATGCAAATAAACCCAACAAAGATGGTGGGTTAATTTGCATATACAGGTGCCAAGTGTCTGGGGGCGGGCCAGGACACTTGCATCTTTGCCATGGCAGAAAGGCGGCTCCAGCCATAGCGAAGACAGTGCCGGCAGCCAGGGGAAGGAAGGCCCATTCTTGCACGAATTTTCATCCATCGGGCCTCTAGTACAACCCATAATGAAGGGACCTTGCTGGTTAGTGTCTACCTACTAGTCAGACCTGTTAACTACAGTGTAGCGTGACAACCAGTGCAATAGTGGCGAGCCGACACAGAAAGAAGCATGGGGTGGGGTGAGTTTCAGTGGGATTATATGAGCGATGGGAAACCTCTTTGCAAAGTGTCTTGAGCAGAAAAAGGAATGTGTTGTAACAGAAGCTTTAGATGGCTGAAAAGGTCAGGAGTAGATGGCTTCCGTCAGGGCTGCACCCAGACATACACGGATTCTGTAGACTCTGTCCCTACCCCTCAGCGTTTACCTCTCAGCGATGGTTTATCTCAGGCAGGTTTGTCCCCTGAGCAGGTTCTGGTCTAGACATATATCCGATCTGCTCAGAAACCCCCTTTCCCAATAATTCTTGCAAGAGTTTTGGGATAAACTCTCTTGGCCTGACAGGGGCATGGTGCCAATCCATGAGCTAATCGCTGTGGTCAGGAAGATGGAGCAGTCTTCTAATAGAAGACTCATGGAATGAGAATGAGGGAGCCCCCTTAAAAAACCAGGGCGTTGTTGCCTGGGGAACAAGAAGGGGAAATGGATGGAGGGCAGGTCAGGCACACACAACAGACATCCTCTCAGAGCTCCCCTCCCCCACCCACAGCTAGACCCTGAGCTCCTGCCCAGGAGAGCCAAAGCCCTGCCCACTTCCTCTTGGCCAGTCAGGGTGGCACCGGGAGGGAGAAGCCGATACCTTTGGCGGGCAGCTGACCAAGACCGGCCTTTCCCCCGGGAAGCCTTCTCACCCACATCCTCTGCCTTTGTTTCCACAGAACTTTTTCACTCTTGATTTACATGGAGACCCCCGAGAGGTAAGGACCTTTGGTTTCTGGGTGACCCGTTTCGAATCTGGACACCTTTAAGCTCCTGTTAAAGGTGAATGAAAGACTTCTCCCTGTGCTTGCACAGTAACTCCTTGTGTTAATATATGGCTGAGGCCCAGAGAGGGCAGAGACTTGCTTGCATTACCAGATGTCCGACCAGAACTTGTTCCTAGGACTCCCAGTCCAGTGCTCTTAGTCACTAACTGTGTCTCCTGGGCCCAGTCTACACCCATCCGTTTTTCTTTTTTTTTTTTTTTTTTGGTAGTTTAAAAAAATGTATTTTTTTATTGATTTCAAAGAGGAAGGGAGAGGGAGAGAGAGAGAGAGGGATAGAAACATCAATGATGAGAGAGAATCATGGATCAGCTGCTTCCTGCACGTCCCACACTGGGGACTGAGCCTGCAACTCGGGCATGTGCCCTGACCAGGAATCGAACTGTGACCTCCTGGTTCTTAGGTCAACACTCAACCACTGAGCCAGGCTGGCCAGGCTCTACACCCTTTCTTAAAATATATTTCTTTATTGATTTCAGAGAGGAATGAAGAAGGAGAGAGAGATAGAAACATCAATGATGAGAGAGAATCATTGATTGGCTGCTTCCTGCACGCACCACTGGGGATCGAGCCCACAACCCAGGCATGTGCCCTTGACCGCAATCGAACCTGGGACCCTTCAGTCCGTAAGCTGATGCTCTATCCACTGAGCCAAACCAGCTAGGGCTCTACACCCTTTCTTGTTATTATTTCCTGCTCCCAAAAATGCCTCAGGGAGAGGAGGCTGCACTAGGAACTCCCGCCACGGGGAGAGGGAGGTAACTGCATCACGGGGTCTCGGGAGCCTTCATGAAGGGGCCCAGATCTGTGGGGTGGCAGGGCTGATTAGCCACTAGGTGCAGGGTCATCAGGAAGGGAGCCAGGAACCTCAGTCCTGAGGACACCGCCCTCCTCCCAGCCACAGAGGAAACTCCTACAGCGACCTCCCCCTCTCCGTCCTCCTCTCCTCCCACCTTCCCAAGGGCCACCAGGCTCCGATGCCATTTCCTCTGCAATGTCTCCCCGTCCTGCCCCCTTTGCTTTCTCTCTGGGGACAGTAGCACTTACCCTGGAACCTGTCTTGAGGATTGGATGAAATGCAGTCATTCAGCAAAGATCTCATTAGCACTGAGTACCGTGTGCCGGGACCTGAGTGTTGAGTGGGCAGATAGACCAGTGACACAGGCAAAGAAAGCTGACACAACCCCAGGCCTCTAGGAGTGAGGAGAGAGTACAGTAAGCCAATGCAATATGGAGTGTGTTTGATGATGGCTAATGTTACGGAGAAAAAGGGACTGGGAACTGGGGGTAGAGTTTGCTGGTGGTTGGAGTGTACATAGTGGGATTTGGGAGCCATGGCTCAGGGTTCACTAACTCGGGGTCCACAGGGACTTTACAGAGAGTAACCATCGTGAATAATGAGAATGGACTGTCATGAGAGAGTAGATATGCATAAACTTCAAGCTGAAAGTTTTAGATAAAATACAAATATAAACATAATATTTTTACAGATTTCAATTTGAGGGAGATCCACCCCCTAACCCTGCCTGCCCACTGCAATCCCTTGGGGTCCGGTTCTGCCTGCTGGGGACACAGACTTGGCTGAGCTCTGTGCCCCCAGGCACACCGGTGTATGGTGCTGAGAGAAGGACGTGGATGTGACCGGGGAGGGCAGCATGAACACTGTTATGTCCTCTTCCCAGAGCCACCCCTTCCTCTCCTCGGTGGTTGACGGAGTGCTGCTGCCGAAGATGCCGGAGGAGCTTCTGGCTGAGAAGCAGTTCAACTCCGTCCCGTACATCATCGGGATCAACCAGCAAGAGTTCGGCTGGATTATTCCAACGGTGAGCCTGCGTGGGCCTCTTAGACTCACCTCCGCGTCCATCCCACCAGCCTGCCATCTCTGATCTCTTCCTTCTCCAGACCTCCCTCTGGGTCCAGGGCAGCTGTTCCCTCCCCACGAGATGACATTTCCATGGAAACCTTTCCTGGGATGGTCCAACTGACACCTGGGTGGTGAAGCTCTGGCCCCCCACCTCCCTCAGAAACTCTGATTGTCTCCAGTCTAAGAATCTTGGAATGTCAGTGCTGGTAGAGAGAATTATTGTGCATATGGGGAAACTGAGGCCTGGGAAGGAGAGGAGCTCAGGAGGAAGGCCTGGGGCCCTGCAGTCTCCCCCCTAGGATTCAATGCTTCCCAGTTTCTCCATAAATCCCCAGGCATGCTCTTAATCATCCAATTAGGAGGAGTCAGAGGAGCTTCCTTTCTCTTGGGGCAAAATTGCCTTCTAAATATTAGGTAGAGCTTTCCCTTCTGTCAAAGATAAAGCCCGATACCAGGGGAAGTGGTAGGAATAGGCTTCATGCAGTTATATCACTGCAGCAGGGGTGAGATCCAGTGTGAACTCCACTCAAACCCTGAAGTGCAAGGCTGGAGCCCTGTAAAGGCTGCCATGCAGGTGGAGTGGCCATGAGACCAGGCCCCCTGGGTTTGTGAAGTGGCACTTCTCTGGAGGAGAAGCACGCCTCTCCTGTGTGTATATCAGCAGGCAGGGGTGCCCATTGCAACGAGGTGCCCACTGAAGATAGGGACCGGAAGAGAGAGCAGAGTCATCCGCTGCATGTCTGTATTTCGGAGGGACGGCTCCCAGGTCCTCGTGTGACAGCATTGGGGGGTAGATGTACAGCTCTCAAGGCAGAGACAGGCTTTGGCTGGAACAAACAGTGCCTTCTCCTGGCAGCACAGAGCCTTCTCAGAGGGCGGGGATCAGTCACCTAGGGGCCCAGCCTGCACTGCTGAGTTAGAGTTTGGTCAAGACTCTTAGTGTGGAGGTGTGGAAGGGATGGTGATGTGCAGAGCTGTTGTGCACTTCTCACGTGAACCTGGTCTCAGAGTTTACACCGAAGGACTGAAGCCATAATGATAGGAAAGGGGCTTCCTCGGTCATCTTAGATGCCCGGAGTATTTGTGAGGTCTGTGTTGTCACCAGAACTCTGTCCTTCAACACTAGCTTCCATTATATGGCAGAGGGCGGAGTAACTTCTTAACTTCATCTTCTCCACTCTCCTTGAGTTTCTGGATGGAAGTCCCTTTCACTCATTGATTTTGCCCAACTCATCAGAGACCTGGCCAGTCAAGACATGACCCGCTGTCTCCCAGGCAGCGTTGGTTTGGCTGTTCGGTCAGTTTGGCTCTTCCCATTGGTTCCCAAATGAGTCCTGACTGCTAACCTGTTGCTTCAACAGATGATGGGCTACCCGATCTCTGAAGGCAAGCTGGACCAGAAGACGGCCACGTCACTCTTGTGGAAGTCCTACCCCATCACGGTAAGGGACGAGGGAATTCCCAGGATGGGCTGAGACCCAAGGAGGGACAGGGGAGGGCCGTGGGTCATCGAGCAATTAGATGGCAGAACGAAGACTGGGGCCAGGGGGTTTTCTTCCCATGTTTGGCTTTTTCCACACTGCCACTGGGGGAGGGAGGGTTTGCACAGCCTTGCTCACTGGCCGGATAAACTGGGGTGGCAGTTACTTTCACTCTTGGTCCACTTTCAGAACATCCCTGAGGCACTGACTCCAGCGGTCACTGAGAAGTATTTAGGAGGGATCGACGACCCTGTCCAAAAGAAAGACCGGTTCTTGGACTTGATGGGAGATGTGTTATTTGGTGTCCCCGCTGTGACTGTGGCCCGTGGCCACAGAGGTGAGTCCCAGAGACTGGAACAGGAAGGGACACCACCCCCTCCCACTTTGCTGTCTGTCCTGTCCACCCCTCAGCATAGACATATCTGTGCAACCTTCTGCTGAGGGTCAGGCCTCCGAGGCTGGTTCCAGGTGGCCTGGGGTGGGGCCCTGCCTTGTTTCGGTTTCTGCCAGACGCAGACTCTGAGGAAAAGGATCCAAATGCAACTGGTTTATTGGGAGGGATTTTAGGGACACCGGGAAAGGAGTGGAGCCAGGCTTGCTGCACGACCAAGCACAGGTGCACCGTGGGCACCTGGAGCCGGTGCTTTGGGGCCCAGCAGAAGCCATATCTTAGGGTCACCCTGAGCAACCAGGGAGCTGGGGTGCTTAGCCTCCAACTGCATGAGTCGTTGGTTAAAGGCTGTTCCCAGAGGGTGGCTCCTTCCCTGGGGCTCTGCCCTGCTGTACTTCCGGGCAGAGTGGTCTCTGCTGGCTGGGGACCTCAGGCAGAGAGATCCAGATGCTGAAGGTGAGGCCGGCTGGCATGCCCAGAAGTAGGGATACGGTGAGGCACCAACGGCGTCTGCCACAGGGGCTCCTCACCTGGAGTGATGGGATCGGTGGGGCTAGATGGCCGATCTTGGAAGATGTGTCTTGGACGATTTCCAAGGTCAGAGCCAGTGGAGCCGGAAGAGGAGTGAAACCCAGCATAGAATCAGGAGGGTGGCCTGGGACCGACCAAGCCCAAAGGGGTGAGCAGCGGCAGGTGTGGGGCCGGTGGTCTCGAGAATGTCCACGTCTGTGGTCAGCTAGCTCTCGTCCGTCCCTGTGTGTGTGGGGTCTACCACGGAACCCTCCGGCATTGACCCAAGGTGGTGAGGGTGCACTGTGAGGTCAACGACAGGTGAGCTCACCTAGAGAGGAGGAGTTCCTTCTGGATCCTTCCTTTGCTAGGAGTCCCCCTTCCCCGAGTCTGCAGGCCGGGACGCTTTTCAGAACCTCAGTTCTCTATGATGCTGGTGACCCCGTGCGGGACACTGTCCAGCACCCCACTGGCACCTGTGTGGGCAGCTGCTGTTCATCTTGTTGTTGTCTTGTGCTCAGGACCCAGGTGTGCCATAACTCCCTGAGTGCTCAGGGTCCCCGGAGGCCTTGACACCATCCAGGCGTGGGACAGGCAAAACGTGTGTCAATCCTGTCTTCTCAGAGACCGGCGCCCCCACCTACATGTATGAGTACCGGTATCGCCCCAGCTTCTCGTCGGACAGGAGGCCCAAGACGGTGATTGGGGACCACGGAGATGAGATCTTCTCGGTCTTCGGGTCTCCGTTCTTAAAAGGTGATGGCCCTCGGAGGAGGGGGGGCTGGGGTCAAGGCTCGGTGTGGTGGCCTTTGGCAGGTTCCTTCTCTTCTCCGGGTCTTCATTTCCTGAGTTCGCCCTGACAGGTTGAACGACAAAGGGCCCCCTCTCTCTCGCTCTGACATGCACAATGGGCATCTGTAAGACGGGCCTGCCTCATGGGCTAGAGTGTTGCCAGTCATATCCCACTCACAAGAGTCTATCCGAATGTAAGAGGAAGGCTAGAGTTGGTGTTGACCTTGAATCAGGGCTAACATGCATCCCTCTGTACATCTACCCAACTATCTATCTATCTACTTATCTATCAACACTCATATTTAAAAAAATATATAACAGCCGAAACCAGTTTGGCTCAGTGGATAGAGCGTCAGCCTGCGGACTGAAAGGTCCCAGGTTCGATTCCGGTCAAGGACATGTAACTTGGTTGCGGGCACATCCCCAGTAGGGGGCATGCAAGAGGCAGCTGATGGATGTCTCTCTCTCATCGATGTTTCTGACTTTCTATCCCTCTCCCTTCCTCTCTGTAAAAAATCAATAAAATATATATATTTAAAAAAGCAAAAAAAAAACATATTTAGGAATATGATCTTTTAAAAACTACCTTTTTCTAAAAGATCCTATTTCTAAATGTCTTTAATACCTTAACTCTCAGCACTGACGGACAACTTGTGTGTGACCCACCTCAGGGCTGTTTGGGACACACCAATGCCATATCCTGACTGGCTGACTTCCCCCAGGGTCAATGCACCTCAGTTATTTTTCAGATCCAATGAGAATGGGAGTGGGTGACTGAGATCAAGCACACGCCCCAAAAGGACAATCCTGGGAGGTGGGGTGGGTGGCTGCAGTGGAAACCCTGGGTGTGGCATTACAACTCTGAAGAGAGAGGGTGGGGTGGGCGGGCCGGCCGAGAACCCCAAGGCCTCAGCTGATTCGTTGACTCCAGCCCGTGGCTGAGTCCCCCACCAGTCACTCTCCAGCGTCAAGTGCACCCAGATGACCCCGGGTCGTCTTCAAAGGCAGCTTTCGTCTCTGTAGGTCTGGAGTGGGGGCTCAGATTCTGAGCGTCCAACCAGCACTCAGGTGGCGTGGCTGCTGCGGGCCCACGACCGCACGTGGAGTAGCAAAGACTTTCCCTCTCCTTCCCTCCAGGCGGCGCTTCGGAAGAGGAGATCCAAGTCAGCAAGATGATGATGCGATTCTGGGCCAACTTTGCTCGGACTGGGTGAGCAGCCGGGAGCAGGGCTGGGGAGGGGCAGGGCGGATCTGGTGGGAGGGGTAGCTTCCAACACTGAGGGTCAAACTCATGGCCCTGAGAGCCAAACTCTGACATGAGAGCTCTTAAAGAGACAGGCTTCCCAGGAGACGGGGAGGCCCCTGTCTCTGGAGTCTTTGGGGAGAGATGAAGCTGGGGGATCGCTGCAGATCTCTGGGAGTTGTTGGGACCCCACAGTAGCTTTGGGGCTTTTCTATTTGATCTTGTTCTGTTCCCAGGAACCCCAACGGGGAGGGACTGCCCCACTGGCCCGAGTATGACCAGAAGGAAGGGTACCTGCAGATCGGCGCCACCACCCAGGCAGCCCAGAAGCTGAAAGATGAGGAAGTGGCCTTCTTCACCGAGCTCTTTGCCAAGTACACAGCCGGGAAGTCGCCCGAAACAGAGCATATTGAGCTGTGAAGGGGAGGCCCATCCAGCCTCCAAGATCTGGGGGAGATTTAGGGGGAGTTCTACAGAAGGTCTTTGTGGCCGAAAAGGTAGGAGTGGGCAGAGACCACAGAGGGGGAGCTTCCATACCTGCAGCCTTCCTTACTGTTGGAAATAATGTTCTTTTGGTGATCACGCCGGTGTCGGTGTCTTGGGTTGGAGACTGCTCCATCCTCCTGGCGGGTGGTGGGCATAGTCACACTATCATTATCACTTCTCTTCTCTGCTCTGTGGACAAAGCCCTCGGGCAGAGAGTCACAGAGAGAAGCCAGCGGTGTGTGTGTGTGTGTGTGTGTGTGTGTAGTGTATGTGTGAGTGTGTATATGTATGTGTGTGTGAGTGTGTGTATGTGTGTGTGTCTGAGTGTGTATGTGAGTGTGTGTGTATGAGTGTGAGAGTGAGTGTGTATGTATATGTGTGAGTGTGTGT